>QRDG01001126.1:37367-136866 GCA_012064385.1 Puccinellia tenuiflora | reverse complement strand
GCCGACACGTGACTCTACAAGCAACAACATGTTGCGTGAGCTTCCACCAAATTTGCTCGATCGTTTTTCGGGTATTTGTTGTGCTGAGCCATTGCCGTAATCCTACATACGTATTTTTTTGACACACAAATATGCTAAAAAATATAACAAATTTGTTCCGATCATTTTTTTGTTGAAAACGTCTTTGTATTATGTTGTGAATTGATTTTCCGCAGGAAACTGAATTTTGAATTGTTGACTTATTGTTGTAATATAATTAATTTTTTGTTGTAAAACTATGAAATTTATGTTGGAAAAAGAATTTGTTGCTAAGCCACATTTTATTGATGCAAACAATCTTATGTTGTTGTAATCTTGTGATTTTTGTTGCAATTATTCGTAATTTTATTGTACAATAATCTACAGCACAATAAATGTTGGATAGCTACTTGTTTGTTGTAAAGCACCCGCTGCAAAAATAATTGTTATTTAACCACAATATTTTTTTTGTTGTAATAGTTTTGATTTTTTGTTGAAATTGTTAGTAAGTTTGTTGTAAAGCAATCTGTAGTAAAAAATATTGTTTAACCACTTTTTTTGTAACGTTACTTTTTCAAAATGTTGCGATGATTGTTGCAATAGTCAAATATTTGTACTCTGACCGAGATTTTTGTTGTAAAAGTTATTTTTTTTTGTTGAAATTATTGGTGATTTTTGTTGTATAAAAACTGGAATGCACTGCTGTGTAGTGCGGGTTGATTCCAGGAAACGATAGGGACAAATTTGAAAAACTGCAATGCACTGCTGTGTGAGTGCGGGTTGATTCCAGGAAACGATAGGGACAAATTTGCAAACACTGGAATGCACTGCTGTGTTGTGCGGGTTGATTCCAGGAAACGATAGGACAAATTTGCAAAACTGCGATGCACTGATTTCGGGACATAGGATCTAGATCCAACGGTGGAGCAGGGGACCTAGGATAGGGCGCGCTAGGGCGACCTACGCCTAGCGTTCGCCTTTACTAATTGGAGGCACCATAGGAGCCTCCAGGTTGATCCTAGGAAACTTGCTATAATTATCCGTATGATACCCATGTTATCTCCCTAAAGCCGTCGGATGAACTTCTAACAGAGTCCTTGCCCACTATCCCACGTGAATGCCTCCTTACCAATTTTTCTTTGGTTGCCTGCCGAAAATAATCAACTTGACCACCCTGTTGATCACGCCCCCATGGCCTCCTCCACCTCTGACTGTCTAGCAAACCCTAGCACCGTTCCTCCTCCACGTCTCCATCTCTGATGCCCGGCGTCGCGTATTTAACCTCAATGTTTCATCCGTGCTGAAATCCATCTAAACAACATGATCCGATCAATTCTTCCCAGTCTCCTTCTCCAACCTTTAAATCTCCTCATCTTCCATGCCTGATGTCCGCTGTAGAGGGGGAAGACCGAAAAAGGGCAGGCAGCATGGGCACATGGCCCTCACCAGCGAGCTGCCGTGGCGCTAACCCCGCACCATATTCGAGTTTCTTTCCCGTCGTCATACCCTACTCTGCAGCATTGAGCCTGTTTGTTCGTGCTTTGTTCTCCAGCCGGGGCCTGTTGAAATTGTCACAAAATCCCATGACTCGACTTGATCTGTAACGTCTCATCCGAAAATCAGCAGTATACATGTCTATCATGCAGCATTGCACTTGACTAATTGTGTGCTGTAGGAGTGGAGGAGAGCCAGCTTTTCATTGCCTGTAGGGAGAGGAGAGCGGCAACTCGGTTGATCTGCATTATTTTTTAGTGGCACCTGCAGTAAGCTTGCGTTTCTCTGCATCTACAAATGAACCACCATCCAGCCAGTTCACTTTCATGTTAATAGGAAGCTTAACAAATGATTTTTCATGTCTCTCCGTGCTAGCTAAGGGAATTAGTTGAGTTTGCTTTGGAAAAGATTAGAATGGTTTCTTCTGAATAAAGGCTAAATCTCATGATCTGCAGGGTATATCTATCATAATGTCTCCTAAGGTTAAGTGAAGGTATGATGCTTAGATATAATATTTGCAACACATTGACATTTCGTGTCACAGCGTCCACGAAATTAACTATCACGTCAATCAAGCTGCAACTGCCCAGGTTAGGATAATATATCGAACTCTTCTGTGAAGATATATTGGCAACAAAATAAGCATCCCCACATGTCTAATAATCTTTCTGATTTTTCAGTTCAGTGGTGAAACTGCAATGGATAACGAAGCAATGTTCATCCTCACAATGTGCAATTATTTTTTGAATTTAATTTCAAGTCAATGGTGAAAACTGCAATGGCATTCAGAACTTTACACGAGATTAAGATAGGAATTAAGGTAAGATAGCAAGACTTGGGGATGCAATACTAATAACTAATGGCAATATAGTTAGTTTTGATATGATCCTTACTGATCAATATCATGATCTTTCACTGTAAATACATCCTTCTGTGACTTATTTCAACCTGCATGGTATTTACAAACACGCATGAAGGAAACCAAGACACGGAGTTATCATCAAAAACTTGGAATGTGAAGGAAACTGAGGGAATGTTGTCAAAGAATAAATGCCACACCCATAAAATTCTCGGTTTGTGAATTTAATCCCAAATAGCCTAACAACATGGCAAAACAATTTCCTCCTGCGTACAGTTCAGGTTCTTTCCTTACGGCTCCGTAAATTCAGAGCAGTACCTAGCCAATACAATGTGAGTTAGAAATAACATCATTATTTTATTCTAAGCTAGCTAGCTGTACTTGAGTTATAGAGGTTTCTGTTCAACATGGTTTCTTTGTTGTATTTTAAAAGGTATCCAGACCAAGGATTTTTCATGTAACATAAACATAAAATATTATTATCTTTCCTTGAAGTTACAATAATCAGATTTTAGAGTTGTCACACATAGAAAATATGAGAAGGTAATTTCAGTATGATATCAGAGTGTCTTTTTGGGGGATTTTCATGTGTAGCACGAGTTGTGTAGACTCAAATGGTGAACAATGTTTGCTAAATCTTTTTCACCAAATTCGTAGATTATAATCCACTATGTACGGAAGATTATTAAGATTCACTAGTGGAGACTGGACCTATTGTCCCGGGCCGTGAGGGGCTTTTGTCGCGGTTGGCCAACGCGCGACAGCGGTGGCGGGACTAATGGTCCAACCATTAGTCGCGGACCTGTCACCAGCCGGGACAAATAGTCCTCATCCTGGGCGTGCTAGGGACAGAACCTTTAGTCGCGTTCGTATAACGGGCCGCGACTAATGGTTATCTGCCGCGGCAGAAATTTGGGCACTTTCTGTGCCGCGGCAGAGAGTTCATTTTGGTTAGGGTTTAGGGTTTACTAATTCTCTGCCGCGGCAGAAATTTGGCACTTTCTGTGCCGCGGCAGAGAATTCATTTTGTTTTATCTTATTCATTTATTTTTTTTATTTCAAAATAGTTTTCGTATATTTCTACGCTACCACATACCGTACACGATCGAGCATACAAATATATACAACTTTGATAGTTACATGGAGATCACAATTACCGGGACTAAGCCCGTCTATTCGATTACACGGCCCGGCATCATCGGTTGCGCCTATTGTTCACACTAAATTCTCCGGCGTCGTCTACCATCTCTTTCAGCAAAAATCCGCCAGTTCCTCTGCAATTGCTATTACGCGTTGCTCGGTAGGACCTTTTCCCGCAGTCTCTCAAACTATATAAGAAAGGGAGATCAATATGAACATCAATCATGATAACAAAAAGTGAGGTAATAAAATAATGTTGTGAACGTATTTCTTACGTCGACTCTATAATCTTTGTGCTCAGTGGTAAACGTGCGAATAAACTCGCAAACGTAGTATCCACATAGATGCGTCCCCGATGGCTGCCTCGCGCACTTTACGAGAATAGAATTCAATCAAAATAATAATCTAGCATCAAAATAATAACTGTATTGAAACTAGAAGTAAAGATGCGCGGTCATATCTCGTACTACTTACCGAGACCGGAGTAAACGTCAGCTTCTCACTAAAGGAACCCTTCACCACACTCTTGAACCGGTTCCAAACCCTGCCCGGCAAAGAAAATGAATTAATGAATGAGTTAATTCATTACCTGATATCTCATGAAATCAACGAAAGAGACCGATATAGCGCGAATATTACCTCTGGAGCATGTCCTGCATGTTGCGGAACTCTTCCAGGTTTCTCTTTAATGGGTCCATGACATCAACTTTTCCCTTATCAACTCGTATGTCTAGCAGAATCCAGTGAAAGCTGCACCCGTTTATATATACGTCAGTAACTCATCAATTACACTTAACATCGAGTAAGTAAAAATTAGTGTGTACAAGACAGTAACACTCTTACTCGAAGTTGTAAGGAAACAATATGTGGTCACAGTAATGTTGCTCCGTTAGAAACCTTAGAAGGTTTCCCGCCGTCTCGTCGGGTTTCGTCGTTAGCGTTTCTATATGTACTTTATCTGGGTCAATGAACCCAACACTATAGACCTTCTTTTACAAGACTGCATCTTCATTCTGCATAAATAGAAGGATATATATTGAGAATAATTACAAATGCAATGAACTGAACAAGTTATATGTAGACAATGAATTCAACACTTACAGACAATAGCAACTCATGAGAGATTTGTCCGAGGGCGTCCAAATTGAATAATTGGAAGAGTTTCTGAAAAGTCAACAGGATCTCTTCGGCTCGAAGAAGTACTCTGCTGGGACTTTCGCCATGATCATTATTCTGTCCCGCTTTACCGCTCTAAAGTACCATTATGCAAATTTCGCATTTGTGTTGGCAGTTGTTTCAACTTCTGTTCGCTGACCAAAGGATCCCTGGGACATATGTAGGGGCTACATCAGCCTGGGTAACTTGTCGTCTTGGGAACCTAACAGTTCAGCAACAGTCACACCCATAGCGGCCGCCAACTTTGCAGCTTCTACCAAATCCTGCTGCTGTGCCTGAGGAACGTCTTTGGATAACACCTTGAGGGTGGGATCGATTGTTTGGCATGTTCTCCGAGCTGGGGAACGTCCTTCGTTTCCCGCTTGCACTTGTACTTGCTTTGCTCCCGCTTGCACTTTCACTTGCTTTGCTCCCGCTTGCACTTTTACTTGATTTGTTCTTCTCCGCTTCCTTCCGAAGTGTGCGTGCATAGTCATCTGGCTTATGGTGCAACTCATATTGCGATTTTGTGCTCAGAAAATCAACTCCCCACGCTATTTGCTTCTCAGTGTATACCGGGGTGGGCTCTGTTTTCTTCTTTGCAAAATGCGCATCTTTTTCAGCCTTTGCGATCGCTGCGATTTCCTCGTCAGTACGATCGTAAGTTCTGATGGGAAGATTCTTATGAGGTACTCTTGGGAGGGGCTCCCTTTTTCGTTTTGGGCTGCTGCGTCGTAGAGTACTCAGCGACGAAACACGCTTCCGCTTATTGGCCTTAGCTGGCAAAGGCGGCGGCGAAGATGGCCGGCCCAAGTCCGGCGGCGGAGATCGAGATGGACTCGCGCTGTGTTGATCATAGTCTTGGGGTGGGCTTCTTGTAGGTGATGGTGACCTGCGACGACTCAGAGGCGGTGTTGGACTTGGCGCCGAGCCTGGAAGCTTGATGTTGTTCTTGTCCCATAGAATGATACCACCCAGTACTTCTCCGAGTGTCTTCTCACCTTCAGGTCCATGGATGTCAAGCTCCATTGAGTCAAACCCCTTTACGATTTCATCCACCCCGACTTTAGCATAGCCAGCTGGAATCTCACGGCCATGCCAACGTGCCTCGGGTGGACAAGGTAAAGCAGTTCCGACCGCCACCTTCAGGGATATGTTCTTCACCTTCTGATGGAGCTCACAAGGTATCTGCTCCTTGATTCCATCCACGGGGTAGCCGGGACCGCCATCTATAATCCGTGCACCGTCAGACGGGACCTCCGATTCAGCCACGCTGCTTCTCCGCAGAGATGGGCCGGCGGTAATATCGAGTGCAGGATCTTGCGGGCGCTCTCCTCTAAGTTCGTCAATCTGCTGCTGCTGCTTGTCAATTCTTGCTAGCAACTGGTTGAACTTGTCTTCCTCCTCCTCCTCCTGTCGCTTCTTTGCTCTCGATCGGCTTCTATAAGTATCTTTGTCTTTGGGAAACCCAATCTCCCAGGGATAACTAGGGCCAAAGCCTCGTGTTCGTCCACCTTTTTCTGGATTCCTGAGGACATTTGTCAGCAAGTCTTTCTCTCTATCAGCACGGAACTTTGTTTTCCTCTCTTTAATTTCTTTCACCACTTTCAAGCCATGTCTCCTTGGGTACCCTTATCCCTCACTGCAAATAAGATCCCCTGTCTCCATGTCATACTCACTCCCATGCGCAAGGAAAAAAATTCGTGCCCTCAGTTTCCCATTCGTCGCGAATTGGTTCTGGAACGATCCCTTTAGCAAGCAGCGCTTCCTCTATTTTATCCCACTTTGGGCATGGCAGTCGCGTAGCCCCCTGTCCCGAGCTTATGGTGATATTTCTTTTTCGCAGCATTTGTCTTGGCTCGTGTTGACTTTTCCGTAGCATCTTCTGACTTCTTGTAATTCACAAATGCATCCCAGTAAGCCTTCTGCTTCACTAGATAGCCCTCGAATTTTGGAGCACTATTGGTCTTCTGATACTCTTGCCATAATGTTTTCTTCCACTGCCAGAATAGTTCGGCCATCTTCTTAAGAGTGAACACCTTGACTTTGTCCCTCAATGCAGCTGTGTTGTCCTCTTCCTCACATTCCAAAGACCATCTTTGTACCTTTCGGCGACATACTCATTATCTTCCACCCCTTTGGGCTTATTCCACTCTCGAACGGTGATGGGGACACGATCCCTAACCATAACTCCGCATTTTTTTACAAATTTCTTTGCACCTTTATGGGTTCCAACGGTTCGCCCACTGGTGATATCTTCGTAATTGTATAATGCGCAGACGCGGCCAACTTTTTGGCCGGGCCTCGTTTGGAACAATTGCTCGATGTGGAGGCCTAAGAGAAGAAACATTCGTCAATTCATATATATACAACTCAATTAATGCATCTACTGACCATCGGACTTCATATATATACCTTGCCGGACTTCGTTAAGGGTCCATCATCGGAGCCGTCGCCTTCTCCATCATCAGAGGCGTCGGCTTCCCCCTCATTTTTGGTCGACCTCTTCACCCTCACCAGATGGGTTCAGATACATCGAGGGAGATTCGGGTGGATCAGCACCGGTGGCGTTTTGGATTATGTCCTCGAGAATTTCTTCTTGTCTTAGGTCTCTGCGGATCGGACTAGGTGGATCCATAGTTTCTGCAAAATGCACACAATATCATTTTCGCATACAATATTGCTACATAAAATTATTTATAACAAAGTTGCATAATTGTTAAAGTTCAACAAAAAAAATTGCTAGAACTAACACTAACATGATTTTTGGCAGTAGCAATTCATCAGAACACCTATACAATTAATTCTAAAATTAATTTTGCTAGAACTAACACTATTACAATTGCTAGAACTAACACTTAATTCTAAAATCTCATAAAATAATTTTGCTAGAACTAACACTAACATAAAATAATTTTGCTAGAACTAACACTTAATTTTAAAATCTCATAAATTAATTTTGCTAGAACTAACACTAAATTGTAAAATCTCATAAAATAATTTTGCTATCTACAAATTGCTAAAAATGCTAGATTTTATACAATTTGCTAGAACTAACACTAACATGATTTTTGGCCGTAGCAATTCATTAAACACCTATACAATTAATTCTAAAATTAATTTTGCTAGAACTAACACTAACACTTTATACAATTGCTAGAACTAACACTTAATTCTAAAATCTCATAAAATAATTTTGATAGAACTAACACTAACATAAAATAATTTGCTAGAACTAACACTTAATTTTAAAATCACTAAAATCTCATAAATTAATTTGCTAGAACTGACACACTTAATTCTAAAATCTCATAAAATAATTTTGCTATCTACAATTTGCTAAAAATCGGTGGTTAAGGAGGAGAGGGGTGCCGGCGGCAGTCTGACCTAGGGGACGGCGAGCTCGCGGCGGCTCCTCGGGCGCGGGGGCGGCCGGAGTTAGTTAGGGGCGGCGGCCGGAGTTGAGGGTGGCGGCCGCTCGGGCGCGGGGGCGGCCGGACGGCGAGCTCGGGCGGCGGAGGAGGCGACGGCAACGGGCGCGGAGAGGAGAGCGACGGCGACGGGCGCGGAGAGGAGAGCGGCCGGCGGCAGGAGGCGACGGTGGCGGTGGAAAATTTCGGCAGCCTGACGGTGCTATGTCACAAATGGCCTCCGGTGTCGCGGTCTGAGCCACGCACCGGGAGTATATACACGCACCTTTAGTCGCGGGGCGTAGAACCGACCGGGACAAAAGGGGTCTTTAGTCGCGGGTTGAGCCAGACCCGCGACTGGGGGGGTGGGGGGCGGTTTCAGATCGCGCGCGCATCGCAGGCTTTAGTCGCGGCTGGTGGTACGGGCCGCGACTAATGGCCCAAAATTTGCGCGCGCTGGGCCAAAAAATGTGCTCGCGCGCTGTTTTCTCTGTTTTTTCAAATACTTACTCACAAATGGATTAACTCTACAAATATTTGAATATTTGAATAAATTTGAGAAAACTTCCAACATGAAAAGTACTTGAATTTGAATAAGTAATCCAAAACCATTTTCTGTTTTATAAAATAATTATTGTAACTCTACAAACTATTAACAATTTTGCCATTTTCAATTAAAAAATGGATTAACTAATTTTTTTTGCATATTTTGAATCTTGGAGCCAATGACAACAGTGGATCATTTGATAATAACTAGTTCATCGACCGAATACAAATCATTTATACGGAATGACATAACTGGATAATTTGTCCTAACAATCTTAGTCATACTCCTGCCTAGGCCTATAATACTCGTCCTCGTAATCGTCGTCGTCGTCGCTGTCATCGGACGGCGCTCGTGGCTCCCACCTCGACGGGTGAGCACGCCTGGACTGGATCTGAGGGTAGCGCAGGCGGGGTTATCGCCGGCCGTGATGTAGTTCATAACGCCCTGGAGAGTTCGGCCAGCCCACCACAGCTGACGGCCGGCCTCGTTGAAGTCCGAAGGAGGCGGGCCGTCCCCCTCGTACCTGGCGAGCGCCCTCTCACGCCGATTGATGAAGAAGGCGTCCCAAGTTGGGCGGTAGTCGGGATGCCAGCGGGGATCCATCCGCTGCTCCGGCGTGAGCTCGAGGTAATAGTGGTTCGTGATGGCCACCCGGCGCGCCACACCATGAGGGACAGGAGGGACCGGCACGCCTCCGGCGCTTAGCATCCAGCCGGCGGGGACGCAGTAGCCGGGCGGGCAGGGGTAGTTCGAGGCGGAAAGCTCCTCCGCCTGACGGTAGCTTAGTACGGTGGAAGCCATGGAAGAGTTTAGATGTGATATGGCAATGGCGGCCAAACCTACATATATATAGTGATATGGCAAGAAGCTAGCACACGGATAGTGTGTTTCCTTCGAGCGCTTGTGAGCCGTTTGATCGGAAGCACATGGATCGTGTGTTTGTTTAGAGCGCTTCTGAGCCGTTAGATCAGAAGCACACGGATCTTGGGGCGTGGCTCAAGCCGCGACTAAAAGCATGTCTTTAGTCACGGGTTGAACCACGCCCCGCGACTAAAGGTGGGTGCGGGCGGCGGTTAGGTTTTAGTCGCAGCTTTTGAGAAAACTTTCAACATGAAAAGTGCTTGAATTTGAATAACTAGTTCATCGACCGAATACAAATCATTTATACGGAATGACATAACTGGATAATTTGAATAACTACGATGGCGATCATAGACTCTGAAACTAACTTCGACCGGTTACTGAGCCGCGGGGTGCTGAGCCGCCGGCGCTGCGCATCCAAAGAGAAGGAACCCTCACAGGGTCATAGCTCACGTGAGAAGGAACCCTCTGAAGAAACGACCACCTACTGTCATACTGCCTATCCAATAGATACATGTAGCGACGGACATGCTCATCCTCCTCCCTGATACGGCGACGTACCACCTCCTCGGAGGCCGGCTCCCTCTGCACCGAGCGTGGCCCACGCGACTGCCACCACAGAAGATCCGGGTCGACGACGTCACCCGGATTCCTCACCAAGCTGCGTGTCCCGGAAGGTAGCACCTCCCAGTGCCAGCCCGGTGGAGCCCAGTCCCGCACATCGCCCCTCTGGTCCAACATGGACATCGTCGCCGACACCTAAGTCAATGGAAGAGTGATGAGGTTGCAGATATGAGTTTAGATGTGATATGGCAATGGCGGCCAAGCCTACATATATATGTGATCAGGGCCTTTAGTACCGGTTCGTGTTACCAACCGGGACTAAAGAAGCACACGGATCGTGTGTTTCTTTCAAGCGCTTGTGAGCCGTTGGATCAGGGGTGTGTTTCTTTAGAGCGCTTGTGAGCCGTTGGATCAGAAGCACACGGATCGTGTGTTTCCTTCGAGCGCTTGTGACCTGTTGGATCAGGGCCTTTAGTCCCGGTTCGTGTTACCAACCGGGACTAAAGAAGCACACGGATCGTGTGTTTCTTTCAAGCACTTGTGAGCCGTTGGATCAGGGGTGTGTTTCTTTAGAGCGCTTGTCAGCCGTTGGATCAGAAGCACACGGATCGTGTGTTTCCTTCGAGCGCTTGTGACCTGTTGGATCAGGGCCTTTAGTCCCGGTTCGTGTTACCAACCGAGACTAAAGAAGCACACGGATCGTGTGTTTCTTTCAAGCGCTTGTGAGCCGTTGGATCAGGGGTGTGTTTCTTTAGAGCGCTTGTGAGCTGTTGGATCTGCACTCCCACCTCATCCACAGGTACACCTTCTAATTGCCTATAAATAGCGACGTCCCTGCAGCGAAACGGCACACAACGAGCGTCTACCTTTGCCACCGAACCCAATGGTTGGATTTAGCCTACCCGCTGGCATGTTCCCTAACACAAGCCCTCGGGTAAGTTGAATCCAACCACTGGATTAGGGTGACACAATGATGAATTGCCGAGGAGGTGGGAGTGGTGGTGGTGGAAGTGGTAGCCATGCCCCTCGGTCGGATCCAAGCAGCGGCAAGGCGCTCTGATCATTCAGTTCATCGACCGAATACAAATCAAACGGTTTCACCTGCATACGCCCTACGGTGCATTTGATATGCGGGCACTCTCTAGCCACAGTAGGGTTGTATGCAGGTGATACCGTGTGTTTTGTTCTATCTAGAAATCCTTCAGTTCATCGACCGAATACAAATCATTCAGATTCCATGCATACATCCCGACGGTGCATATAGTCAAAACATACGGTTTGTATTCGCATATAGCCATTATTACAAATCACCAACATCCCTATCTAGTGTTGTGGTTTTCTTCTGCGCCGTAGCCATGGAGCATCTTCATCATCTAACAGGATGCATGGGTCAGTTTTCACTCTGAAGGGCGGAATTTCATGAAACTTATTATAATCTTCTGACATGTCTGTCTTGTCATCCACTCCCACAATGTTTCTTTTCCCTAAAAGAACTATGTGGCGCTTTGGCTCATCGGACGATGTATTCTTTTGCTGATTTCTTTTTCTCGATTTGGTAGACATGTCCTTCACATAGAAAACCTGAGCCACATCGTTCGCTAGGATGAATGGTTCGTCCATGTATGCAAGCTTTTTGAGATCCACTGTTGTCATGCCGTACTTTTGGTCTACATGTACCCCGCCTCCTGTCAGCTTGACCCATTTGCACCGAAACAAAGGGACCTTAAAAGTAGGTCCATAGTCAAGTTCCCATATCTCCTCTATGTATCCATAATATGTGTCCTTCTGCCCATTGTCGTCTGTTGCATCAAAGCGGACACCACTGTTTTGGTTGGTGCTCTTTTTATCTTCGGAGATCGTGTAAAATGTATTCCCATTTATCTCATACCCTTGGAAAGTACATATAGTTGACGATGGTAACCTGGCCAACAAGTACAGCTGATCTCCAACAGTGTTGTTATTCATGAGATGTGTCTGCAACCAACTGCCGAAAGTCGCCTCGTGTTCCCCTTTAATCCAGGATTCATGCTCCCCCGGGTTTTCAGCGCGTAGAATATTCTTGTGTTTCTCGATATACGGAGCAACCACGGTGGAATTGTGTAGAACTGTGTAGTATGCTTGAGTGAAAGAAAGCGCGTCCCTACATACCGTTGTTTTCCTTCCTAGTGTGCCTTTTCCAGTCAGCCTTCCTTCATACCGAGATTCAGGAACACCAATCGGCTTCAGGTCAGGAAGAAAGTCAACACAAAACTCAATGACCTCCTCTGTTCCATAGCCCTTGGAGATGCTTCCTTCTGGCCTAGCATGGTTATGAACATATTTCTTTAAGACTCCCATGAACCTCTCGAAGGGGAACATATTGTGTAGAAATACAGGACCGAGAATTCTAATCTCTTTGACTAGGTGAACTAGGAGGTGTGTCATAATATTGAAGAAGGATGGCGGGAACAACAACTCGAAGCTGACCAGACATTGGACCACATCAATCTGTTAAACTTTCTGGATTGATTACCTTCTGAGAAATTGCATTGAGGAATTTTCACAATGGCTTGTCGAACATTTTCTGGTAGAATTCCCCTCAATGCAACCGGAAGCAATTGCGTCATAAGCACGTGGCAGTCATGAGACTTTAGGTTTTGGAATTTTTTCTCTTTCATATTTACTATTCCCTTTATATTCGACGAGAAGCCAGACGGGACCTTGATACTGAAAAGGACTTCAAAAAAGATTTCCTTCTCTTCTTTGGTAAGAGCGTAGCTGGCAGGCCCTTGAAACTGCCCTGCATGCATGCCGTCTCGTCCTTTATGACGTTGCTGGTCCTCCCGTGCTTCCGGTGTATCTTTTGACTTCCCATACAAGCCCAGGAAGCCTAGAATATTCACGCAAAGATTCTTCGTCAGGTGCATCACGTCGATTGCAGAGCGGACCTCATGGACTTTCCAATATTCTAGCTCCCAAAATATAGATTTCTTCTTCCACATGGGTGCGTGTCCGTCAGCGTCATTCGGAACAGGTTCTCTGCCAGGACCCTTTCCAAAGATTACATTTAAATCCTTGACCATACCAAATACATCAGCACCACTACGGGGGACAGGCTTCGTCCGGGTTTCTTCCTTGCCATTGAAATGCTTGCCTTTTTTCCTTAAGTGATGCCTGTGCGGAAGAAAACGACGATTGTACGGGTACACATTCTTCCTACATTTATCCAGATATATACTTTCAGTCTCATCTAAACAGTGCGTGCATGCACTGTATCCTTTGTTCGTCTGTCCTGAAATATTACTAAGTGCAGGCCAATCATTGATGGTTACGAACAGCAACGCTCGTAGGTCAAATTCCTCCTGTTTGTGCTCATCCCACACACGTACACCTGGTTCGGCCCACAACTGTAAAAGTTCATCAACTAATGCCCTTAGATACACATCAATGTCGTTGCCGGGTTTCTTCGGGCCTTGGATCAGCACTGGCATCATAATGAACTTCCGCTTCATGCACAACCAAGGAGGAAGGTTGTAGATACATAGAGTCACGGGCCAGGTGCTGTGACTACAGCTCTGCTCCCCAAAAGGATTCATGCCATCTGTACTTAGACCAAACCATAAGTTCCTTGCGTCACCTGTAAAGTCCGGGAACTCTCTCTTGATTTTTCTCCACTGCCGACCATCAGCCGGGTGCCTCAACATCCCATCTTTCTTACGGTCTTCCATGTGCCATCGCAACAACTTGGCATGCTCTTTGTTTCTGAACAAACGTTTCAACCGTGGTATTATAGGAGCATACCACATCACCTTGGCAGGAACCCTCTTCCTGGGTGGCTCGCCCTCAACATCACCAGGGTCATCTTTTTTTATCTTATACCGCAATGCAGTGCATACCGGACATTTATCCATATTCTCGTACTTCTCACCACGGTAGAGGATGCAGTCATTAGGGCATGCATGTATCTTCTGCACGTCTAATCCTAGAGGGCAGACAAGCTTCTTTGCTTCGTACGTACTGGCGGGCAATTCGTTATTTCTAGCAACTTTTCAAATCCCGAGTCAGTCACACCGGTCTCTGCCTTCCACTTCAGCAATTCTAGTGTGCTACCCAGCTTCTTCTGGCCATCTTCACAAGTTGGGTACAACAATTTGTTGTGGTCCTGTAACATCTGCTCGAACTGCAACCTCTCCTTTTCTGTGTCGCAGTCTCGCTTTGCATCAGAAATGACCCGACCAAGATCATCAGCGGGCTCATATGCTGCCCGTTCTTCACCTCCTTCTTCTTCATTGTCTTCCATTGCGGTATCAGCGTATTCAGGGAACATAGATCGGTAGTTGTCATCATTGTTCTCTTCTTCATCGCCGACTTCCATCATAACCCCTCTTTCTCCGTGATAGGTCCAAACATTATAGCCGGACATGAAACCGGACCGAAGCAGGTGGCTCTGAATGACTCTTGAGGAAGTGTAATCCTTCTCATTCCGACATTCGACACACGGACAACACATAAAACCATCCCGCCGCTTGTTCGCCTCGGCCACAACGATAAAAGAACGCATGCCTTCTCTATAAGCGCCAGAGCGTCGGTCACCGTACATCCATGGGTGGCCCATCTGCATCATGCAACTATATATCAAACGCAATCACGATGCTAAAATTAGTACCGCGTGGTCTAAACGAGAAAGTAGTTGCTAACCTTTTAGGAAACTTGGAAACAAAGAGGATGAAGCTTAAGTGTGGCTCGGACACCTCATATCATGTTTGTTTTGTGTGAACTCAAGTGGCATCGCTTTAACAGGCATTTCACCGAACACCTCTAGTGCATATGTAGAAAAAAAACTAGCACAAACCTACACCACCTCCCACCAGGAAAAAAAACAAGAGAGTGTTGCGGAGGGGGAAGAGGGGCTGCATATATATAGGGCCAGACCATTTGTCCCGGTTTGACATACAAACCGGGACCAAAGGCCACCAAAACAGAGTCACAAGCTTTTGTCGTGGCTCGTATACCAGGCCACGACTAATGATCACGGCAGAAATTTGGACAGTTTTCTTTGCCGCGGCAGAGAATTCATTTTCTTTTCATTTTATTTATTTCTTTTCTTCATTTCAAAATAGTTTTCGTATATTTCTATGCTACCACATACCGTACACTTTTGGAATAGAAGAGAGAGGGATCGACAGAGAGAGAGTTTTAAATCCTTAACTTTCGAAATTCCATAACTTTTGATCCACTTGGCCAAATTCAATAATTTTTTAGTCATTAAAAAATCCTTAGAATGTGTAGAACTCTTTATAATAAAAAAATTACTTTTGATACGTGCACAAACTTGCTATTGCTGAATATTAGTACGGTCCAGAGATAATTAACAATATAAAGGGAAAAAAGTGCTAAATAAATCCAAAGATCACACAACTTTTTATAATTTCAATCAAACGTCTCACATATGACAATTATTGTTGAGACGATCTAGATCGACACATTGAGACATACGCACATACCACCGAGACACCTCCTAGCAATCTCGTAGCCTAGGCGAGCGTCCAGAGCGGCGTACTTGATGCGATAAAAGCTCAATGGAAAGTTGCCCCAACCTCTCGTGAGGTCCTCTTCTTCCTCCTTTTTCTTCTCGTCCTCCTTCTTCTTCTTCTTCTTGTTGATCTTCTTCTTCTTCTGAAGCGTTGTGCCAATAGTAAAATTGGCTAGAGCATAGAGACTCGGAAGATTAGGGTACGTTGGGTTAGGGTGAACGGCCCGCTGGAGGTCGACGGCGGACGGAATATGAATTCCGTAAGGCTCCAGCATACGTTGATCATTGTTGATAGCCGCGCCGCAGAATTTGATGGTTTTGTCCATCAAGAAGTCCTTGAGGGCCTGCGGCACCCGATCAGCGTAGCAAATATGGAACACCAACGTGTCGGTCTCCACGGAGAGTTGCAGGATGGCGGCACGCTGCCTCTCCTTGGGTGCGGCGTCGGTGAACTCGCAGTCGAGGCCCACGATCTTCTTCGGTGCGGCGTCGAGGTAGCGCCTCTTGACGTCGCGGATCCATCTCTCCACGGTTGATGCGCGGAGAGTGACCACGACCTTGAAGTTCATGTTGACGGCGTCGTCCTTGTAGTGGAACACCTAGGATCGAGGTGGGCGCGCAAGTGGCTCCATGGCGCGCGGCAGCAATTCGAGAGAGGATTTTTGAGTAGAGAGATTACAGAGAGGAGATGGTGCATTTGGCAAATGGCACTGTAGCTCTCTTATATAGAGATAGCAAGGGAGATGAGGAGGCCGTGGTAATTAATCCAACCGTGTTCCCAAAATCCATTAATTTGATCAACCTCTTCGTTTCCCCGTGTGATCAACCTCTTCGTTTCCCGTGTGATCAAGCGCGGGAACTTAAAGGCCTTCGAATCACGAACTGTCGCGGGAAGGCGCGGTATTACTCCCGGTTCGAGACATGAACCGGGACAAAAGGTGGGGGCACATGTTCGCGGCGGCTGCAGATGCCATTTGTCCCGGTTGGTATCTCAATCCGCGACAAATAGTTCCAAACGAACCGCGACAAATGGGCCGCAGATTTCTGGGCGACGTGGCCGGACCTTTAGTCGCGGGTTGGGACACGTCCGCGACTAATGGCCCGGGCGAAAGGCCTATTTTCTACTAGTGGATATGTGCGGAAAAAGATGCAATATGCATGATACAACAATGATTCAACATTAGAAAGTATTGGAATAGGTTTCGGGGACAAAAGAAATGGATTTGGAGGTGAAAAAGAGGGGCATTTGCTTGCAGTAGTTTCTTGTTTGATTTACTGGGGAAAATATAAGCTTCATTGGATAGTGTGGATTGCGTATTTGGAATCCTCGTTTTGAGACGATCGTTTTAGACATATTATTTGTCCATTTTGGAATTATAAAATAAAAGTTATTAATAATTGAATATTAGGCAATTAATAAGGCAGATTTGCAAATAGAACTCATTTGAAGATTCAATATAGCACCGAGAAGATTCATAGTTCATACAATAGAAGCCCTCACACACCACACCACACCACACCACACCATCTGCATCTACTCATCAACAATAATGTTGAGACGATCAACATTGCTACTGTAGCCATGTAGCTTCCAGTGCCTCCTAGCAATCTCGAAGCCCAGGAGAGCGTCTAGTGCGCCATACTTCACTTGCTCGTAGCTCAATGGAACGTTTCCCCAACCAAATATTAGTTCTTCTTCTTCTTCTGAAAGTTTCTCCTTCTTATTCCCCTTCTTCTTCTTCTAAAGTTTTGTCCCAATAGTAGCATTGGCCAGGTCATAGAGACTTGGAGTCTCATTCCTAGTGGGGTTCGGGACAATCTTTTGGAGGTCGAATGGGTTGGTAATGTCAATTTTGTAGAATTCCAGCATGCGCCTATCATTGTGGATAGCCGCGCCGTGGAATCTGATGGTGTTGTCCAGCAAAAATTCCTTGAGCAGCTGCGACACTTCATTAGCCCAACATATTTGGAAGACCAAAGTCTCGGACGCCACCAAGAGTTGAAGGACGGCGGCGTGCTGATTACCCACGCGAGGGTTGGTGAACTCACAGTCCAAGCCCACACACTTGATCGTTGCGTCGTGCAGGAACTGCTTCTTGACGGCACGGATCCAACACTCAACCGTTGATGCACGGAGAGTGACCGTGACCCTGAAACGCATCTCTTCGGCGGTGAAGTAGTACACTCGATCCGGCTCCATCTTGGAATGAGAGAGAGGGTAGGATTTTTGGGAGAAGGTGTGTGCTTTTTGGGAGAAGGTGTGTGCTTATGGGGAAGATATATGTGCATTATATATAGTAGCTAGAGAGGGGAAATCAACAGCTAGCTACCCGGACCGGCGCCGCCGGCCGGTGATCTTCCCGTATGGCCGCGCGCTCGATCGATGCAACTTCCAACGCGATTTAATTTCCGGCGACGCGATCAATTCCAACGAGAAACCATGCGCGGGAACCGGAATGTCGTGGGCATTTAGTCCCGGTTCGTGTCACCAACTGGGACTAAAGGGGGGCACCAGGCCGCAGCGGGTCGCATACCCCTTTTGTCCCGGTTGGTGACACGAACCGGGACTAAAGTGCCCTAACGAACCGGGACAAAAGGGGCCGTATGCCACCGCCGGTTTCAGGGCGATGTGGCCGGACCTTTGGTCATGGTTCGGGCCACGGCCAGGACGAAAGGGCAGAACGAAATGTCTGTTTTCTACTAGTGGAAGCTCTTCTCTGATATTCAGGGCCTTCAGGTCGTGTCTGGCTTTTGGCCCGTCTTTGGTCCTATCCGGCATGTTGAACAGAGTGGCAAGCAAGATCTCGCACACGTTCTTCGTGATATGCATGACATCAAGGCTATGAGGCGTACCGAGGAACTTCCAGTACAGCAAGTCGCAAAACACTGACCTCCTTTTCCATACCCCCATGAGCGGCCTGAGTTCCTTTTCCTTCTTCTTCTCTCCTCGCTTCCTCTTCTGCTTCTTTATCTTACCCAGTGGAGGGCAGTGTTTCCAGCTTTTCAACAAAGTATCGATCTCCTTGCCGCTACGCTTAGGCGGAGGTCCTTCGAGCTCATCCTCACCGTTGAATCGATCTCCACGCTTCCTCCACGGGTCATTCTCGGGTAGACACATGTGAGTCCTCATGTAGATAGTTTTCGAAGACACGGGATCCTTACCCAGCTGTAGATACGGCGTCTTTTCCATGCACCTCACACAAGCCTTGTGTCCATGGCACACCTATGATCAGTGCGGCTTTCATACGGAAAGGTTGTTGGAGGTAGGCGTCCCATGTTTCTACCCCTTCCTCCCACAAGATGGCTAGCTCCTCCTTCAATAGCTCGAGATACAGGTTGATATCGCTCCCTGGCTGCGTTGGCCCTTGGATTAGCATGCTCATGTCTATGTACTTCTTCTTCAGGCATAGCCATGGGGGGAGGTTGTACATCCATACAAACATGGGCCAGGTGTTGTGCTTGCTGCTCTTGTTGCCGAACGGATTCAGTCCCTTGGTGCTCGCACCCAGCCTGATGTTCCTTGGTTCTTTCCCAAAATCTTCGTAGTACTCATCGTCTACTGCTTTCCACTGGCTTGCATCCGAAGGGTGCGTCAGCACTGGGTTATCAACCCGCACTGGATCCTTCATCACCACCTCCTTCCTTTCCGCGTGCCAGCACATGAGCTTCGCTTCCTTGGGGTCCGCGAAGTACCGCTGGAGATGGGGCATGAGCGGGAAGTACCACACAACTTTTCGAGGAGCTTTTCTCGTCCCTCTCTTGTATCGAGGTTCGCCGCACCTTGGGCATGTGGTCTTGTCCTTGTGCTCGTTCCGATAAATCACGCATTCACTGATGTAGGCATGGTATTTTTCATGCGGTAAATCGAGAGGGCACACGACTTTCTTGGCCTCCTGTAGGCTACCGGCCAACATCTTATCTTTAGGAAAGCGCTTCTTCAAGTATCGGAAGAGATCGTCCGCGCCTGCGTCGGTCCATCCGTATTTTGCCTTCATCTCCAGAAGATCGAGAGTTACTCTCAGGCGGGTCTCCTCCGACCCGCGACCTGCATCGTACAACGGAGTTCTCAAGTCTACCTCCAGTTGATCCAGCTTAGACTTCCGTTTACCAGCGAATCTGGGTCGGTCGATGCGTTGCCGAGAAGAATTTCCTGAACATGAGGGTCTTGCACGGCGCGGTTAGCGGGGTATTCCTACTCCTGTCCTCGTCATCCACATGTACTTTTTCTTCCCGGCCTTCTTCATCACCGTCGTCGTGTGCGACATCCCGATCTTCCTCCTCCTCTTTTTTTTGTGTTGATCGGCATCCTCTTCCTCATGGTCATCGTCATCATCAACTTCATCATCACCCATCCACTGAGTGTGGCCCTCCATGAAACTATACCTGAGCAGGTGATCATTCACCGTGCTTGACAAGGGGTCAAACAATGACGATAGTTTGCATCTTCGACACAGACATCTTATTTTGATGCGGTTATTTCGATACATGTCGACCGTCACTCATTCCATGTATCAATCCATGATGCTTTCCTTCATCTCAATGACCATCGTCGCTTGCACGATAAGAGAATAGATTAGAACCGTCATCTCGGCTTTCACGGAAAAATTCGGCATGACCTTTGCTAAAAATGGTCTTGCCGAAGTGCCAGAAAATTCACCGGAACGGAAGTTAATCGACATTGCGGCAAAACATTGGCAACTCATTGTACATGCACATCAAAACAATGATGAACGGTCCACATATGCATGCAACCGCTTTTCGCCATCACAATTGACATCACCGCGAGACTTGTCACCAACTCATGCACATTCCACCCACATATTATACCTTATTAGTTGACGCGAGGTCCAAGAGCACCGGAGAAGATGCCACACGTCGACCGAAGAGGGTGTGTGTTGTCGAGACTTTATGCTCGAGATCTAGATCTACCAATAGGGAGAAGTGGGAAAGGTGGCGGCGGGATATAGATCTAGATCTTGCAAGGTAGATCTACTAGTGCATGCGAGGGGAGCGACATTATATATCAAACTTGGTTGCTTGAATTAGCTAAAATGGGTGGGGAGAGGTGGGGGAATGATCTAGCAAAGCTTGGGGTTGAGTTGCCATGAAAAGTGAGCTAGAGAGTGAGTGAGGAGGTGGTGGAGGGTGGCTAGTTCGACTTGTAATAAACCATAGATTACCCCCGGCGAATAGGACTCTAGGTGCCGGCGGTAACTTTTTTATCCCCGGCGAACATGGCCCGAAAGCGACGGCGTTAAAATCCCGGCCCAGTGGCCAACCCAGCCCCGCAATACCCCCGGCGAACATGGCCTGGAATCGCCGGTGGTAACGGGCCATATCCCCGGCAAATATGGCCTATCTTCGCCGGCGGTAAAGGTCGCCCCCCCCGGGGGCACGCAGCCCACCACAGCCACGGCGCTCGCCAGCCCGTTTCCCCGGTGATAAGTAGGCTATCCCCGGCGAGCATGTTTGGTGTTCGCCGGCGATAACAGTACGAAGGCCTGGAAGCCATTACCGCTGGCGAGCACGGGCCCACTTCGCCGGCGGTAAGGAATCCGGCTATAGGGTTTTCTCTAATAATGGCGCCGCCGCCTCGCCCCACTGCTCTGTCTCGCCGTCTCGCCCCACTCACGCCACCGCCTCGCCCCACTCGCGTCGTTGCTTTGTTCGTCTCCACGACCGGTTCTCGACCACGACATCATCGCTGCTTTTCTGTTCCATCAGGGAGTAGCGTGTCTAAATTTCAATTTGTACTCGTAGATGCCATCGTCATGAGCAGTGGTATCCAAAATATACTTTTTTTTGCGAATGATATCCAAAATATACTTGGATGATAGTCCAGAATTTTATTTTTCTATATAGCTTAATGAAAATGGTAAAGATTCGAGTTTGTTGCGTCTGTTGTGATAAGTTTGTTGTAAAATCAGTGCATGATTCTTGTAGTTGTGATCATCCTGGCAAGACCAATTAGGTTAAGAATAGGTTTTTGATTGACCATTACAACACATGGTCATTTACTGTTTGTATCTCTTTGGCTTAGACTGTAGTATTATACCATGTAGCCAAAATTAGAAATGTTTGTCGAGAAAACTCGGTGTGTATGATATGCAAACTAATCTCTGAGATAATATTTGTCAAGGCAAATGTCTGGCAGTGAGGGGCCTCGTCGGCGGAGGTGAGGCCGGGACCGGGCCAGAGACAGGGACGATGACGAGGCTTGGACTCGGCAAATCCCTGGGTCGAGTACCCCGGGTTGATTGAAGGGGAGAGAGATGAGTGCTGGTGATCACGACGGCTGACAGGCAAAGCGTTTACCCAGGTTCAGGCTCCCGGAGGATAACACCCTACTTCCTGCGAGTTTGGTATTGATGTTGAGTGTGGCTACAATGGCGAGATGGCAATCTCGCTAGGGTTTGAGATGGCGGCTATGAATATGCGCATATGCGTTACCCTAGACGAGGGGACCCTCCTAGCCTTTATTGTAACAGCCCCATTTTGGTAACTAAAAATATGAGTAAATTTTTCACTTTTTGGATCTCATTTGCATCATGGCATCCAATATTATAATTGCCTCACATGAAATAATAAAAGGGCTACCATTAAGAACTCAAAGGTGAAGATGAAAATGGTGAACAAAATTTGCAAAGCAACTAAACATATTTGTCCAGGAAGTTCTACCAACTACAAAATTACTTGTTGCCAAATTTAAAGCAATTGCAAATACAAATAATTAAATGAAGCCCTATAATGCAAGAGAGCAAATTCTGAAATATTAACACAGGAAATGTTTTTCAAATGGGCTGCAAATATTACCACAGGTTCCAAATAATATATATTGGCCCTGTGAATTTTTATAGATTTTATAAAAATGTTTAAGGGCCTCAAGTAAAAATGAGAACTTCAAATAGTTGCAATTCAACTTTGAATTTAAAACCAATTAAACCTTTCCAAAAATTCAAAACAAAAATATGGTGAGCTCCCTCAACTTGTCCTGAGCCTCCATGAATATTTCCATAATTTTTGGAAGTGTTTTGATACCCCAATTAATTAGAAGAAGACTGCTGTTTCAAATAAATAAAGAAAACCGAAAAAGGAAAAGTGAACCAGGGGGGGTTTCGCAAAAAGACAGTCTCCTTCACTGTGGCGCACAGGAGGATCACTGGCGCCACGACCGCACGTCGCCGTGGCCGCCTCTGCCGGTCCACCCCCTCTCCCCTGCGTCGAGGACATGGAGGTCCCCCCTGCTGCTCACCTGCTCCTCCCTCATTTCCCCCTGCTCTCTCTCTGTTTTCTTCCGAGCGGAAACCCTAGGTGCGAGCTCCTGCCGCCGCACCCCGTCGTCGCGCCCGCCGGCGACTCCGGCCGCCCGGAGCCGAGACGACCTCACTGGAAGGACCGCCGTGACGCCCTCGAGCTCCTCCACCGTTTTCCGCTTGCGGGGAGGCCCGGCCTCGCTGCTAATCAAGCTCTCCCTCCCCGCCGTCTGTCCGCCGGTCGCCGCGCCGTCCTCAACGATTCCGGCCACCGTGGTCGACCCCGAGCCTCCCTGACCTCCCCCGCGAGCTGCTGGTGAGCTCCACTCCCTCCGGGACATCTCCCTCTCCTTCCTCTCCCCCTGCGTCCTCGTCTCCGTCCGAGCGCCGCCGTGGAGCTCCGCTCCGGTGACTGCCGCCGCCGTGTCCGATGACCATATGGTCCGTGCCGCCGCCCCTGGACTCCCCTCCGTCTCCTCGAGCTAGTGCAATGCTTTCCCGCGCCTAATTTCGCTCCAAATCGGCGAATCGATGATCGACCGACCGCAGCGCCCTCGGATGACGTCATGCCTGCGTCATCTGTTCTTGTTTTTGTTTTCCAGAAAATAAACAGAAAATGGTAAAATCCATAACTTTTAATTGGTAGATCCAAAAATTGCAAATAAGGTATCAGGAGGTTTCTAAATTCATAACCTACTCAAATATGTCACTTACCAATGCAAATGAATTTTTGAAATTGAATTCAAATATGAAATACCAAAGCATCTGTGAGTTATTCAAAATTTTGGAAATTAATATCTAGAGTTTTATAATTCAGAAAAATGCAAATAATATGTCAAAATGCTCAGCTAAATAATCTCTAAATATTAGTGCCATTAGTTGGAATTTTGGTTAAACTTAAATTGCTTGTTTTAATCAAATTAAATAAAATGGCAGAAAATAAATGGAAATTATAAAATTCATAACAATTTGAATATTGATCCAAACATTGTAATTGAGATCTTAAAATGTTCAGGAAAACAACATCTAAATGTTAGTTCCATTTTCCACATGACAATGAACATTTAAATTGCTGTTTAATTAAAATAAATAAAATGGCAGATTTGAATCAAGTATTGGAAATATCATATCTTGATAAATATTAACTCAAAAATTGCAAATGATATACCAAAATGATCAGTGGATTAATACCTATCAAATAATGTCATTTTCATGCATATATATCTTACATATCAGTACTGGATGTTTTGGCTAATTACTTAAATCACTAAGTTAAAGATGGAGTTTTAACCCGTTAATTGCAATAATTAAATTAGGGGTTCCATTTAACTTGTGGGACATGCCCAAATACTTTTAATTGCATAATATGACCATTTCATCATGATTGTGCATTGCACCTTGTCTTCGTGTTATTTATTTTGTTTCTTGTTATTGTTTGTGTTCCGTTAGATTCCGGAGTCGAGGTTCCACCACAATACCTCGACAACCAGTGCGACCATCTTTATCAACAAGGCAAGAGCTAACCTAACCTTCTTGGCATATCTCATCCTATTAGTACAAGTATTTTTATCCACCATAATATTGCATTCGATTCTAGCAACAACTTTGTTCAGTGGATAGAATTCCTATAACTTGCATGCTCCCTGAACCAATACTATGTTTCCCTACCTATGAACCATAGTTTGATGTGATGGCCTGAGTAAAGATATAACTGTTGTATATATGCTTAGCCATGCCTAGTCGGATGCTTAAGTTGTCTGTTAATTATTTACATATTTGTGAAATTGATGGAATGTTTGGACAATGAGGTAACTGGTGGTACTTAATTAAAATGCTTAACAAGGCTTGGATGAGTTGCCATCGGAGATGGTGTTTTTCCTCATTCCTGCCGCCTAGGTGTGAGTTCTTGTCTCTTGAACCAAGATCGAGCGTGCTTCCAAAGGTGGGAGTATGGGCTCCTTACTAACCGAATAATTAGTGCGGGCGTATCCAAGGGTCCTCTAGTTTGCGCTTTCCATTTGCGAGTGTGTGGATGGTGATGAAAAAGAATGATGATGATGATGATGGTGATGATAGGAGTGGCGATGGGGCAGGGGCTGAGGCTGGGTAAACTTGTCCTGTCGTCAAGATGACCCTTGGATAGTCTCATGCTTTGTAAAGGTTTAACCGCGCCCGCCCTGCCGGCTTTCCCCGGAAGAGAGCTAAATGTACAGGCAAGGGGTCGGACGGTACCAATGGTAAAAACAGTACACCCCTGCAGGGTTTAATCTTTTCGAAAAGCCGTGTCCGCGGTTATGGACAACTTGGGAATAGATTTACGAGATCATAGAAAACCTGAACCTTAATCAAATGGCAGCTAGAGGTTGCATAATCAACGTGTGTTAAAAGGTTCATTTCCTCGAGGGAGATTCGAGGGAGTGCCTTGGTGGAGATAAGTGGTGATCCTGAAGACAGTAGGTTCCCTGGGGACCGAAGAAGAAAAGTTTACTATCTTATCCCCTTATGAAAACCTCTGAGTAGTCGATGCCATGAGTCTTAGTCTTCGGAAGGATAAAAACTAGCTTTATGCAAAAACAACCATATATAGCTTTGAAGCCTCTGTCAGCATCGGGCCTATATCGCCCTACTAATTCTTGCGAGTACGTCGTACTCAGCCTTGCTTTGTTGATTATTGCTTGTTTCAGAAGAGGACGTCACCGAACACGAAGGTGGGTTCTACGTTGACATCGACGAGTAGTCTGGGGTTCCCAGGTGGCAGCTTGGGACGTCTCGGAAAAGGCTGGCAGGGTTATGTTATTATAGGCCTCTTAGGCCATAATTTGGATCTTGTTGTTTAGACAACTATATTTGCTTCCGCTTGTGAAATGATGGGTCTGTGACCTCTGATGTGTTATTTGTATCTTTCTCATATATGAGTTGCTCTATGATTTCTTTGTGTCGTAGAGTCTGTGATGTGCCAGTTGTTCCACCAGTCTTGATCTCTTTATTATACGTGATAGCGATGTCTGAGCTTATGGCATGATCGAGGTGTTGTGTGCCGATGATCCATTCCGAGCACACCTGCCAAAGGTTTTGGCCTGGGATTGGTAAACCCAGTAACCTTCGATTGTGTAGCATGACCGGTTGCACAACGCTTCACTGTATAGTTCTGGGGTCGGGGCGCTACAAGTTGGTATCAGAGCAGTACTGCCTGTAGGAAACCCGTTCTATTGGTCAATGTTGAGTCTAGAGTTGGTAAAAGTTATTTACGAACTGAAATGAGTTGTGAAAACCATCTTAGGATTCTTTTTACTCCTTATCCAATTCGCTCTATCTCCGAGTCACCTTACCTCAATTTGTTTTACAGTTGCGTCAAAGTTAGGTTTCTCGGGGTTGGGTTCTACCGTCTAGTGCTTGTCTCGAGTCATTTGTTTCCTTTGCTATCGCCACGATGACGTGAAGTCACCCATGGCTGATTAAATCGGTCTTGTGTTAATGCATCTTAAGTCTCTATCGCTGCACCGACTCTAAAATGATCTATCCTAATTGCCGGGATTTGGTTACTAACTATGTCCTTGTCCAAATCTTCAGAATGGCTCCTACCCGTCGTGGGGAACAAGGCAATCCTGAGCCACCGCCGTCACCCTCAGTGGCGGAGGTTCTGCTGGCCATTGAAGTAAACCGTCAGCACATCAATCGACTGCTCGAACAGTTGGTGCAGCAAGGTGCCAGGAGGAATACTGAGTGTAATAACCTCCTTGACTTTCTGCGGTCCCAGCCTCCCACCTTTGCTTTTGCTAAGGAGCCCTTGGATGCTGATGACTGGCTTCGTGCCCTAGAGCGCAAGTTTGCAGCGCTACATGTTCCGGCTGCTGAACAAGTAAATTTTGCCACGTACCTTTGATGGGAGCAGCTGGCTCTTGGTGGGAAAGCCATGTGGCTATGGCTCCAGCGGGTCATGTCTTCACCTGGGTCGAATTTCAGACTGCCTTCCGTGCTGCTTACATTCCCAAGCCAGTAATGGACCTCAAGAGGAGGGACTTCCTAGAGCTGACCCAGGGACACATGGATCTCCAAGCTTATGGGCTAGAGTTCAATCACCTGTCTCGCTATGCCCCCCGGGATGTGACCAATGATGAGGATCGCCAATATCTGTTCCGCAAGGGACTGACCCCGAAGCTTCGTTATGAGCTGTTGCCCTTCAATTTCCAAACCTTCCAGGAGTTGTACAACCAGGCTCTCACTCTGGAGCAGGGTCGACGGGAGCTAGAGGCTTCCAGGAGGCCAGCTCCAGTGGACCATCAGGGCTCCTCCTCTTCTAAAACTAAGAAGCGCAGAGTATTCGTGCCCTTCAGCGCCGTGCCTCGTGCCATATTCGCGCCAAGGCCTTCAGGGTTCAGGCCACCTCCACCTCGCCCAGCTACCTCGACCTTGGGTGTGGCTGGAAGTGGTTTCCGCCCTCAGCTGCCTCCACCTCCACCGAGGCTCGCTTGCTACAATGGTGGCCAGCCTGGTCATTTCTCCAAGGAATGCCCTGAGCAGGCACCCGTTCCTTCTTCTAAGGAGATCAGCCTCTATTTGATGGAGGGTGTCACTCCACCTGAAATGCATGAGATAGCTGTGGTGTGTGATTTTCCTGACGTCTTCCCTGAAGAATTGCCTGGCATGCCTCCAGATCGAAATGTGGAGTTCGTAATCGAACTGGTACCCGGAACTGCCCCAATTTCCAAAAGGCCGTACCGAATGCCGACAGGAGAGTTGACTGAGCTGAAGAAACAACTTGATGAACTGTTGGAGAAAGAATTCATTCGGCCTAGTAGTTCCCCCTGGGGATGCCCTGTCATCTTTGTCAAGAAGAGGGATACTACTGTACCTCGTCTGTTTGTTGATTATCGCCTCCTAAATGCGGTAACCATCAAAAACAAGTATCCAATTCCTCGGATGAATGATCTCTTCGATCAGCTAGCCGGTGCGACTGTGTTCTCCAAGATGGATCTACGGTCAGGATACCATCAGATAAGAATCAGAAAGGAGGATATTCCAAAGACGGCTTTCACTACCCGTTATGGATTATACGAGTACACCGTCATGTCCTTCGGCCTCACAAATGCTCCGGCCACATTTATGAGGTTGATGAACTCCATCTTCCACGAGTACCTTGACAAGTTCGTCATTATTTACATTGATGACATCCTTGTCTACTCCAAAAGCGAAGAAGAACATGCGGAGCATCTTCGACTTATTCTGACCAAGCTTAGAGATCATCGCCTCTATGCCAAGTTCTCCAAGTGTGAGTTTTGGCTAAAGGAGCTCATCTTCCTAGGCCATGTGGTGTCCGCTGCAGGAGTGTCTGTGATACTAGATAAGATTCAGGCAATCCTGGATTGGGCCACTCCCAAGTCCGTCAAAGACATCCGAAGCTTCCTTGGGCTGGCGGGTTATTACCCCCGATTCATCGAGGGCTTTTCCAAGATAGCCAAAGCACTGACTGATCTCCTCAAGAAAAACAAACAGTTCGTGTGGTCAGACAAAGCTGAAGAGAGCTTCAAAATTCTCAAGGTCAAACTCACTACCACCCCGGTGCTTGTCCTACCTGACACCGACAAAGACTTTATTGTCTATTGTGATGCATCACTCCAAGGCTTGGGCTGTGTTTTGATGCAAGAAGGCCATGTTGTTGCCTATGCTTCCCGCCAACTCAAACCACATGAGCAAAACTATCCAACTCATGATCTCGAGCTTGCTGCCGTGGTACATGCTTTGAAACAATGGAGGCCCTACCTGCTGGGCAACCGTTGCGAGATCTATTTTGATCATCAAAGTCTGAAGTATCTCTTCACCCAGCCGGATCTGAACTTGAGACAGAGGAGATGGTTGGAATTAATCAAAGACTATGATGTAACCCTCAATTATCAGCCCGGCAAGGCCAATGTCGTGGCCGATGCTCTAAGTCGCAAGGCTTATTGTAATACTCTGATGGTTGAAAAGGCTCAACCTGCTCTCCATGAAGAAAGGCTAGGTCTCGGGTGAACGGTGCCGATGGCACTTACAGGATGAACGAAGCTGATGACCTAACGTGGACTATCTTGGGCCGCACGTCGTCCTCCTTGGGCCTTCCTTAAGCCCTCGCCATACGGTTGATGGACTTGGCGTGACCCAGGTATCACCACCGTGGGGTAGTCAAAGAGTAACCCCACGACAGACGACGCGGCCCTGCTGCGGCGTCACCGGTGGAGGCAAGGCCAAGATCTTAGGGTATCGGGTGGGGGAGGAGCTCGCTGATGAGGGAGAAGAAGGTCACGCGCGTCGGGAGGAAAAAGATGAAGACGAGGTCCCTTCCCCTCCTGTGCGTGCGGCGCGACACGTAAGTGCCGCAGAAGGTGGCATACAGGAGCTCCCCAATCTTTTGTATGGTGCAGCCTCACTTGGCATGCACGGCACCATCGGGCCGGGCTGGGCCTAGCAGCCAGTACTAGTCCAGTCCCCACATACATAATCTTCTTCTTCTTCCCGATGGTCCGGTCCACCACCGCCGCCGCCCGCCATGGCACCGCCGCGCTCGCTCCAGCTCCTCTGCGCCCTCCTCCTCCTCGCCGCTTTCTGCTCCGCGTCTGCCCCGTCCGACGCACCCTTCCTCGTCGCGCACAAGAAGGTGTCGCTCACCCGCCCCAAGCCTGGCCTCGAGCGCCTCGCCGTCTCCATCAACCTCTACAACCATGAATCTGCGTCAGTGCTCCCTCCTTCCTCTTCATCTCTTCTCCTCACTTCGCTGAGACGACTTCTCGTCTCGTCTGTGGCACCCGGCCGCTAGTTGGGAGAATTATGTCTTTAGCTCCTGTGATTTGCAACGCAGTTCAGCCGTAATTATCAGCATCGACTTGTGTAACTCGTAGATCTAGAGCTTATTCACGAGCTACTCGATGACTCTGGTGCAGTCATATGTTAAAGAGAAACATTTAGGAACCTGCGACTGAATTTTTCTTGGCAAACAGCTAGCAAGCAAAAGTGGCTACAGCTTGTTGCTACATGTGTCACGCTATCAGTAGTAGCTCGTAGGGTTTTGCACTACGTAATTATTACACACTTCGTGCTCATAAGAGCTTAGCAATTTGTTTCCATGCAAATCTGTTTGTTCATACCACAAACCTGGATTTTCTAAAATTAAGAAGCGGATTTCGGAGTTAAGGCAACTCGATTTTTGGGGTTGGTGGTACTTTGTATGCTGAAGCAGCTATGTGGTGTTGGTAGTCTAGGAATCCCAAGTTGGTTTTCTTCGTTTACACAGACGCTCTTCTTCCTTATTTTGATGTTTTCCCTGATATCGTTGTTTTGCAGCTTAACTGGTAGAACTGCAAGTCAATCACTTGTCGAGTTACTGTGATGAGTGCAACTGGTTGAACTATAATTCATCCACTTTCCAAAGTCTTTGCTGAACCTTTGCAACTTACAAGAGTTTGTCATACTGTCAATTGTTATGAAGGGTTTTACACTGCATCATCTATGCACTTCCAGTGCAATAAGTGCTTAGCAATTACTTCCAAGCAAGATCTGTTTATTTATACCGCAAACTGGGATCATACGTAATATGTAATGGCCGCACTCGAGGTAAGGCGATTGTGTAGCCTTTGAAGCTGCAAAAGCTATGTGGTTTTACTAGTCATTGGTCTGAGACATCATGAACTGTTTTCCTTTGCTATGCTGTAATCTCATGGTTTTATAGCTGAGCTCAGAAGAACTACATGTAAGCCAAGCACCATTTGTGTTAGTTTGGTTTTAATTTGTTGGATGTTACATTGCTCAAATGACTAGGTGCTACTACTTTGACTCACACGATCACTTTCTTGGATGTTCTACAAGAGATTAGAAATTTGTTATATTACGACGTCCAAAGTTGTTTTGCTCCGTTCTTGCCTATAAGCTCATCTTTGTTATGTTGATGTACCCTGTAAACCTCATGGATTTACAACTCAGCTGGTTAGACTTGTATGTCAAGGACTTGTTGACATACGGCAATTTTGATGCGTCCTGTAATTTCATGATTTTACAACCCAGCTATCTAGAACTATAAATGAAGCACTTATTGGGTTTAATTTGCTTTGTGTGACATCACCTACTAAATGAGTATGTGCTAGGACTCGCTCGCAAAATGGGTTCTCAACTCAAACATAGTAACAATTTCTTTGCTCCTGAAAGTGTCACAATATATTGGTTTCTTTGCTGCGATGATGATGACGCCTTCTTTTCTCGTTTGTGTATGTGTTAGCCTGGCTGGACCAATGATGGATTTGCGGCCCCTCACTGCCAGTTAGGAGGGGGAATTACGAGTTTAGCTCATGTGATTCACAATATAATTTGGTCAAAAACTTCAGCATTGTCTTACGCTTGTCTACTAATCTGAACTGTTAGCTGCTCGATCTAGGGTTTACTATCTGTAATTGCAAGCTCATGGTTGATGCTGATGTTGTCTAACTCCTATGTGCAATAGATTTTTTTTGGGAAGTCTTGATTTAAGTTGTCAAGGCAAATGTCTGGGGAAAGAGGAGGTAGCTGCACCCAATTGCTAAATCTCTTTAGAACTCACAATGGCTTCAGGTGTCACACTGTCAGTAGTAGTAATGGAACGTTTCGCACTTTGCAGCTACACACTTACAGCATAGTCTTATGTCTGTCTACTGATCTGAACTGATAACTTCTAAATCTATAGTTTATTATCCGTAATCAGGAGCTCATGGGTGATTACGATGATGTCCTACTCCTGTGTGCAAGAGGAAGAATTAGGTATGTCTGATTTATTTGTGTAGACAAACACCTAGGGAAAGGGAAAGTAGCTGCAGTCAATTGCTGAATCTTTTAGAGCTAACCAGAGGTTCAGGTGTCAAACTGTCAGTAGTAGTGTAAGATTCCGCAGTTCGTTGATACACACTTCCAGGGCATAAGAGCTTAGCAATTTGCTTCCATGGAAATCTGGTTGTTTACACCACAAACCTGAATTCTGTAAATTTAAATAGCCGATTTCGGTTTTAAGGCGATTGGAGCCTTTTAGTTGGAGGTGCCTTGTATGTTGAAGCAGCCATGTGGTGTTAGTAGACAGTAGGACATCATAAGTTGTTTTCCTCAGATTTCTATTTGGAAGCTCATCTTGCTTATTTTAATGTACTCATTAATCTCATTGCTTATAGCCCAGCTGGTTAGACCTACAAGCCTTGCGGATCTACATTAAATTATCCTGTAATCTCATCGTCTGGCAGCTTAGCTAGTTTTAGAACTATAAGTAAATCACTTGCTGAGATACTAGACTGATTCTAAGTTGCTTGGTGTTACATCACCTACTAAACGAGTTTGTGCTTCGACTGACAAAATGGGTTCCATTGATGTTCTAAACTGACACATGGTAGTGTTTTCTCTGCCCCTAAGTGTCACATTTCCAAAAGGGACACAGTGTTTTGTATTACTTACTTACACACTTAAGCTTGAGCTTAGCAATTGTTTTCAAGCAAAATCTTTCTGTTTCTCAGCCAAACACAGGGTTATATAAATAAAACCAAGTAGCTGCTATCTGGGGTAAGAGTACTGTGTAGCCTTGGAAGATGCAAAAGCTTTCTCGTTTTACTAGTCATCAGTCCGAGACATCACGAATTGTTTTCCTTTGATTACCTTTAATGTAAGCTTATCTTGCTTAATTTGATGTGTCCTGTAATTGTTGGGAATATGCCCTAGAGGCAATAATAAAATGGTTTATTAAGCATATTCAAGTTTATGGTAATAGTTTATTATCCATGCTATAATTGTATTAAATGGAAACATAATACATGTGTGGAATATAAACACCCGGAGTCCCTAGTGAGCCTCTACAGGACTAGTTCGTTGATCAAGAGATAGTTAGAGTTTCCTAACTATGGACTTGTTATAGTCACTTGATAACGGAGTCATATCATTAGGAGTAATGGTGTGATGGACATGACCCAAATAAAGAGTTGCAATTAATCGTGTCACAAAAGTTTTGTTGTCAACACTTTTAATATGCCAAATATAGTTTCCTTAGACCATGAGATTATATCACTCCCGTTCACTGGAGGAATACTTTGTGGACATCAAACGTCACTTCGTAACTGGGTGATTATAAAGGTGGCTTTCAGGTATCTCCGATGGTGGGTTGTTGGGTGATATGAATCGAGAGTGGAATTTGTCCCTCCTTGTGACGGAGAAGATATCTCCAGGCCTTCTCGGTAATATAGCATCAAGAGTCTGCAGACATGTGATTAAGTTGTAATCACCGGGATCCTATATTATGGACGAGTAAAGAGAACTAGCCGGTAACGAGATTAAACTGGACATGGGGATGTCAACGATTATATCTCGGGCAAGTAAAATATCGTGAGACAAAGGGAATCGTATATGAGATTAATTGAATCTCCGGCATCGTGGTTCAATCGAGAAAAGGTTTTCGTTGAGTGTATAGGAATTAATATGGACATCCCGGTCCCGCTATTAATTATTGATATGATCATGTCTATGCATTCTCGAACCCGTAGGGTCACACACTTAACGTTCCGATGAAATTAGGTTTTGCGATGAATTAAATGATGACGTGAACGAATGGTGATTCGGAGTCTCGGATGGGATCCCGGACATCACGAGGAGTTCCGGAGGAGTCCGGAGAATAAGATTCATATATGGAAAGTGGTTTCCGGAGGTTTCGGAAAAGTTCCGGAAATTATTTAAAGGGTACCGGAAGGTTCCGGAATGTTCTAGAAGAGTCTAGAAGTGGGACCGCATAAATTGTATGGGGCCCACATGGTGCAAAGGGGTGCTGCCACCACTTGGTGGGGCGCACCACCTAAGCCCATGGGCTGGTGCGGCATGCATAGGAGGGGGAGTCCCACTCCTAGTTGGACTAGGAGGTGGGCTCCCACCCCTTTAGGAAAGGGGCCCAAGGAGGAGTCCTTGTTGGACTCCAACTTGGGGGGCAAGACAAAGGGGGGGCCGGCCGGCCCTGCCCTTGCCCTAGCCGCCACCTATATAAGGAGGGGCAAGGGGGGGGCGCAACACACACCTTGGAGGCAGCCGCACCCCCCCCCATAGCCGCACCCCCCCTCTCTCCCTCAACCCTAGCCGCACCCCTCCTCTCCCGGAGGGCTGCCGCCATCCAACCTCCACGCCTAGCCGCACCACCCCTATACCCTAGGGCTGCTGCGCCACCTCCTCCTCTCCCTCTCCTCTTGCTTGGCTTGGCGAAGCCCTGCTCGCGGAGATCGTCATCGTCACCGGCACTACCGTCGTGCTGCTGAGATCATCAAGGCCACGTCGTCTCGCTTGCGGGATCAAGGAGTCGACGTCTTCATCGAGCTGTACGTGTGGACGCCGCGGAGGTGCTGCCCGTTGCTGCACTTCACCGGATTGGATCTCGAGGATAATACATCTCCTCGCGACTAGACGAGTCTAGTTGCGGGGATCGACTAGCCAACCCCTGCACCGACAAAACGCGTTTGTTGATCTTCGAGGGTAAGAGATTGGATCTCATCTTCGCTATCTTCATCTCGTTGATCTAGATCCTTGGGGTTTATTCCGCTTTGCCGCGTAGAAAATTTTTGTTTTCCATGCTGCGACCCCATCAGTGGTATCAGAGCCTAGATCGTCGTAGGTGTTGATGCGATTAGAACACAAGGAGTTGTGGGCGTTGATATTTTATGTTGCTACCTTCTCGCGTGCACTTTGCATCTTTGCGGTATTGTGAGATTGAAGCGGCCCGGACCAACCTTACTCGTCCACGCACGAGAGACCGGTTCCACGATTGACATGCAACTTGTTTTGCATAAGTGGCTGGCGGGTGTCTGTTTCTCTTGCTTTAGTGAGGATGCAATTTTCAATGGAAGGCCTTTCAAAAGGATGAGTAAATAAGCAACTATTATATCACCGTTGTGGTTTTTGCGTAGATTAGAACGGTTCTAACTCGTTGACCCAAGCCACGTAAAAATTTGCATAAACAAAGTAGAGGCGTCTAACTTGTTTTTGCAGAGGGGGTCAAGTGATGTGATATGGCCAATGTGATTTGTGATAATGTATGCAATGATCATGTTTGTAATTATTTCGCGACTTGCATGTCGACGAGTACGGCAACTGGCAGGAGCCATATGGTTGTCTATTATTTTATGTGACCTGCGTGTCAATAAAATCACCATGTAATTTGCTTTACTTTATTGCTAAGAGTAGCATTAGTTGTAGTTGCAATAGTTGGTGGACAACCATGGTGATGGCGCCAAGATGATGGAGATCATGCCGGAGATGGAGATCTTGCCGGTGCTTTGAAGATGGAGATCTAAGAGCATATGAAGAAAGGCCATATCATATCACAATTATGAATTGCATGTGATGTTAATCCCTTTTTATGCACCTTATTGTTATGCTTAGATGTGATCGCGACGGTAGCATGATAAGGTGATCTCTCATGTTAATATCAAGATAATTAAGTGTTCTCCCCTAGTATGCGCCGTTGCGAAAGTTCGTCGTTCGAAGCATCACGTGATGATCGGGTGTGGTAGATTCAACGTTCACATACAACGGGTGCAAGCCAGTTTGCACAAGCAGAAATACTACGGTTGTCTTGACGAGCCTAGCATGTACAGACATGGCCTCGGGAACACGGAACCGAAAGGTTAAACACGAGTCATATAAATGATATGATCAACACTGAGTTGTTCACCATTGAAACTACATCATCTCACGTGATGATCGGTGGTGGTGTAGTGGATTTGGATCGTGTGTCACTAATCAACCGGAGAGATGTTGAGTTTAGTGGGAGTTCGTTAATTTGATTAAATTGAACTAAAATTATCATAAACAAGTGTCCTAAAGATGTCTTTGCAAAATCCTTGTAGATCATGGCCGACTACAGTAGTTTGTTTCTTGCTGAGGAGCTGCGTCTCGATGGGTCAAACTTCATCGAGTGGTATGAACGTCTTAGAGAAGTCCTATCAACCAATGATCAGCTCTATGTGTTACATGAACCCTTAGAAGAAAAACCCGATGATTCTGCGAGTTACAACAAACGTATGGATTGGCTCAGTCGGAGTAAGACTCACACTCAAGTCAATTGGTTGATGAGTGTCTTCATGAATTCAGACCTATCCAAACAATTCAAGAACTTGAGTGTCATTGAGACTGTCACTAAGCTAAAGGAAATGTTCATAGCACAAGTGAGGATTGCGAGGTTTGAAGGTCTGGGTGTGTTTCTTTCAACTAAGATGGAAGAAAATGATCGCTTAGAGGATCATCTGAAGAAAATGTATAGGATATATCACACTCTGATTGATGCTTGGGATGTGGAGATGAGTGACGAATTCGCGATAGATGGGTTGTTGCATTCGCTTCATCCCAAATTCAAGAATTGTGTCAGAGACTATGTAAAGGAAAGGGATTCGATCACTTATCCGGAACTGATGTCTCGACTTCGTCAGATCGAAAGGAATCCCGTAGCAGGCGGAGGAGTCAACGCAGAAGGTATATTTTGATATACTAGTTATAAATGTTTAATGTCCCATTTACACTTATGGTGAGCTAAGTATTTGATACTTGTGCTGTTTTATGAAAACAGGGCCTGCCGTTTGAGAAGTGCATGGAGGGACTGAGTGGATTTCGCGGGAAGATGGCAATCAAGGAGTTGATGCTGGCGTCATTTCACTTCTACATTTATCGTTTTAAATTAGAGGATTTGAATGGTTTTTGTAATCGAATTAAGTGTGATCTTAAATTAGTGTGTCTCGGTTTGTGAGACGGTCATTCATGTTAAAGACAAGTGGTTGTTCTATTTTCATGAGTAATCCTTTTTGGAGATCACGTTTCGATTATGAGATTATTGTCCTTTGCTAGATTTAAACGATAATTAGTTAAACACTTATAAAATAAAGACATACTAAAATATCCAATACTTAATGATGAGAATTGTTTTAATTGTACTATTAGTGCTGAAGAGCATGTTGATGCGCATCACTAAGTAGTGTGATTAAAAATGCCATTTTCTGAAAATGCCATGAGTTGCTGAAAATAAACACAAGTGTTGGTTGTATTTTTCAGTAAATAAAAGACATCATTATTTTATCATGGATGAGTAAATAGGAGTATTTATTCATGTCATGATGAGATTTTGGAAGTAAAGGATATTAAGTTAACAAGATAATTGAGTCTTTTCGATTTGATCAAAAGAGACAAAATATTTGAGTTATTGTTTAGTATGGTGACTTGTGACAAGTGTTATCACAAATTACAATGTTTAGAGATTATTCAAAAGGTGTTTTGATAAACCTAAAGTATTGTAGTCACATTGTATTTGATATTATGTGGTCATAAACAAAGGGTTCTTGGTTTTAAGGTTTCATTAGTATCATTTAGATTTATTTTGATAACACTCTGGTTTTAAAATAAAGGATCTATTTAATGATTTGCATTTCGCATATGAGTTATGTGAAATAGTGGTTTCAATAATTATGAGATAATTAAAAACCAAAGCAAATAAAGTTTTGTAGAATGTTCATATGAGATTATGAATAGAGATTCCACAATGTGAGACTAAAAGGAACAAACCAATGTGTTTGGTTGTGTTATGTATTTTTTAGTGGTTTTATCGTGAAATGGTTTCATGGATAAAAGAATTGTTGGAATGAGTTTAGAAAGTTTAAACCTTTCATGTTTATGTATCAAGTGGCACATATGAAAAGTGCTATGTTGGTTAAAACTTGACACATAAAGGTTCTGATGATGGTGATCATTGAATTTTGGTTTAGCTTGTCTAAAGAGAAGTAGGATTCAAGAATATGAATTTTGTCAAAAGTTGCAAAATAATATTCATGATTTGCTTGTCATGTTTGAGAAACAAGACATACCTACAAAACTACAAAAGAAGAAATAGAAACTTTAAATACGAAAGTGACTAAGAGTCATTTTAATTTTAAGTTTAAATCGTAAAGTAATTGTTACTTGATTTTGTGAAAAGAATGTTTCACATATTTATTTGGCAAAAGAGTTTGCGTGGAATAAATAAAACTTAGAGCTGGCAAAGTGCTGGTATTTCGTATATGAGTTCTCGAATCTTAAAAGTTAAGAGTTTTGGAGGAGTCCAAAGTGTCGAGAAAGTGCATAAGAAACTGAGTGAGATCTAATTAAGATATGTGGTGACATATATTAAGTTAGAGCAGAAATTAATTTCCATAATCAAAATATGTGGTGACATATGTTTGAGTGGGAGCTAGTTAAATCATGGTCAAATATAAAGATAACATATTTCTGAGTGGGAGCCACTGTGTTTTCACAATTTAATATGTGTATGAGGTATATTTGAGTGGGAGTTTACAACATAGTGTTTGAATGAAATGGAGATTTCATAAATGTTGTAAATGTTGTCATGGACCAATGCATAACTTATGAAGTTAGTTTGAACGTCAAATATTCATGTAGATGAATGTATCTATGGTGGATAGATAAGTTTGATAAACATTAAAGTCAGAGTGTTTTACCTATACAAGTTTTTGAAGGAGTTCAAAATGAAACAAGAGAAGAATGGTTCATCTCATTGTGATATATAGGTAAAGCATTGAGTTAGAGAACTCAGTACAAAATTGATGGTTGGAGGATATGTTGGAATTCAATATGAATTGTTCATAGATCTCAACATATAAATACCATGTGTTTGTATATGACGATATGTGACCCAAGTTCTTAATTGTAAGAACATGTTGAATGAGGAGTCATTTTTCATGAAATTGAGATAAATTTAGAAAATGGTGGACTTGGTTGAAGTCATAAAGCCAGACTAAATTAGAGATCTCTTAATAGCAGAGTAGCACAGCGAAAGCATGATCGGAAATGTCAAAGTGACAAGGTTCACTGTTGATTTGTTAAGTCTACAACATATAGGAGTATATGGTTAATTCAAGGATTGAAATAAGATATAATATTTTGGTTTGAGAAAGTTGTTTCAAGATTGAGTGAGTTCCAGATGCATGTGTTATGAGAAAGTCCTTTTGACTAATCATACATATGGCATGAAAGGATATGATTATCTCACTCTATAACCAAACATATTATATGCATTATATGATAATGGTTTTATCATGGGATGATAAGAAGTTTATCATGAGATGATAAAGTAATGTCAAATTAGGTGACAGTTACAATTTTGCAAAGGACATAAAGAACTGTAAAGGTACAGAGTACGGACGGAACCTCTTCCACAAGCAAACATGATCAGCACTGAGACTTCATGAGTGAGACTCCATGGGTGTTGGATCGAGGAAATGTAAACTAGATTATTGACTCTAGTGCAAGTGGGAGACTGTTGGGAATATGCCCTAGAGGCAATAATAAAATGGTTTATTAAGCATATTCAAGTTTATGGTAATAGTTTATTATCCATGCTATAATTGTATTAAATGGAAACATAATACATGTGTGGAATATAAACACCCGGAGTCCCTAGTGAGCCTCTACAGGACTAGTTCGTTGATCAAGAGATAGTTAGAGTTTCCTAACTATGGACTTGTTATAGTCACTTGATAACGGAGTCATATCATTAGGAGTAATGGTGTGATGGACATGACCCAAATAAAGAGTTGCAATTAATCGTGTCACAAAAGTTTTGTTGTCAACACTTTTAATATGCCAAATATAGTTTCCTTAGACCATGAGATTATATCACTCCCGTTCACTGGAGGAATACTTTGTGGACATCAAACGTCACTTCGTATCTGGGTGATTATAAAGGTGGCTTTCAGGTATCTCCGATGGTGGGTTGTTGGGTGATATGAATCGAGAGTGGAATTTGTCCCTCCTTGTGACGGAGAAGATATCTCCAGGCCTTCTCGGTAATATAGCATCAAGAGTCTGCAGACATGTGATTAAGTTGTAATCACCGGGATCCTATATTATGGACGAGTAAAGAGAACTAGCCGGTAACGAGATTAAACTGGACATGGGGATGTCAACGATTATATCTCGGGCAAGTAAAATATCGTGAGACAAAGGGAATCGTATATGAGATTAATTGAATCTCCGGCATCGTGGTTCAATCGAGAAAAGGTTTTCGTTGAGTGTATAGGAATTAATATGGACATCCCGGTCCCGCTATTAATTATTGATATGATCATGTCTATGCATTCTCGAACCCGTAGGGTCACACACTTAACGTTCCGATGAAATTAGGTTTTGCGATGAATTAAATGATGACGTGAACGAATGGTGATTCGGAGTCTCGGATGGGATCCCGGACATCACGAGGAGTTCCGGAGGAGTCCGGAGAATAAGATTCATATATGGAAAGTGGTTTCCGGAGGTTTCGGAAAAGTTCCGGAAATTATTTAAAGGGTACCGGAAGGTTCCGGAATGTTCTAGAAGAGTCTAGAAGTGGGACCGCATAAATTGTATGGGGCCCACATGGTGCAAAGGGGTGCTGCCACCACTTGGTGGGGCGCACCACCTAAGCCCATGGGCTGGTGCGGCATGCATAGGAGGGGGAGTCCCACTCCTAGTTGGACTAGGAGGTGGGCTCCCACCCCTTTAGGAAAGGGGCCCAAGGAGGAGTCCTTGTTGGACTCCAACTTGGGGGGCAAGACAAAGGGGGGGCCGGCCGGCCCTGCCCTTGCCCTAGCCGCCACCTATATAAGGAGGGGCAAGGGGGGGGCGCAACACACACCTTGGAGGCAGCCGCACCCCCCCCCCCCATAGCCGCACCCCCCCTCTCTCCCTCAACCCTAGCCGCACCCCTCCTCTCCCGGAGGGCTGCCGCCATCCAATCTCCACGCCTAGCCGCACCACCCCTATACCCTAGGGCTGCTGCGCCACCTCCTCCTCTCCCTCTCCTCTTGCTTGGCTTGGCGAAGCCCTGCTCGCGGAGATCGTCATCGTCACCGGCACTACCGTCGTGCTGCTGAGATCATCAAGGCCACGTCGTCTCGCTTGCGGGATCAAGGAGTCGACGTCTTCATCGAGCTGTACGTGTGGACGCCGCGGAGGTGCAGCCCGTTGCAGCACTTCACCGGATTGGATCTCGAGGATAATACATCTCCTCGCGACTAGACGAGTCTAGTTGCGGGGATCGACTAGCCAACCCCTGCACCGACAAAACGTGTTTGTTGATCTTCGAGGGTAAGAGATTGGATCTCATCTTCGCTATCTTCATCTCGTTGATCTAGATCCTTGGGGTTTATTCCGCTTTGCCGCGTAGAAAATTTTTGTTTTCCATGCTGCGACCCCATCAGTAATCTCATGGTTTTACAGCTCAGATACTAGAACTCAGATCATGCACTTGTTTGAGTTGCTAGATTGATTTTAATTTGCTGCATAGTTTGGGCGAATTTTTTGTTAGCATCGTCTTACGCTGTCTACTGATCCGAACTAGTAACTGCTAGATCCAAATTTTGTTCTCCGTAACCGTGAACTAATCGATGATTCTGATTCTGTCCTACATGCAAAAAAACGAATTAGGAATGTATGTTTTGATTTATATACACAAATAGCTAGGGAAGGTTAACTACCCACATAATTTAATTGCATGACTCCGGCTTGGGCTTAGTTGTCCTCCCAAGTCTTCCTCAATTCATTACACTACGTTGTTCTCCTATGAGCCCTTTAAAGGTGAAGTGTTATGCAGTTGACGTTCGCACAAAACCATCATAGAATCACATAAAAGATAAACTCTTGACAAAATACCAACTCATGTTATATATAAATCATTGCCAATTCATCCTATGCCCTCAGGAACATACGGGAACTACTCACAATGTGCAAACATGATCATAATCAGTGCCATAAAGGGTACAACATAATCTGAAATAAATACTTCACCACCAAATAATGACAAATACCCAATCACAAACATGAATAGGAGCACAAGGCAATGATCTAGGGTATAGCAACTCTCAAACTATGAGGGGAACGGAGTGGATCACAGAGATGATGATGGAGATGGTGCTGGTGATGGTAATGATAGTGATGGAGAGGCCTCCTCCGACGCCAAGGAGGATAGGTGATGATGATGGCGGTGATTTCCCCCCACTCCGAAGCAGCAGGATCTGACCCCCTTCGGAGAGAATCAGGAGCTCCGCCGCCGCCAAGGCCTCAGATAATTAGGGAAAAATTAGAGCGTCCCTTTTCGGCAAAGACGAAGGTTTCAGTAAAAAGCCCCACACGATGGGGTGCTCAAGGGGCATTTTGGTGGGTCCCACGCGGCCAGGTACATGGGCCGCATGGGCCTACCCCATTTGGCCCTCGTGGCCCTCCTGCCTTCGATCTTCTTTCCTCCACCCTTCTCATGATGAAAACTGGCGTGGCATTTTTCCTTTAATTATTTGAGTTTGCGAAACTCCTGAAACAATAAAAACAAGAAAAGGGGGGTATTCTGCCTCCCAGATATTAAATGCCAAAAATAGGGACTTTGTATGAAAGTCCCATAAATCATCTAAAACATGCAAAAACAACGATATAACAATGCCAATAAGATTCCAATATGATAATATTGGATATAAAAATGATGATATAAAATGCACGTATCACTTATGTTTTTTTTACCGGTTAAGATTAGATGTTTGCTTCAAATACCCCTTTAATTTGCTAAGCCTAAAAATTCGCACTGAGTGTATGGTTCACTCATGCATCCAATCACCAAAGCCAAACTTTGTCGCCAGCTGAGTCCACCATATCTACCTATGCATGGTATTTCTTGCCATTCCAAGTAAATTTGTCATGTGCTACCTTTAAAATATTCAAAATACTCCTTTTTTTTGCATCTGTTTTTAAGCTCATGAGGGAGCAGTAGAGAGCTAGATATAACTTGTGACGAGCAAGGTCATTTCCCCCCTTTCACCCGGTGTCGATGGATTACGTATTCACTTGAATCAACCCGAGAGCAGCTTAAGAAAAATATAAATAGAACACACCATTCTACTCCGTGCAATGAAAAACTGAGAAATCAGCCCAAAACATTGGACAATGGTGAAACCAAGGAGAAAGAGGAACATACTCGTTCCTCTAAAACTAGGTGCTCTCACAAGTCTATAAAGCCTTGCTTGTTATGAGGGACTAGATAGCTTCTCTGTTGTGAAGTCGTTGATGAAAGCATGCATGCCTCAAAATTGTTTTACTTATGTTTTAAAAATTAAAAAGCTCTAGCACATGACTAATCCCTGCTTCCCTCTGCGAAGGGTCATTCTTTTACTTTTAATGTTGAGTCAGTTTTCCTTCTTCCTTCTATCTCCACAAAAGCAAACATCTAGTATTGACCCTGGGTATCGTTGAGAATATTGCACTGTCAAGATTAAACATGAATATTTATATTGACTTTATCTATAAGATAAGCCGTTGGAAGTTGAAACTTTTTGCTAATACTTACATCTTCCTTTGTGTTGATTCTCAAACACTTTTGTCATGGAATTATTATCCTTGTGAATAGGCAAATTTGTTGATCACATTGTTTTCATGTCTTTAACGTACTATTTATGAAAGGTTTTGCTTGAATGATTCAACTTGGTTATTCATTGCTTTCTTGCTATCAATTATAGACAATTGTTTTATATCTCTTCATTCACATCTGATAATCCCCAAGAGCAAGGAATCACTGTAGCACAATTCGATAAGTATTTGAGTTTCGAACCCACGAGGAGCTGAAGGTAAACTATCTATTCTCTAAAGCCCTATAACCCTCTTATATGGCCTTTTATGCAAAGCAATAAATTTGAGTATGAAAGGAACTAACTAATGGAAGCAAGTGATGTGAAGTAGGTTTATCTAGCAACAAGTTTCTAAGAGCAAGTTTTCTAATGCAAGTTTCTTAAAGTAGCAAGTAGCAAGGATCTCAAGTAGCAAATATCTCAAGGGAGGAAATGTTCTGGCAATTGTTATTTCATTCGTGTGGTTGTCACAATTAGTGAAGCACATGTTTTAGTCTTAATTTTTTCTTCTAGGTGGGAGCCATAAATAGGTGTAGCCAAGTTAATGAGCAAATTACACAACTCTTATGATGGATCTCATGGCCAATTAAATGTGCAGCACAAGAATTATTAAGACATAATTGTCCCACCATAGCCTTAAGTTCTAGGGTCTCTCATACATATCCCCCAATAGAGTAACTTCATGATTCGATCTCGGGTTTACATGTCCTCCCAAGTCCTCCTCACTCCATTACCTTACCGGTGATCACCTTACATGCATTCCCCAACATATGCGTGCACTCATACATTGTATATCAAGACAATCATAAAAGATAACAAAACTCTTATGCAACCAATCAACGAACTATTACACTATTGCCATGAACACATCACTTCTCAAACATAGATGGAGAGACACAATAGATGAAGGGAAAAGTATATTGCATCATACATCATGTTTGCCAAGAGTTTACAGTGGAGAGATGGAGATGATCTTGCTATAGAAGTTGATGATGAACACACCGGAGGGGGTTGGAGCCCTCCGGAGGTGGATTCCGGCGGTGTTTCCCCCCTCCGATCTTCTCCGGCGGCAGCCTTCTATTTCTCTGTTTCTGGTTTTGTGTTTCTCCGCCGACTCCTTCTGGAAAACGTCAGGGGACTATTTTTATAGTCATTTTTAGGTCACGAGGAAGCTTCGAGAAGAAGGATCGACGCAAACGGGGCCACGAGAGCCAAAAGAGGTGGGCCCACGCGGCCAGGTACAGGGGCCGCGTGGGGCACCCTCTTTTTCCCCTCCGGCCTCCATTTGCTTGCTTCCTTCGCTGCTAGGTCTTCCTCCTTCCAAAAAAAATGATCCCCGTAAATTTGCAGCTCATTATGACGTCATTAAGGCTCTGAAATAAATAAGGAAAGAAATAGGGTTTTTCTGCCTGCGCGGGATTAATTCCATAAAAAGGGGAAATCATTATTAATTACCAAAAATCATTAAATAACAGTAATATACCCCTTATATGATGCAAATATGAATGGAATACAAGTATTATAGTGCAAAGTTCATGTATGCATTTTACATGCATCAACATCCTATGATTATCATTACTATCTTGATCAAGATTATGTTGGTTGCATGTCTCGTCAAAAATTATTTGTTATCACTTACCTACTCGAGGACGAGTGGGAGTTAAGCTTGGGGATGCTGATACGTCTCAAACGTATCAATAATTTTTGAGTGATCCATGCTAGTTTTGTGATATTTTCACATGTTTTTATTATCAATTACATCATTTTTATGCATTTTGTCGCACTAACCTATTGACAAGATACCCAGTGCCAGTTTCCTGTTTTTGTTGTTTTTGTATTTCAGAAAAGTCACCACATGCCAGGGGCAGCCAGCAGCCGTGGCCCCACCTGGACCCGCGGATGGGGCCCGCCCTGCCCCTAGGGCGTCGCCAGCTTGGCCCCCTCCGACGCCGATAAAATCTCTATTTTCCTAAAACCGATGGATCGGGAATTATTTTCCATAAACTCGATCCCGACGCGCCGCCACCGAAAACCCTAGTTCGGGGTCCAATCTGAAGCTGATCCCAGCACTCTGCCGGAGGGGAGATCGATCCCGGAGGGCTCTTCATCGCCATGCCTTCCTCCGGGGTGATTTGTGAGTAGTCTCACCTTGGACTATGGGTCCATGGCTGTAGCTAGTTGGTAGTCTCTCTCCCTTGTGCCTCATGTCTTATGATTTTGTGAGCTGCCTAACATGATCAAGATCTATCATTGTAATGCTATGTGATGTGTTTGCTGGGATCCGATGGATTATGAAGTTATGATCAGATTGTGCATGATTCTTATTAATTGATTTATGGTCTTGCATGCTCTCTGATGTGCGTAGTTACTTTGGCCAAGTGATTGTGTGCATCTCCAAGAGAGGGTAGTTATGCTAGATAGTGGGTTCATGCCCCCTTTTGTTCATGGGCACGAGTGACAGAAACGTCTAAGGGCGAGGGTGTGCTATTGCTACTAAGGGTAAAACAGCGGTGTTAATGTCTATTTTGATATTAGTATTACTCACTACATGCACTTTACTTAATGTAAATGTCTGTTGCTTGCAACTTAATACCATTGGGTGACAGGCTGGATAGCGATCCCACGGTGGACTTTTTAGACAAAGACGTAGTTGGACTCAATGGTCTTTGTTCATTGTCGTGATGCCTACATAAATATTATCTTGCTCCTTTTTTCATAGCTAAATTGGGTTTGTGTCATAATCTTGTCAATTGCCTGGCTGTAATTTGTTCACCCATCACATGCATATTTTAGTTACTTGAGAGACTCCACTAGTGAACCCATGGCCCCCGGTCCATATTTTTACATTGTTTACAACCTCATTTACTTGCTTTTCATCATCATTACTCCACTAGTCACTTTTCATTAATTCATCTATTTCACCATACAATTAACCGCTTTCTTTTCTGCAAGACCGGAAAGATTGTAAACCTTTCCGCCGTGGGGGGCAAAGTATTTGGTTGAGTGTATGCAGGTCCACGTCTGTTGAAGGTTAAGTGCCAGAGATCTTCAACATTCACCTCATTTAGATTTCAAAGTCCTACAGGTTCGATAAACCTCGGTTCGTTAAACGAGTGAAAACTGCTACTTGCTACATCCACGCCTTTGCTTGGGGCACCACCCAACTATATTATTATCTGCAAGCAAGGACAAGATAGACATGTCAGAAGATTACAATAAGTCTGATGAAATTCCGCCCTTCACAGTGAACACTGACCCAAGCATCGTGTTAAATGATGAAGATTGTCCATGGTTACGGTGCAATCAGAAGAAAGGGACACACACGAAGAAACACTAGATGGGGATGTTGGTGATGACTGAACTTCCTAATTTTAATTATTGTGTTCATGTCAAGGGATTGCACTTATTTAGTTGTGACAGCAGTAACTTTTAGGAGAATGGAACAATAATTTGAGCAGTCATTGCACTGATTTTGTTGTCATATTTGCACTGAGAGAAGGTTCTATGCTGAGCCCCTCAAAGATGTCATAGTCACTGCCCAACGACATCTTCGAGAAGCTCGTGCATAGAGGAGTCCTCTTTCTTTGCTTTTCGGCTAGCCTGACTACAGTATGAACCCTCTTAGCGGTGAGAGAATGATTCTATGCCGAGCCCCTCGAAGATGTCATCGGTCACTACCCAACAAAATCATCGGGAAGCTTGTGGATAGAGGAGTCCTCTGTCTTCTCTTTCCAGCTAGCTTGACTACAGCATAAACCCTCTTAGCACTGAGAGAACACTTCTATGCCGAGCCCCTCAAAGATGTCATAGGTCACTGCCCAACGACATCTTCGAGAAGCTCGTGCATAGAGGATTCCTCTTTCTTCTCTTTCAGGTGTTGCGTCTTCCTCTTCCTCCTCATGGTGGGTACTTATAGGTAAAAGATTAGGGCAACTCTACACCTTTAGTCCCGGTTGGTAGCTGGAACCGGGACTAAAGGACAACTCCTGGCCTTCAGCTCTCACGTTGGTATCTGTGCCTTATCTTCACCTTCAGCTCCCACGTTGATATGTGTGCCTTATCTTTTGCCAACCCTTGAGTCCCGGTTGAATCAATAGATATGAATGAAATGAACAGATGTAAAAAAATAATAGATATAAATTAAATCAATAGATATGATTTTTACAATAGAAAATAATTTGACTTGATTTGGACAATTAAATCAATAGATATGAATGAAATGAATAGATGTAAAAATATTAATAGATATAAATTAAATCAATAGATATGATTTTGACATTATTTTTAGAAAATAATTTGACTTGATTTGGACAATTAAACAATAGATATGAATAAAATGAATAGATGTAAAAAAATTAATGAATTTCTAATAAAATAGATAGATTACATTTTTCTGAACAATTTGATATATTACTTACATTTTTCTGATAAGCAGATCAAAAGATATTGATTTTATAATTTTTTTACATTCTTAAAAAAATTAAAGAAAAAGAAAAATGGGCTTCTCGTCGCCCCTGCTGCTCTCGGCCGTTTCCCGTCGCGGCTCCAATTCCTGCCGGCCGTCGCGGCGTCTGCTCCCACCTTCCTCCCGTCGTTCGTCGCTGCTCACTTCGTCCGCCGTCCGTCACGCCTGCCTTCTTTTCACGTCCTTCATTGCCGGCCCAAGGTAAGTTCTCTTACTTTGTTCATTTTAGGATTTTAGCTATTAGGATTTTAGCCATTTTAGGATTTTAGCTATTAGGATTTTAGCCATTTTAGAATTTAGCTATTAGGATTTTAGGATCTTAGCCATTTTAGGATTTTAGCAATTAGGATTTTAGCCATTTTAGGATTTTAGCCATTTTAGGATTTTAGCCATATATGATATAATTTATTATTAGGTTTTTTAGTGAAATTATATTATTAGGTTTTTTAGTGTAATTTTATTATTAGGTTTTTAGTGCAATTTTATTATCAGGTTTTCTTAGTGCAATTTTACTATTAGATTTACTAGCTATTAGATTTTACTATTTGATTTTATTATTAGGTAAGTTTTTAAAATTTGTCTTAAGATGAAAATTGTGTATAGCAATAATTTGTTAGATGAAAATTAGGCAAAATTAGTGTTAGCCATGTTAGAACTAATTTGTTAGAAGATAAATTATTAGGCTATTAGGCTATTTATTAGCTATTAGCTATGAATTTCAAGTTGTAGTTGCTATGAATTTAAATTTACTAGTAGTTCGTATAAATTAGCTATTAGGCTAAAATTTTAAATTTGCTAGTTTTGTTACAAGTAATTTGTTAGCCATTTTTAACATATTCTAAATTGTTTGTAGTTAAGCTATGGACCCCCACGACCCAGACGATGAATATGAAGAGCTAATGCGTTAGATAATATATGAAGGTGCACACAGTGGAGACGATGCTGGTGGAGACGATTTCAGCTCACAGTTTTTGAACGACTTAAGTGAGGGGGTTGAGGTACAACAAAGCAGAGACAAAGAAGGGGCCTTAACAAACTCCGGCGAGGTATATTAAGCTAGCCTCTATTGATCACTAGATGCATAAATTGATTTGCATTGCACTTAGTAATGAATCATTTTTATTTCAGCCCTCTGGATCGAGCTGATCTACGCCAAAGAAACGAGGCCCGACCAAAAGTTAGGGCGATGATGATGCAAGGATATCGACCGACAAAGTTAGTGAAGATGGCGAACCGCTGGAACCCATAGAGAGCCGCCATAAATTTATAAATCAGTGCAGAGCTCTTATTAGGGACATGATCCTGATCACCCTTGAAGAATGGCATAAGCCGAAGGACGTGAACAGTGGAGCTACTTATGTCGACGAAAGAAGAAAAGAAATGCTGTGGGAGACGCTCTTGACACATGTCAACCTACCGCGAGGTCTCACAGATGACAAGAACGAGAAAGTCATGGAGTGGACTCTTAAGAAGATGGCCGTACAATTCCAGAGCTGGAAGAAAACATTATGGGGTAATTATCAGAACAACAAACAAGCTCCAGAGTTCACTGGAGCACTAGTGAAGATAAAAACATGGCTGGCCCGCATTTAAAGCATATAAGGAATCGTCTGCCGCTGAGGCCCGATCGGCGAAAAATAAGACAAATGCTGCAAAGAAGACATACGTTTGGGGACAGGTGGCTACAAGATAGCCGTGGCTAAGTGGGAAGCCTATGAAGCAAAACTGCTTGCTAAAGGGATCATTCCACTGACAGCGGACTGGCCCGAGAGGTACAAGTTCTGGTTGTACACGCATGGGGCAGCGATGGACCCACAGACAGGGCAGATTGTTGCAAACGGAAAATGGAAGGAAAAGGTTGAAAAATTCACCAAAGACCTTCAGGACGCAATAGAAAAAGTTCGAAAGGGAGAGTACCAGCCCGAGAGAGAGAACGACGAGCTGACACTCGCCCTCGGGAATCCTGAACACGTTGGACGGTGTCGAGGCTAAGGACCCAGTGTTTCGTGGAAGAAAGGATTTCCGGAGTACGCTGATAGTTATAGAAGACGTTAGAGAAAGAAGAAGAAGGGGTCAGACCTGTTATCGGAATTGGGACGCATGGTGCAGCGGCAACAGGAGCAACTAGACTCAATCAGTCAGCATAGGGCATCTCAGCAGCAGCTAGAATGTCTTGAAGTCGATGCCGTCCCATGTGATCAGTTTAAAAGCAGTGTGGGTTCCATGCAGCTAGAAGCATCTGCATTTGAATAGCCGGCGACTCACTACCCCATGGATGATATCACGGAGAAGAAAGATTGTGAGCTACATATGTCAATGAAGAACATATCCTTCAAGGTGGCGATTGGCTATGCTTTACCAAATCAACTTGGAGCAAGCTACCATCTTGGTCAGATTCCAGCTGGCTATGCTCGTGTCGGGGTGGATGAAATTATGCCGCGATTTGAGACACTAGAGCTTGACTATCGTGGAGGTGACAATAAGAAGACACTGGGAGAAATCAAGCATGGTTCGTGTTTGCAGGCTTGACACCAAGGCCACTACTCCCCGACATCTCAAAAAAAGTAGCAGTCCACCACCTCTAAGTCCACCCCTACTCCACAGGGACCCCAGCACGAGGCCGTCTCCATCTCCGATGCGAGTCCAGTCGACTCTGCCCACTAAGCTGCTAATTAAGTGGAAGCCCACCAGTTCGCCTCCTAAGAGGACAAAGAGAAAGAAGGCAAAAGTAAAGACTCTTGAGAAGTTACCTTACGAAAGGACTTACGAGGAAATCAGTGCCATCTCGAAGGCCGAGGTGGATGCCCATTTTGCACCGAAAAACCCCGAGCCAAGGGAGATACTAGATCCGGATGCTGTTAGGCGCTGCTTGGATAACTTATGGAACCCTCCACCAAAGCCGGCATCAGACTATGAGCGCTCTATTGACAAGTCATATGGCGAAGAGATGGAGAAGCAGAAAAGCGGGAAAAAGTTCCCCAGCTCGGAGAACAGGATGTACAATCGGTCCCCCCGCTCAAGGTATTTGCCGACAAAGATGTACAGAATGACAGTACTGGTCTCAATGTTCCTCAACAATGCATAGGCGACGCTGGTTACCCCATAGCGGAGGTAGTATAATTATGTTCCCGGGCAGCCTTTGGTCAGACCTGAGCAGGTCCGGTATCTAGCAACAAAGATGCGTCAGTTGCATGATTGGTACTTGAAAGCCGCAAAGGAAGATATAGTCGGTGTCATGGCGAGAGTTAAGGAAGAGCACTTCTTCCAAGAATACGGTGTGCAAGTTGATTTTAACGAACTTTTTCAGTTATACAATCAACAGTGCCCTCGATAAAGCTATCATCAGTTGCTTTTATCTGTAAGTGATTTATTCCTGTAATTTAATTCTTTAGCTCAGCTCGTTCTATAATCTTTTGTACGCTATTATGCAGAATGAAGATGCTCGACTGCAAAAGGGAAGGAATCTCGGACATTGGGTTCATTGACCTGGATAAAGTTCACGAAGTGAACATACAAACAAAAGCCGAGGAGACAAAGGAGACATTGCTAAGGTGTTTCAAGCGACAACGTAACAAAAAAGAAGTACTTCTTCGTTACAACTTCAAGTAAGTGTTAGTTTCTTGTACATATTCTATTTTTGCTCACCCGATGTTAAGTGTAATTGATGAGTTATGCCTGACTGCATATATAAACGTGCAGCTTCCACTATGTTCTTATTGTCATTAAAATTGACGCTGGAGAAATTGACGTCCTGGACTCATTAAGGAGAGATCCTAAAGAATACAAGAGCTACTTTGATATGATCAAAGAGTAATTTAAATTCTTATCGCACTATATCGGCCTCTTCCGTTCATTTCGTGATATCAAGTAATTAATAACTCATTTGTTCATTTTCTTTGTCGAGCAGAGTTTGGAATTCGTTCATCAAGGAAGAACCCGGTGAATGGAAACCGAAGCTGGTTTAGTCTCTAAACCAAGTAAGTAGTACAACCTAGATTCGCGCATCTCTTTAATTCTAGTTTCAATACCATTATCATGCTTGATTATTATTTGATTAAATTCTATTCTCGTACTGTGGTTACTGAGGCAGCCAGAAAGTTAAATTTATGTGGATACTACGTTTGTGAGTTCATTCACATGAGGACCAGTGAGAGATTCAATAATCAAAGAAATAAAAATATACGTAAACATTATTCACAATTTTATTTTGTTACCATCAATTGTGTTGGGTTTCAAAATTCATAATTGTTTTATGATCTCATTCTTTTAAAGTTGGCAAGAAAGCGGAACACGCTCGTACCAGAGGACCGCATAAAAGCAATCGCGGAGGAATTTACGGGACTTCTCCTTGCTGAGGTCATAACTGAAACCGGAGAGTACCACTACCGGTACTAGTGATCTCCATGTAATTAAGTACTTTATACGGAAATGTGATCTTCATGTAGTGTGTTATATATGTATGCATCAACGTGATCTTCATGTGATTATATGTGTTATATATATGCATCGACGTGTCAATCTGTAATCGTAGAATATGTTACGAATATTTGTTTGAAATGAAAAATAACTGAATGGAAAACAAAAAATAACTGAATTAAAAAGCAAAACCCTAAACCCATCCTACCCTAAACCCTGAAAAATACCCTGAATTACGAACCGTTACTAAAGCTCTCTAGCTTCGCGGGCTGCGCCGCAGCCACGTGGGAGGGCCTTTAGTGCCGGTTCGTGCCAAACCGGGACAAAAGGTGGGGGCTTTAGTCCCGATTTGCCTATCCCGGTTGGCAAACCGGGACTAGAGGGCCTCTAATACTGGGACTAGTGTCCCGTTTTCCACTAGTGTGCATGTGGCCTGCTAGGAGTGTTACTGGTTCCATCATTGTTGGCCTATCTCCTACCGGAATGCTGCCAGTAGTTTGCACCGAACCTTGCTGGTGGGGCCGTTCTTCCTGGCAGCATGTTCTGTGTGCTGCCTGTTATTTTGTGGTGATCCAAATTCAAATATAAAGGGCGGCTATGTTCTGACGGAGCGGAGCGAGGCCTCGTCGGGAGGTTGGCCGATGCGAGCTTTGTGGAGATGATGCTTGTATTAACCTATTTTGTGACAGTCAGAGTGCAATCTAACTTACTAAGGATCAGATGTTCCATGAGAGAACAAAGCACATTGATGTCAAATACCATTATGTGCGTGATGTTGTTGCACAAGGTAAGCTGAAGGTATGCAAGATTAGTACTCACGATAATCCTGCTGATATGATGACAAAGCCAGTTCCTGTTGCTAAGTTTGAGCTTTGCTCGAGCTTAGTTGGTATAACTGTTTACCCCAAGAGGCTAGTTGGCGCCGAAAGTGTTTTCTTTGATGTTTCAGGGTGAAGGATCATTTTATGCTGCGGCTAAATTTGTCTCAAGGTGGAGTGTTATTTTGTGGTGATCCAATTCATATATAAACGGCGGCTAAGTTCTGACGGAGCGGAGCGAGTTGTTACCGAGTTGGAGTTGGATTCATCCTTGCGACCAAATTAGGTCAGGTCCGCCTATAAGTACCTCTTGTAAGCCGCCGCACGGGATAAGCCACACATTCTAAATCCCGGTGCGTTTATAACCACACCCCGAAATAGTGAAGTATTGCTGGCTGGCGCCCGTGGTTTTTTCTCTTCCATTGTTGGAAGGGTTTTCCATGTTTAAAATCTCGCTTCCCCGTTGGTTTGATCTTGCTTAACTTTATCGTTGTCTTTCTATCGCGTGTAACACTGCCATGCTGCCAGTATAGTATTAGTAGCAGCAGGCCGAAACTCTACGCGCTACCACTAGTTTGTGGCAGCATGTCTTCTCCCAGGAACGTTGCTAATAGACAACTTCTATACGCCTTTTCCTACTAGTATACCCTTTTCACTTTTTAAGTTAACTTGTCTTATTTACTAGTAGTCGTAAAAAATAATGATTTTCCCACTATTTGTATTTTGATTTGACTAGTAATCGCGCTTCCAATATGAAATCTTATTTTTCGCAATTGCGTGTAACCCTGCTAGTTCTTAGATTATACAAAAAATACAAGTCATGCGATAAATAGCTTTGTATAAGGCGGAGTGTTGAGAAATAAACTGATTTTTTCAACCAAACCGTCATCTAACCATCGTTTACAACCAATATTTAGTGCAGCATGTGTTTATTACGTCCAGAGTGCCGCCGAACAGAATTGAGGGTCCCTACAGACGCCAATGAGAACGTAGATTTCACTCCATCATTCCAAGTTCTAACAGTATTGATGTATTCTACGCAAACAAATTTATATCCAAAACTTTAACAAAGTGGGTGCTTCAACAAAAGCAAGAACGATGATATATAGTAGTATTAATTAGTCGTTCCCTTAATTTACTGTAGAGAACTCGTTACATGCATGCTCATGCCTTTTTGGGAAAACAAATAAATTGCCATCGGGGCCGAATGGCACGCCAGATATATGGTAAAACAACATTATTACTTCTACGTACTTTGTAGAAATATAATGAAGGGACACGGGCAGATCGGGTGTGGAAGCACTAGTGGCACCTTAGTTTGTTAAGAATGCGTCCGGCGGCGGCGGTGGGATTATGCCACCGGGAGCCTGCATGACGAGCTTCGAGGTGACTTTCATGAACTTGTCAAAATCAGTCTCCCTGGAGATGATGGTAGGAAGATTGGGTGTGCCGGCGATGTGGCAACGGTCACAGTTCCAGTCCCAGGTGCCTGCAGGATCACCCTGGAAATAGTAGCGTGCAGTTTTGAAGGTGGTGTCATCGTCGGTGTCGTAGAGCTTCTCACGTGCCAGCTGGATACGATCTATGCATTCATGGAAGCATTTGTACTCGCGATTGGCTTGGGTGTCCTTTTGCTCACCCGTTCCGAACGCATACCTTGTTTTGTAATCGATGTTGGCACGTATCTCGTCTTCCACGGCGGCGTTTGCGTCGGCGCCCATCTTGGCGGCAGTGCGGATGGCGATCAGGGCCAGCCCATGCGCATCAGCCGTCTTGCTCGCCGGGTTGGTGGACAGGACTGACACACACAGCTCTGGGTAACGCGTCGTGCTACACGACTCCTTGAGGTCGACGGCGGCGGCAAGGGAGACGGAGACGAGGAAGAGGAGGAGGATGCGTCGAGCCGTGGACGCCATGGTCATCGCCGATCAATCAGTTTAGTTGGCTTGATGCTTTCTTTCTTCGACCCAAACCTGTAAGATCTAAGTATGCATTGTGTGGATGGAGCCATGAGGCACATCTATATATATCCATAGCTAGAGAGAGATAAACCGACATTTGTATCTGTTGTGGTCCATACATGATAATGGATGGTCAACCTGGAGGGTCGGTGGCATACGTTGGCAAAAACACTTTCCTAGCTTATGCGCGCGTATTTCTGTCAACATAAGCCAATGCTTGCAACGGAACCTCTCATGCGGGCCATGCAAAAGCATTTTAGCCAACCCAAGGCTGGGTGGCTCTCCTTCGTCTGTGCGGGCGAAAGAAAAGGAGAGAGCAAACAATTCTCCAGGCGGAGCGGGAGCGGCCAGTTCCATTGGCTGAGATTTGGATGGGATTAAATTCTCCAGCCTGAGCAAACAAGGGGTATAATTGTCCAAAATCAGCTCCTAAAACCTTCCCTTATAATGCGTGACAAAACTTATGCGCACAAGATTTTGGCAAGGAGGGAGAACTAACCAAATATAGATTTTTTTAAATACTAGTACAATTATGTGTAGGGGTTTCAACAAAATCATATTTAGCACATGATCGAAATACACGATTTTAAAGATAGAGTAAGTCAGTATCACAACAACAAAGGCTTAGATGCTTCAATTGCTTGCAGCAGTCAAACAGGACATGGTGCATGTCCAATTTCTCAAACTCTGCATTTTTTAGAGAGAGCTTTGTGAGGCAGCGGAGCACAATCGGGTAGATCAATTGGACGCAGAGAAGAGGAGCTCATGTCCGTGTCTTACTTGGAATAGGAGGAGTACGAGGAGCCGGCGGTGATGGAGTTGTTCAGTGTGGGTGGCACCAAAGGAAGGGGGTCATGTCTGCTGGAGAGAGACTGAGGAACCGCACGGAGGAAGAAGAGAGAGGGGGAGAACCCTAGCTGGATTTTCCTTTTTTTTTTCTTTTCTTCTCCCTTGCTTTTTTCTAGGTAGCACGTGTAGCGAGCCAAGGTTGGGCCGACCTTTTGAATTTTTCTTTCAAATAACGAGTCGAATCAGATCCAATCGTCGAGACATTTTGTAAAGAGTGTTATCCAGGCCATTCCATCTTACGTCAGGTCAGCGTTCAAACTGTCTATGGGGGTTCTTAAAGTGGGCGGCTAGGTTACGCTGATCGTGAAGATGGTTGAAATTCCGACCAGAAATTTTGTCTCGTAGTTGTCGGACGACCACCAGAGGGGAAGAAGAAGCACCGCCGCGGTGCCCGCCAGAGAACAAGGAGAGAAGAGAACCGCCTCGCCATACCACCATTGTATTGTGAATAGTGTGAGCTTTGGATGAATAGTGTTTCACACTATTTCCATACTCTTTTTTGACTTGAAGCAGCAAATTCTTGGTGTTGCATATATAAGGTTAGATGCCTCGTGTTGTCATTTTTTTGAGAATATTGGAACATATATTGTCTATTTGAAAAATTGATCTCATAGATCCTATTTAAGGTTAGATCCTACCCAAGTTGTCCTTTGCAAATCACCAAGGTATAGGGGGTGGCGTTTTGGCTCCTGGGTGCAAACGCAACCTATATTTGAAATTCATTTCAAAGACGTTTCAAAATGTTAAATATTTTGGAAATAAATGTTCTCGCATAGATTATAATATGCTTTGTATTCACGAAGTTGTTTCACAGAAAACCAACATATTTTGTGGCCTACGTAAAAAAGACACATTTTGGTGTTAAAATAAGCCTTTTCACGTGACATTTTTTATCTTTTTTACACAAGTCCCAAAAAAATGTTGATTTTTCATGAAACGACTTTGTGAACACCTAAAATATGAAGATGTATCCACGATTTTTTTTGACATTTCAAAATTAAAGTGGATTTCACCAAGGTGGATTTCACCAAGGTGAAATTTTGTCTCGTAGTTGTCGGACGACCACCAGAGGGGAAGAAGAAGCACCGCCGCGGTGCCCGCCAGAGAACAAGGAGAGAAGAGAACCGCCTCGCCATACCACCATTGTATTGTGAATAGTGTGAGCTTTGGATGAATAGTGTTTCACACTATTTCCATACTCTTTTTTGACTTGAAGCAGCAAATTCTTGGTGTTGCATATATAAGGTTAGATGCCTCGTGTTGTCATTTTTTTGAGAATATTGGAACATATTTTGTCTATTTGAAAAATTGATCTCATAGATCCTATTTAAGGTTAGATCCTACCCAAGTTGTCCTTTGCAAATCACCAAGGTATAGGGGGTGGCGTTTTGGCTCCTGGGTGCAAACGCAACCTATATTTGAAATTCATTTCAAAGACGTTTCAAAATGTTAAATATTTTGGAAATAAATGTTCTCGCATAGATTATAATATGCTTTGTATTCACGAAGTTGTTTCACAGAAAACCAACATATTTTGTGGCCTATGTAAAAAAGACACATTTTGGTGTTAAAATAAGCCTTTTCACATGACATTTTTTATATTTTTTACACAAGTCCCAAAAAAATGTTGATTTTTCATGAAACGACTTTGTGAACACCTAAAATATGAAGATGTATCCACGATTTTTTTTGACATTTCAAAATTAAAGTGGATTTCACCAAAGTGGATTTCACCAAGGTGTGGCCATGTATAGAATACAAAAAATGAAACCGGTACTTACATTAATTTCCAAGAGACGGGATCTAACAAATACTACCTACGTTCCGAAATATAAGATGTTGTAACTATTTGCATGCGGATTAAATACGGAGCAAAATGAGTGAATCTATACATTAATTACGTCTAGATACACATCCGTGTGTAGTCCGCATGCAAATAGCCACAACATATTATATTTAGGAACGAAGGGAGTAGTCCAAAAGACAAGAATGTACACATACCCAAGTAAAAAAGAGATTATCCCATTCAAGCATTTCAACATGGAGTGTGATGTTACAACAACACAACCCGGCGATTCCACATCTATGAAGACATCTGGGGCCTGTCTGGGATGTTCATTCCGGATCCAATGGTCCTTGTGGTGTTTTTGCATCAATTACCCTACACTTGGATAGAAATATAGATCGATCCCCCTTAAAATAGAGCATAACATAACCGGTTTCCTCTAATCCTAATATTTCCTCCCACCCCCAGCCGGCTCTCCTCCCACCTCCACCCCGAGCACCACTCCTGATCTCCTCCCACCTCCACCTCCGATGGGGAAGGAGGCCTCGACGGCAGCGAGAAGGGCAGTGGGGAGGAGGAGCGTCCGGTGGTTCCTCTTCTCCCACCTCCACCTACAGCAGGGAGGGCGACCTCGATATCAGCGAGAAGTCCAGTGAGGAGGGGGCTGATGCATATAAAATGTATACATGAACTTTGCACTATAACACTTGTTTTCCATTCATATTTGCATCATATAAGGGGTATATTACTGTTATTTAATAATTTTTGGTAATTAATAATGATTTCCCCTTTTTATGGAATTAATCCTGCGCAGGCAGAAAACCCCTATTTCTTTCCTTATTTATTTCAGGGCCTTAACGACGTCATAATGAGCTGCAAATTTACGGGGAACATTATTTTGGAAGGAGGAAGACCTAGGAGCGACGGAAGCAAGCAAACGGAGGCCGGAGGGGTGAAAGAGGGTGCCCCACGCGGCCAGGTATAGGGGCCGTGTGGGCCCACCTCTTTTGACCCTCGTGGCCCCGTTTGCAACGATCCTTCTTCCCGAAACTTCCTCGTGACCTAAAAACGCCTATATAAAGAGCCCCCCGACATTTTTAGAAGGGAGAGCCGCCACACGAGAGAAACAAGAAATAGAGACTAGGAGGCTGCAGATTGGAGGGGGAAAACTCCGGCGGAGTGCTGCCGGAGAGGTCTCCTTCTTCTCCATCGACATCTCCACCGTCTCCATGATGAAGAGGGAGTAGTCCACCTCAGGACTATGGGTTTGTGGAAGTAGCATATGTATCTCTCTCTCTCTCTCTCTTGAGCTTCACTAATTAGCACCGTATGAGCTGCTGAACATGATTACGATCATCGTTGTATTACCTTTGTGGTGGATCTTTTTATGAGTTAATATATGTTGAGATTGCAATGTTTATTTCAGTTATGAAAGTAGATGCATATTATGTACCCCATTCTTGTATCCTTATTTTGATCAAGCATGTTTATGAGAGCGTGTGAGGGGGAACGTGTGCATTAGTTGGAGTAACGGGGGTGGTGATGTGATAAGCTGACAACTTAATATCGTGATCCATTGGGTGTTTACCTTACTTTGTTTGCTCACTAGGGATAAACCAAAATACCGTGTTGCAAGGTATGAGGAGTGACAAGCCTCTACCTATGACTAGATCCAGCATGTTCTTATTTTCACTTTATGTCATTAATCTTAAGGCTATACTCTGAGTCATCTTAATTACTGAGGTGTTATGATTTAGTTCGCATCTTGGTGGAGTACAAGTGAGACTAATAATCAAAAGGTCTCTATGTTAGGACGTGATGCCCATATAATGAGTAACATGTCACTAAACTTGTTTGCAATCTCATATGTTAATTCTATGTCTACTCATTTGCCACACTATATTAAAGAGAGAGTGCATGTGTGAAACCATGAACCCCGGTCCATTTTTAATCATAAGAAACAACTTTCCAACCACTTTTAAGCATCATCTACATTCAGCCATTTTAAAATCAGAAAATACAGAAACACTTTTACTTCTTGCATTCACATATAAAAAACCCGAAAAATATCATCCATCATTGTTTCCATCATCCTTGCATTACTACTTTCCACCATTGCATATTTATTTACTGTTTTGCATTCATTATTATCTTAATATCATTCTCACACCTTGTGCTTGACAACCACTTGGTGAGGTTGAGGGCACAAAGCAATCTAGTTTGTTTGCAGGAAATCTGGAGAAGAACAAGGAGATAAAATCCCCACTACTGATTCCCCGAGAGTTCGATATTAAACCCTCAAGTCACCCTCGTGGGGAAAAACTACCACTGCTACATACTCTGCACTTGGAGGCTCAACCTATCCCTTATATTATTTTCCTTTCAGGGTATCAAGAGTGCTTGTTGGCATAGTTGAGGGAGAAGAACACTCATCGATTCCGCCATCACGTGTTTTTTCTGGCATCGTTGCCGGGGAGTCATAGCTGGAAGGTTTTATCCAAGGATATCACAACAAAATCAACTTCATCACCACCTTGTGCTAACACCTAAGCTTGGGGAGGTTGCACCTATGTGAGCATCATCTTGTCCATCTTTACCTTCAAGCAATTTATTTTGTTTTGTTATTGTCTTGCATATCAATTTTAGATTTCGGTTTGCATATTTTATTTTCAGTTTTGCATTTTGTTTTGCATTTGTTAATTCGGTTTGCATTGTTTAGTGTCATTTTATTTTCAGTTTTGCATAAAAAACTAAAAACACATAAAAAAACTTGCAAATGGAAAAGAGAGCTTTTTGGCCATTTAGTGTTAGGAATTTCCCTCAAAATAAGAATGTCCCTATTGAGGAAATTGAGGTAGATCCTAAGATAATGAAATCAATCTTTGAAAATCGTTTCTATGGAAAACCTAAGGAAGATCCTTTAGCTCATCTTAAGAAATTTGATGAAAGATGCAACATGCTAAAACTAAACCATCCTATTGTTAGACTTAAGCTTTTTCCTTACTCTTTAGGGGGAAAGCATAAGATTGGATATTGAGATGGCCACCTGGTAACTTTAGCATCTGGTTTAATTTGAAAGCTGCTTTTGTTGAAAGATTTTGTCCCATTGAAATGATTTGCAATTTTAAACAAATGATTATCAAATTTAAACAAGAGGAAGATGAACCTTTGGTAAAAACATGGGAAAGATTTAGAAGTATAGGTTTTGGAATGGCACATGGTCTTAGAGATTGGATGCTCATGCATATCTTTTATAGAGGATTATCTGAAACCTCTAGAGTCTTTTTGGATAAGGAATGTGAAGATTCTTTTATGAATATATCTGCTTCTAATACTTATTATCTACTTGATGGCTTGCTTTTGGAAGCAAACATTAAAGAAAGTTTAGATAAAGCTCAAGTACCTGAAGATGTTTTTTATGACCGTTATGAAATATTTGATCTTTATAATAGGGGAGTAAAACTTGAAGAAGTTAAGATGCTAAGTGAAGTTAATGATCCTTTGCTTGATTTAGAGAATTGTACCTTACATGAATTAATATCTATCTTACAAAAAATTGCAAGAGATCCTTCCATTGATGTTAACCAATCTGGTTTTGGTCCCTATATTGCTAATCATGTCTTGAAAGAAAAAATTGCTAGATACAATCAAGAAGCTATGATACCACCTAAACTTGGGGATATATGGATCCCCAAGGTGCTAGTAACTTGAGTTACATATGACTTTTTTACCTGTGGATTTTCTAATCATGGATATGGAGAATAAAACCTCTAGTCCTATTATTCTTGGAAGACCTTTTCTTCGTACCACAGGGGCTATTATTGATTCAAAGGAAGGGAATGTGAAGTTTCAGTTTCCATATAAGAAATGCATGGAACACTTCCCATGGAAGAAGGGCACAACCTTTAAGCTCCCTCATGAGCTTCATCTTTGGTAAAACAACAAGTAAGTAAGTCTACCTATATGGCTATAAAGAAAGTGCTTTACGGGAGGCAACCCGGTTGTTTTTATTTGGATTTTCTTGGTGTCCTCTTGATGTAACAAGAGAATGTTTTCTTAGCTTAGTTTCTGGAATTTTTAACAAAGTGCCAAGTTTTACCTAATTTGGTTTGAAAAAGTTGCTATTTCTATTCGGAGATTTTATTACTGCACGAAGTCTGTGCACGGTTTGATATTTCATTGTTATTTGGTAACACCGAATGAGCTGAGATTTTAGCTGTAACTGCAACCTTTCATCCTATGTATGCCTGAATTGTTTTAGAATTTTTTGACGAGTTTAAGTAGGACAGAAAAATACGTTTGCTGCTGCTGTTTTTCTGGACAGATTCTGTCCCATATTGTTTTATTCATAGTTTAAACTTTTGAGTTGAATCTTTTTTATCTAATTGAGTTTATGAGTAGGCATAAAACACTATACACTCTCTGAACATTCATATGTATTTTAGTCCATAGATTATATGCAGCAAGAAGCCTACTTGTTTATCTCTACTAATATCACCCCATAGAAAAGAAATGGGAGAAGCAGTGTTTTGAAGTTTTTTCACATGGATTGGAGGAGATGCACCATGAGTTATCCAAGGATGGTGAAAACCATAAGCTTGGGGATGTGGAGAACATCCCCACTGAACCAACATACTCTTGGTTTGCACACGTCTAACTTTTGTTTTTCATTTGAAACACTTTATCGCATAAACTTGGAGCGTCTTTTTGTTTGTTTTTGTTTTGGTTTGATTTTTGTTGTGAGACCACCACACTATCATTTATATATGAAAGAGCTACTGGAAATATGGGTTGAAATATCTTGCATGCTTTTATTGTATTGGGAAAAGGGATGTCTAAGTTGATTTTTAATGACACATATAGTTGCATGATTCATGAGCTTCTTTATGAGTAATAATTTGCAAATGCTTTATCATGAGCTATATTTTATTCATGTTTTGATGATGTACGTTATTTCACCTTGTTTGACATGAATTAGTTAGTTCTATGGACACTCATGCATGCATCTAGATGGTCATCTTTCTCCCTTTTGCTAACCCAAAAATTCCAACAATAAAAACTTGTTTCCAACACCTTCAACCAAAGTTTTTCCAGTGAGTCCACCATATCTACCTATTAGCTTTATGCTATTCCAAGTATGTTTACCAGACTATGTATTTACCAGATGAAATCTTATGAATTTTAGAGACTTTTGGCAAAATAAATTCAAAAATATAAATTTAGATTGAACTCTGCTCGAAAATTCAAATTTTGGTCGTATTTTGTTAAATTTTCGTTCTAAGTTCAAATTTTGTTTTCATCTCTTTCATCCGAAAAACCACCGAAATATCCGAAATTCGCGAAATTCGCCCATTTCAGTCAGGACCGGTAAATTTGTGAAAACGAAATCCAAATCCCTGGTCAATACTACCATATCAATCCTATTAACTCTTATACCCTTGTGTCACATGTCTGTATTTTTTAAAACCAAAAACAATTATTTAAGTAAACAATAATGAATAAGTAATAATAATATTGAATTCCAATGAAAATAAAATAATTAATAAAACTATTTTATTCATTTATTGCCATTTATTCATATAATATGGCATAATTAATAACTTTAAATCTGTAAATCGCAATTGGACAAATAATATATCCATTATTATCAGAAAAATATGAGGAATCTAAATATGAAATAATTTATTTTTTAAATATTTAATTCATTTTTTGTTATTATCATATAATATGGTATATAATATAACTTTAAATCTGTAAATCGAAAATTGACAAATAAAATATCCATATTTTTGAATCTTACTAAACTTTCAACATGAAAAGTATTTGAATTTGAATAAGTAATCAAAAACCATTTTTTATTTTATAAAATAATTATTCTATCTAGTCAAACTATTAACCATTTTGCTATTTTCATTTAAAAAATACATTGACTATTATCTTTTCCATATTTTTGAATCTCACTAAACTTTCAACATGAAAAGTGTTTGAATTTGAATAAATCATCCAACCATTTTATGTTTTATAAAATAATTATTCTAACTAGTCAAACTATTAACTATTTTACCATTTTCAATTAAAAAATGCATTAACTATTATCTTTTCCATATTTTTGAATCTCACTAAACTTTCAACATGAAAAGTGTTTGAATTTGAATAAGTAATCCAAAACCATTATCTGTTTTATAAAATAATTATTCTAACTAGTCAAACTATTAACCATTTTTTCATTTTTAAAACTGGCCTCACCCTCCGCTAGCGTCAAAATTTTTCAAACCAATTCGAATAATATACCTTTCAAGTAAGAGACGTAGTGTAGTATTCTTATTGTGAATTTTATCTCCTACAAGTAAGCGAAGCACACAACCCACGCATCGACGGTGCCCTCTCGTTCTTTAGTTAAGAACATTTCCAGTTCTCGAGTAGACAATCACCGGCTCACCGCTCTCTTGTTTTGAGCAAAGAGAAAAAATCCCGAGTCAGGAAAAAAAAGACCACCGCTCCGTTCTAACCCCTCTCTCTTGGTCCTGATCCTTTATAAACACCGTGCTACTTCTTCTTCTTCCATAGAGCGCCTACCCCAGTACTCCTAGTCCTCAAGCTAGAAAGAAAGCACCAAATGGCCACCGTCTCCCACCTCAATCCCGTAGCTTCGCCGTTCATTCCGATGGAGCTCCTTCCAGCGGGATGCTATCTCTGTCCAGAGCCCACTGTACGCCACCGTAGCCACCGGCGACCCGTTGCTGCATCAGAGCTATGCGAAGGTAGAGCTTCTTGACGGCGCGGATCCAACGCTCCACCATTTATGCGTGGAGACATGCTCATATGATCACATCGGGGTTTTGTTCACGCATCGGCCACATCAGCGATACACGCACGAGTGATGATGAACGACATTTTACCGACGGTGAGGACATAGATGATGAATAGTACTTCCTTGTTAGCATTACTTATGTATGTTTTAAGACTTTGTAAGGAACACCCATACGCTTTTATTGATCACTATGTCTTCATGCAATTCTGGAAGTTGTCTGAACAACAAACGATAGATAGTGCTCACAAAGCTGAAACACACAACTTTTCATGCACACATATAGACATATAATGCAAATAACATACTACATTGTTCGTACAGACAAATAAAACATAAGTAACATACTACTTTGTTCACACAGACAATTCAGAAGCAAGTAACAACCATACATAGTCCATTCATCCTCCCACAGCTGCTGGGACTTCATGCTGATCGATGATCCCTCGCCGGCGCTAGAGTTGCGGTTCTCGGAGATCAGGAGTGGTGGCCGGTTGTGCTTTGTCAAATCTTGCATTACCATCAACTGACTTTACATCTCGTAGCTGACCCATCCATCGATGGCAGCATACCTGAGGTTCATCTGGGACAATGGCTTGTATAAAGAATCTCACTAAACTTTCAAAAATGTTTTGGTGAAACTCGTGAAATATTCCAAGGAAAATGTTGTATAAAGGATATATTTGCTGGAGATACAACATTTGTCTATCGCAGCACTAAAATTCACATTCGAATTGTACTATCAAAATACCATTAAACATATTTCACGAAGGGCAAGTCACTTAAGCTGGATGTACAACATATATCTGCCCGCAGCTTTGGTCCAATGTTGTAATGTACCTGCACTTAGAAATATGGCAAGTACCTGTGTATAGTGCAAATCCCTGGATCGTTTCATTTGCACACACAATTTACGATGAATATCACAACATTGTATCTTTATTACACGAATAATCCAAACTTGGTAAAATAAATGGTTCGATACAACTTTGCATAGCTCAAGGCTAGCGGAAATAATAAAGCAGCGGAATAACACATCAAAGAGCCTCCATCTTCATGATGCGCCACAGGCGAAAACCATGTTGGTTGCAGGCTCGAAACCTAAACAAAAACCTTACTCCTCGTCAGAAAATTCTGCACCAATTAATAATTTACAACAGAGTGGGTCAGATACCATTAAAATGGATCTGGCAAGTGACACTATGTGGACACTTAGTGGAGTAACTCTATAACCTGTATGCATATTGGGTTGGTGGAGTTTCAAGGCTATTTTGCATAAAGCCAATTTTGCCTAACACTTTTGTAAAATCTTTTCCTTAAAAAAAATTGAGACAAGTATGGTATGACAACCACAATCTCATCTACCCATGTTTACCCATCAAGTTTTACTTAGAGAAATTTGAATGTTGGGAGCCTCCGTTGAATCCTTGATCAGCTGCTTGAATTGTCCGTAACCGGGGACACGGCTAAGTACTTAGTTTTTAACTCTGTAGAGGTTGTGCACTTTCACCATTAGACCCAACAAACCCAAACTATCCTCAAGCACTCAATTTGTGTTGAGGAAAAGGAGAGAGTTGAGACGAGACTTTTCAGAAGCATTTTCTCCTTCCCTTACTGGCTTGACCCGTTCCACCTACATCCTCTACATCTGCTTGTCAAGCCGGGAGGAGTCCACGCAACTTAATTCATCTAGCCAGAGCCCATATGACTAATGGCTGCACGGGAAGCATCTTCACTTAGAGAAAACTTTGGTCCCTTTGTTCCTGGGAGGCAATCCACAAGTGAATATCCCATCGGTAAAACCCCTAGGGACAACACTCAACTCATACAACCATTCAAGCCCAAATCCACCCAGGTGATAAATTAACTTAGTAGAATTAAGCTTTTCATTAAAACACTTTTGCATAGCATCAATATATCTACTAAGTTACCCATAGGATTCTAGACACAACTAGTGTAGAGGTATGATGGGTTTAGCACATAGCAAAAATACTATCCAACACATGCTTATAAAGAAATACACTAGTAATGCATATAAAATACTTAGGAAAATTATGGGGGTGTGCCACTTGCCTTGGCAACAAGCAGAAAAGCAACAACAGCTGCAACAGTCCTCGTTTCCCTCCGGAGATTCTAACACATCAAACAATACATAATGAACACACAAGTTCCATAAAACTTCTAATGAAAATATGCAATGCATGATGTGCAAAATATTTCTAAGGACTAGGGATGCATGCCATGTTATGAAATTATTCTAAGTCAAAGTAAGGCAAGTAAGATGGTCCAAAAATGACTAAGGCCATGGTCATAACACTTGGGTAGAAAATTTACTAAGGACTAGAAGTTAACACAACATGTCAAAAATTATTTCTAAGGCAAGTTTAACCATTTTAAGATGCCAAAAATTCTAAGTGTTTTCTACTACATCTCAACTCTTCTAAATAATTTCTAAGTTAATTAGCTCGAATTTTGGTGAAGAGAAAAATTATTATACATTATATAACATTAAAATTCTCCTAAAAGAGGATATCTACAAATAAAAAGAAATTCGTAGGAAAAATAATCTACAAAAATATAATGATAGTTCCTACTGCCAAGTAATACTTAAACAAAACTATAGCAATTGGATTTGCTCAAAAATAATTTTTATAACTAAAGATAAGTCAAATTTACTTAAACAATCAATTTTAAAATTTGAACCAATTTGAAATTATCATAACATAAATTAAACTATCCCAAAAGTTTCTACAGGTCATAAGCTTTTCAAAAATATAAAGTTTGAAAATTTTGGCCGAGCCAATAAAAATTAGTAACAGATCTAAGTTGCAGGGGCCTTTCTGTGAAAATTGCCAGTCTTCTCCTCGCTGGCGCTGACGGGGCGTTGACTGCTGACTTGGCGGCTGACGCGGACGGCTTGGCGACGTGGCACTCTCCGGTTGGCTGGTACCCCTTCGCTTAGAAGATCTAATCTATACCGTACAAACATGATCCTACGATCCAGATCTAATCGGGGGTGGCCGGCCGGAGCTAGGGTTCCGGTGATCGACGGCGCGCGGCGGCGACGGCTCGGCATCGATGTTCCCGGCGATCGGTGGTGCTACAGGATGCGCGGATTGTACCTCGAGGTTCGTCTTGGCGAGGGGAGGTCGATGGCGAGGTGGTGGTCTTCGGTGTGCTCCCTTCCGCCGGCGATTGCTCGCCGCAGTTGCGGTTGGCGGCGGTCCGAGGCAAGCGTGGACGGAGACGACGACCTGGCGGGGGAAAGAAGAAGGGAGCGTGTCAGGGAGATGCGCAACGAAGAGAAGATGCGAGAGGGGGAGAAGAGGGAGGCAGGGGTCGCCGGAGTCGACCGGAGCTTGAGCTCTTACCGGCGGCGGGCGGCGGCAATGCGGGCTTCAGTGCACGCGGCCTGGCGGCGTAGGTGCTAGGGTTTTTAGGGCCGAACGAAGCGGAGGAGGTGGGATATTTATAGGGGTACGCGGGACGACGGATTAGCTCGAGTTTGTTAGGATTTGGCTCGGATTCGGAGCTGTTCGTGGAGAGCACGGCATCGGCGAGGGAAAGAAGGAAAGGGAGAGAGAGAGGGGTGCGGGAGAGATGGGCCGTTCGGGATGATGCCGGGCTGGTCTCGGGCCGGCAGTGGGCTAGCTCAGGCTGGCTCGGTCCCTTTTTTTTGACAAAGAGTTTTTCTCTTTTTCTTTTCCCTGTTTTCAAAACTGAAAATAAAAATAAGCCAAAACTTTTTATAAAAAAATTGCAAAAATACTTTTTAGAGAGCTTTTCAATTATAGAAAAATATGGCACTGGTCTTGCCATCAAAATAAAATAAAACTAATTGAAAACATGGCTAGGGTTACTTAGCACCCTTTATTCCATTATTTGAATAAATAAAAACAAAATCAAGTCAAGCCACCTAAATTAATTAAACTAAATGCACAAACAAATGCATATGATGTCATGGATGCATGCTTATGCAATTTTGAGAAATTGGGATGTTACAAACCTAACCCCCTTAAGATGAATCTCGTCCCCGAGATTCGGATTGGCTAGCAAATAGGTGCGGATGTTCTTCTCGCAGGTCATCCTCGCGTTCCCAGGTAGCTTCTTCTTCGGTGTGATGGCTCCATTGGTCCTTGCAGAACTTGATTGTCTTGGTACGAGTAATCCTCTCTGCAGTCTCTAAAATCTTGATTGGCTTCTCCTCATAAGTCAAATCACTTTCCAGTTGAACTTCCTCCAAAGGCACAGTATCACGTAGTGTTGTCTCAGCCATCTCAGGGTGACACTTCTTCAACTGGCTTACATGGAACACGTTGTGAACTGCTGATAGAACCTCTGGCAGTTCCAACTCATAAGCTACTTCTCCTTTACGGGAGAGAACCTTATAGGGTCCAATGAATCGAGGTGCCAACTTTCATTTGATTCCAAATCTCTTCACACCACGTAGTGGTGAGACTCTAAGGTATGCTCTATCACCTACCTCATAGGTGATTTCTCTACGCTTGGAATCTGCATAGCTTTTCTGTCTTGACTGTGCTATTTTTAACTTATCCTTTATTAATCTGACCTTCTCTTCAGCTTCCGAATTATGTCAGGACCAAATAAACTACGCTCACCTACACCACTCCATAGTAATGGTGTAGTGCATTTTCTTCCGTACAATGCCTCAAAAGGTGCCATCTCAATACTAACTTGATAGCTATTGTTGTATGAGAATTCCGCATATGGCAAGTTATCATCCCAGCTAGATTTATAATCTAGTGCACATGCCCTAAGCATGTCCTCCAGAATCTGGTTGACTCTCTCAGTCTGTCCATCGGTCTGTGGATGGAAAGCTGTGCTGAACTCTAGTCTTGTTCCCAACGACTCGTGCAACTGCTTCCAGAAATGCGAGGTAAATTGGGTACCTCTATCAGAGACAATCTTCTTAGGAACACCATGTAAACTCACAATTCTTTTCATATAGATATCTGCGAGCTTTGCACTCGTGTAAGTGGTCTTCACAGGAATAAAGTGAGCCACTTTAGTCAGACAGTCAACAATCACCCATATCGAATCATAACCTGACTTGGTTCTGGGTAATCCTGTGATGAAATCCATTCCAATTTGCTCCCATTTCCATTCTGGTACTGGTAATGGCTGTAGCAGTCCAGCGGGTTTCTGATGTTCCGCCTTCACGCGACTACACACGTCACACTTGGCAATATATTCTGCGATATCCCTTTTCAAACCATTCCACCAAAATCTCTCCTTTACATCCATATACATCTTAGTGTTACCCGGATGTATTGAATAAGGTGAGTCATGTGCCTCCTGTAGGATTAGTTTCCTAATGTCCTTGTTCTGCGGCACACAAATACGGTTCTCAAACCACATCGTGCCTTGTTCATCCTCTCGGAAACCTTTGGCCTTGCCTTCACTCAGATTGGTCTTGATTTCTTCCATCACTTTATCTCCCTTCTGTGCTTCTTGTATCTTATCCATCAACACTGGTCGCACCTCCAATGCTGCTATAAATCCTTCGGGTACCACTTCCAGTCTAAGATCCTTAAATGCATTGCACAAATCTTCTGGCAATTCTCCTGCCTTTAATCCATTAACATGAACTTTACGGCTTAAAGCGTCAGCCACTACGTTGGCTTTTCCGGGGTGATATTGCAAACTCAAATCATAATCCTTAATGAGTTCTAGCCATCTTCGCTGTCTCATGTTTAACTCCTTCTGGGTGAAAATGTACTTGAGACTCTTGTGATCGGTGAATACTTCACACCTTTTTCCCATCAGGTACTGTCTCCAAGTCTTCAATGCATGAACTACTGAAGCTAACTCTAAATCATGAGTAGGATAGTTGACTTCATGCTTCTTGAGTTGTCTAGAGGCGTAAGAAACTACTTTGCCTCCTTGCATCAAGACACTTCCTAACCCATGACGCGATGCGTCGCAATATACTTGGAAATCCTTCTCTATATCTGGTAGACACAAGACTGGTGCTGAAACTAAATGCTTCTTCAAATCTTGGAAGCTGGTTTCGCAGGCTTCAGTCCACTCAAACTTTTTATCCTTCTTCAACAACTCCGTCATTGGCTTGGCAATCTTTGAGAAATTCTCAATAAACCTCCTATAGTAACCTGCCAATCCCAGAAAACTACGGATTTCTCCCACGTTCTTGGGTGGTTCCCACTCTGTCACTACGGACACCTTTTCTGGGTCTACTGCGATCCCTTCCTTAGACACCACGTGTCCTAGGAATCCAACTTTCTCCAACCAAAATTCACATTTGCTGAATTTGGCATATAACTTATGCTCTCTCAATCTCTGCAATACTATATGTAGATGCTCTTCATGCTCCTTGTGACTTTTGAAATAAATTAATATGTCATCAATGAAGACAACAACAAATTTATCCAGGAAATCCATGAATACCTTATTCATCATATTCATGAAATAAGCTGGTGCATTGGTCAAGCCAAAAGGCATCACTGTGTACTCATACAGACCATACCTAGTGGTAAATGCGGTCTTGGGTATATCCATCTCCCTAACCTTCATTTGGAAATACCCTGATCGAAGATCAATCTTAGAGAATACACATGCACCTTCCAATTGATCAAATAGATCATTGATCTTGGGTAATGGGTACTTGTTCTTGATAGTTACTTCGTTCAGTGAACGATAATCCGTAACCAGTCTCTGGGTACTATCCTTCTTCTCGACAAATAGTATGGGGGCTCCCCATGGTAAAGAACTCGGACGAATGAATCCTTTCTGCAGATGTTCATCTAACTATTTCTTGAGTTCCTTCAATTCATCAACCTCCATGGGATAGGGTCTCTTGGCTATGGGTCCTGTCCCCGGTACCAATTCAATGAGAAACTCCACATCTCTATCCGGTGGCATTCCCGGTAGTTCTTCAGGAAACACATCTGGGTATTCCTTTACTATGAGCACATCACCAAGGCTAACCCCCTTAAGAGAATTAAGCCTAACCTTCTTCATTTCAAATTTGACTTGAATTTGATCCTTTTCTTTTCTGGGGTAGTGAGGGTGATTGCTCTGTTTGCACAGTCTATGATTCCCTCAAAATGAGTCATCCAATCCATCCCTAGAATGACATCTAGGCCTTGGGTCTCTAGGATGATTAAGTCTGCTAGAAACTGATGTTTTCCAATACTCAACTTCAACTGTCTACACCCGGAGTTAACTAACATCTCTCCACCCGGAGAACTTACCCTTATAGATTTTCCTATGGTTTCCTCAACTAGCCCATGCTTGTTTACAAATTCTCTTGAAATGAATGAATGCGATGCTCCGGTATCAAATAAAATCAATGCTGGACAAGAGTTGATTAGGAACGTACCGATCACAGCATCAGGTTCATCAAGGACTTCTTCAACATTGATGTGGTTCACATGTCCCTTATTGAAAGGATTGGGCTTGGTAGGAGTGTCCACTTTCCTCTCAGGGCAATCTGTGGCATAGTGGCCCTTGTTGTTGCACTTGAAGCAGAGTACTTGGCTGATATCTTTCTTGGGTTCAGGATTTGGGCGATGCTGTCCATTGTTATGTGTATGTCCAGTATGTCCATTTCCCTTGTGTCCTCCATTGTTTCCCTTGAATCCTCCATTGTGATTGTGTGAATGGGGTTTGTGAAAGTTGCCCCCATTGTGGTTTCCATGTCTGTGACCATGGTTCCCATCATGAACAAAGTGCTTCTTAAAGGAGGGTTCAGAGTGGTGCTTATTTGCATTCATCTTCCTCTTCCTATTTTCAGCTTTCTTCATGCTATCTTCAAGGGTGATTGCTTGGTCAAGAAGTGCCTGATAGGTTGGTGCATAAGCAACAGTCAAAGGTATCTTCAGCTCATCACTTAAACCCTTGAGAAATTTGGCCTTCCTCTTTACATCTGTGTCAATGTCCTCAGGAGCATATCGAGACAAGGCATGAAAGTCATCCATGTACTCCTTAAGACTTCTGTTCCCCTGACGCAGATTGTGGAGCTCTTCCTGTTTCAGATTCATAATGCCTGTGGAGATATGAGCATTACGAAATCCTCCCAGGTCAAAGTGTCCAATGGGTGAGTAATCTGATAAGTTTCCCACCATTGGGCAGCAGGTCCTTCAAGCAGATGTGCGGTGAACCTAACTTTCTCAGGGTCGGTGCACTCACAAGTTACCAGATCCTTGTGCACAGAGCGCAACCAGTCATCTGCCACTATGGGCTCAGTTGCAGTGGAGAACTTGTTAGGCCTGAGCCTTAGAAATCTTGCAAGTCTATCCACTTGAGGGGGAGGTGGTGGTGGTGGTGCATGTTGATTTTCCATGAATTGAGCCATCATGGTCATCAGTTGAGTCTGAGCAGCCATCATCTGTTGCATCATAGCTTCGGTGTTGTTGTTGTTGTTCTAAGGATCACGGCGGGGAGGCATCTGTGGTTTCAGCATAGATGAGTAAAAGATAGACAGAACTGGGAGAAGTAATTCTACACAAACAAGCATTCAACAAAACACAACAAACCACCAACTCCACTTTAACCTCTAGAAATTTAACAAAGTCTAGAATAAAAACACACGGATGTTCTGGAAATAAAAAGCCTAATTATTGTCATACCACAGTTTGGTTGATCAATACTAACGCAAAAGAATAACGTCTGGATAAAATGGTAGTCCCACTAACTATCCTAACCCACAACCATGGAATCATCCTCTTCTTCTTCTTCAACTTCCTGGATCTCGAAGCCTTCCTGATCCAGCACGCTCCTCAGTTCCTTCACTTCCTTCGTCAGCTCCAAGTTCTTCTCTTGCAGTTCCCTTTTCTCTACACGAAGACGTTTGATGAAGTCAAAGTCTTCTTCTAGTTCCACTTCATTGCTCTCGAGCTCCATCTTCATTTCCTTCATCTCTTTGTTCTTCTTCTGGACTCTCTTCTCTTGATTCTTATACTTCTTTTCTTGCTCCTGGAACTTCTCTTCCAGGGCCTTGATCTTTTCTTCCTGTTCCTTCACCTTCTCTTCATTCTCCTGGACTTGGGCGCAAAGCTCATCATTTTTGTAGAGTTCCTCGTAGTTATCATGAAAGAGCTCATGAACTAGGTGCTCCAAGTCTTGGCAATATTTGCCTAAGAACTCAGCCTTGCCCCTATCCTTGGTGTCAAAATCATAGGGTTCTCCTTCTTCATCACGCCTTCCGAAAAGAATTGAGTAGTGACCACCCAATTCCTGGTAGTAGCGTCCACAAAGACGCCCTATCAGGTCTTGCATGATGACGTTGAGTCCCTTCTCCATGGTCTCGCTCACCACCTTGATCTCCATGGTCTTCTCGCCTTCACGTCCTAGCTGAACCGCCTTGATTCCCCATAGTCCTTCCCTGTGGAGCTTCTTCAAGATGCATCCCTTGATCTTGGGTATTGGCAACTTCAAGCGTTTAAGCAGGTCGAGGAGGTAGAAGCCAAAGCGAGTCTCTCCAAAGTCCTCCGCGGTGGTCAATACTACCATATCAATCCTATTAACTCTTATACCCTTGTGTCACATGTCTGTATTTTTTAAAACCAAAAACAATTATTTAAGTAAACAATAAAATAAGTAATAATAATATTGAATTCCAATGAAAATAAAATAATTAATAAAACTATTTTATTCATTTATTGCCATTTATTCATATAATATGGCATAATTAATAACTTTAAATCTGTAAATCGCAATTGGACAAATAATGTATCCATTATTATCAGAAAAATATGAGGACTCTAAATATGAAATAATTTATTTTTTAAAATATTTAATTCATTTTTTGTTATTATCATATAATATGGTATATAATATAACTTTAAATCTGTAAATCGAAAATTGACAAATAAAATATCCATATTTTTGAATCTTACTAAACTTTCAACATGAAAAGTATTTGAATTTGAATAAGTAATCAAAAACCATTTTTTATTTTATAAAATAATTATTCTATCTAGTCAAACTATTAACCATTTTGCTATTTTCATTTAAAAAAATACATTGACTATTATCTTTTCCATATTTTTGAATCTCACTAAACTTTCAACATGAAAAGTGTTTGAATTTGAATAAATTATCAAACCATTTTATGTTTTATAAAATAATTATTCTAACTAGTCAAACTATTAACTATTTTACCATTTTCAATTAAAAAATGCATTAACTATTATCTTTTCCATATTTTTGAATCTCACTAAACTTTCAACATGAAAAGTGTTTGAATTTGAATAAGTAATCCAAAACCATTATCTGTTTTATAAAATAATTATTCTAACTAGTCAAACTATTAACCATTTTTTCATTTTTAAAACTGGCCTCACCCTCCGCTAGCGTCAAAATTTTTCAAACCAATTCGAATAATATACCTTTCAAGTAAGAGACGTAGTGTAGTATTCTTATTGTGAATTTTATCTCCTACAAGTAAGCGAAGCACACAACCCACGCATCGACGGTGCCCTCTCGTTCTTTAGTTAAGAACATTTCCAGTTCTCGAGTAGACAATCACCGGCTCACCGCTCTCTTGTTTTGAGCAAAGAGAAAAAATCCCGAGTCAGGAAAAAAAAGACCACCGCTCCGTTCTAACCCCTCTCTCTCGGTCCTGATCCTTTATAAACACCGTGCTACTTCTTCTTCTTCCATAGAGCGCCTACCCCAGTACTCCTAGTCCTCAAGCTAGAAAGAAAGCACCAAATGGCCGCCGTCTCCCGCCTCAATCCCGTAGCTTCGCCGTTCATTCCGATGGAGCTCCTTCCAGCGGGATGCTATCTCTGTCCAGAGCCCACTGTACGCCACCGTAGCCACCGGCGACCCGTTGCCGCATCAGAGCTATGCGAAGGTAGAGCTTCTTGACGGCGCGGATCCAACGCTCCACCATTTATGCGCGGAGACATGCTCATATGATCACATCGGGGTTTTGTTCACGCATCGGCCACATCAGCGATACACGCACGAGTGATGATGAACGACATTTTACCGACGGTGAGGACATAGATGATGAATAGTACTTCCTTGTTAGCATTACTTATGTATGTTTTAAGACTTTGTAAGGAACACCCATACGCTTTTATTGATCACTATGTCTTCATGCAATTCTGGAAGTTGTCTGAACAACAAACGATAGATAGTGCTCACAAAGCTGAAACACACAACTTTTCATGCACACATATAGACATATAATGCAAATAACATACTACATTGTTCGTACAGACAAATAAAACATAAGTAACATACTACTTTGTTCACACAGACAATTCAGAAGCAAGTAACAACCATACATAGTCCATTCATTCTCCCACAGCTGCTGGGACTTCATGCTGATCGATGATCCCTCGCCGGCGCTAGAGTTGCGGTTCTCGGAGATCAGGAGTGGTGGCCGGTTGTGCTTTGTCAAATCTTGCATTACCATCAACTGACTTTACATCTCGTAGCCGACCCATCCATCGATGGCAGCATACCTGAGGTTCATCTGGGACAATGGCTTGTATAAAGAATCTCACTAAACTTTCAAAAATGTTTTGGTGAAACTCGTGAAATATTCCAAGGAAAATGTTGTATAAAGGATATATTTGCTGGAGATACAACATTTGTCTATCGCAGCACTAAAATTCACATTCGAATTGTACTATCAAAATACCATTAAACATATTTCACGAAGGGCAAGTCACTTAAGCTGGATGTACAACATATATCTGCCCGCAGCTTTGGTCCAATGTTGTAATGTACCTGCACTTAGAAATATGGCAAGTACCTGTGTATAGTGCAAATCCCTGGATCGTTTCATTTGCACACACAATTTACGATGAATATCACAACATTGTATCTTTATTACACGAATAATCCAAACTTGGTAAAATAAATGGTTCGATACAACTATGCATAGCTCAAGGCTAGCGGAAATAATAAAGCAGCGGAATAACACATCAAAGAGCCTCCATCTTCATGATGCGCCACAGGCGAAAACCATGTTGGTTGCAGGCTTGAAACCCAAACAAAAACCTTACTCCTCGTCAGAAAATTCTGCACCAATTAATAATTTACAACAGAGTGGGTCAGATACCATTAAAATGGATCTGGCAAGTGACACTATGTGGACACTTAGTGGAGTAACTCAATAACCTGTATGCATATTGGGTTGGTGGAGTTTCAAGGCTATTTTGCATAAAGCCAATTTTGCCTAACACTTTTGTAAAATATTTTCCTTAAAAAAAATTGAGACAAGTATGGTATGACAACCACAATCTCATCTACCCATGTTTACCCATCAAGTTTTACTTAGAGAAATTTGAATGTTGGGAGCCTCCGTTGAATCCTTGATCAGCTGCTTGAATTGTCCGTAACCGGGGACACGGCTAAGTACTTAGTTTTTAACTCTGTAGAGGTTGTGCACTTTCACCATTAGACCCAACAAACCCAAACTATCCTCAAGCACTCAATTTGTGTTGAGGAAAAGGAGAGAGTTGAGACGAGACTTTTCAGAAGCATTTTATCCTTCCCTTACTGGCTTGACCCGTTCCACCTACATCCTCTACATCTGCTTGTCAAGCCGGGAGGAGTCCACGCAACTTAATTCATCTAGCCAGAGCCCATATGACTAATGGCTGCACGGGAAGCATCTTCACTTAGAGAAAACTTTGGTCCCTTTGTTCCTGGGTGGCAATCCACAAGTGAATATCCCATCGGTAAAACCCCTAGGGACAACACTCAACTCATACAACCATTCAAGCCCAAATCCACCCAGGTGATAAATTAACTTAGTAGAATTAAGCTTTTCATTAAAACAATTTTGCATAGCATCAATATATCTACTAAGTTACCCATAGGATTCTAGACACAACTAGTGTAGAGGTATGATGGGTTTAGCACATAGCAAAAATACTATCCAACACATGCTTATAAAGAAATACACTAGTAATGCATATAAAATACTTAGGAAAATTATGGGGGTGTGCCACTTGCCTTGGCAACAAGCAGAAAAGCAACAACAGCTGCAACAGTCCTCGTTTCCCTCCGGAGATTCTAACACATCAAACAATACATAATGAACACACAAGTTCCATAAAACTTCTAAGGAAAATATGCAATGCATGATGTGCAAAATATTTCTAAGTCAAAGTAAGGCAAGTAAGATGGTCCAAAAATGACTAAGGCCATGGTCATAACACTTGGGTAGAAAATTTACTAAGGACTAGAAGTTAACACAACATGTCAAAAATTATTTCTAAGGCAAGTTTAACCATTTTAAGATGCCAAAAATTCTAAGTGTTTTCTACTACATCTCAACTCTTCTAAATAATTTCTAAGTTAATTAGCTCGAATTTTGGTGAAGAGAAAAATTATTATACATTATATAACATTAAAATTCTCCTAAAAGAGGATATCTACAAATAAAAAGAAATTCGTAGGAAAAATAATCTACAAAATATAATGATAGTTCCTACTGCCAAGTAATACTTAAACAAAACTATAGCAATTGGATTTGCTCAAAAATAATTTTTATAACTAAAGATAAGTCAAATTTACTTAAACAATCGATTTTAAAATTTGAACCAATTTGAAATTATCATAACATAAATTAAACTATCCCAAAAGTTTCTACAGGTCATAAGCTTTTCAAAAATATAAAGTTTGAAAATTTGGCCGAGCCAATAAAAATTAGTAACAGATCTAAGTTGCAGGGGCCTTTCTGTGAAAATTGCCAGTCTTCTCCTCGCTGGTGCTGACGGGGCGTTGACTGCTGACTTGGCGGCTGACGCGGACGGCTTGGCGACGTGGCACTCTCCGGTTGGCTGGTACCCCTTCGCTTAGAAGATCTAATCTATACCGTACAAACATGATCCTACGATCCAGATCTAATCGGGGGTGGCCGGCCGGAGCTAGGGTTCCGGTGATCGACGGCGCGCGGCGGCGATGGCTCGGCATCGATGTTCCCGGCGATCGGTGGTGCTACAGGATGCGCGGATTGTACCTCGAGGTTCGTCTTGGCGAGGGGAGGTCGATGGCGAGGTGGTGGTCTTCGGTGTGCTCCCTTCCGCTGGCGATTGCTCGCCGCAGTTGCGGTTGGCGGCGGTTCGAGGCAAGCGTGGACGGAGACGACGACCTGGCGGGGGAAAGAAGAAGGGAGCGTGTCAGGGAGATGTGCAACGAAGAGAAGATGCGAGAGGGGGAGAAGAGGGAGGCAGGGGTCGCCGGAGTCGACCGGAACTTGAGCTCTTACCGGCGGCGGGCGGCGGCAATGCGGGCTTCAGTGCACGCGGCCTGGCGGCGTAGGTGCTAGGGTTTTTAGGGCCGAACGAAGCGGAGGAGGTGGGATATTTATAGGGGTACGCGGGACGACGGATTAGCTCGAGTTTGTTAGGATTTGGCTCGGATTCGGAGCTGTTCGTGGAGAGCACGGCATCGGCGAGGGAAAGAAGGAAAGGGAGAGAGAGAGGGGTGCGGGAGAGATGGGCCGTTCGGGATGATGCCGGGCTGGTCTCGGGCCGGCAGTGGGCTAGCTCAGGCTGGCTCGGTCCCTTTTTTTTGACAAAGAGTTTTTCTCTTTTTCTTTTCCCTGTTTTCAAAACTGAAAATAAAAATAGGCCAAAACTTTTTATTAAAAAATTGCAAAAATACTCTTTAGAGAGCTTTTCAATTATAGAAAAATATGGCACTGGTCTTGCCATCAAAATAAAATAAAACTAATTGAAAACATGGCTAGGGTTACTTAGCACCCTTTATTCCATTATTTGAATAAATAAAAACAAAATCAAGTCAAGCCACCTAAATTAATTAAACTAAATGCACAAACAAATGCATATGATGTCATGGATGCATGCTTATGCAATTTTGAGAAATTGGGATGTTACAAACCTAACCCCCTTAAGATGAATCTCGTCCCCGAGATTCGGATTGGCTAGCAAATAGGTGCGGATGTTCTTCTCGCAGGTCATCCTCCCGTTCCCAGGTAGCTTCTTCTTCGGTGTGATGGCTCCATTGGACCTTGCAGAACTTGATTGTCTTGGTACGAGTAATCCTCTCTGCAGTCTCTAAAATCTTGATTGGCTTCTCCTCATAAGTCAAATCACTTTCCAGTTGAACTTCCTCCAAAGGCACAGTATCATGTAGTGTTGTCTCAGCCATCTCAGGGTGACACTTCTTCAACTGGCTTACATGGAACACGTTGTGAACTGCTGATAGAACCTCTGGCAGTTCCAACTCATAAGCTACTTCTCCTTTACGGGAGAGAACCTTATAGGGTCCAATGAATCGAGGTGCCAACTTTCCTTTGATTCCAAATCTCTTCACACCACGTAGTGGTGAGACTCTAAGGTATGCTCTATCACCTACCTCATAGGTGATTTCTCTACGCTTGGAATCTGCATAGCTTTTCTGTCTTGACTGTGCTATTTTTAACTTATCCTTTATTAATCTGACCTTCTCTTCAGCTTCCTGAATTATGTCAGGACCAAATAAACTACGCTCACCTACACCACTCCATAGTAATGGTGTAGTGCATTTTCTTCCGTACAATGCCTCAAAAGGTGCCATCTCAATACTAACTTGATAGCTATTGTTGTATGAGAATTCCGCATATGGCAAGTTATCATCCCAGCTAGATTTATAATCTAGTGCACATGCCCTAAGCATGTCCTCCAGAATCTGGTTGACTCTCTCAGTCTGTCCATCGGTCTGTGGATGGAAAGCTGTGCTGAACTCTAGTCTTGTTCCCAACGACTCGTGCAACTGCTTCCAGAAATGCGAGGTAAATTGGGTACCTCTATCAGAGACAATCTTCTTAGGAACACCATGTAAACTCACAATTCTTTTCATATAGATATCTGCGAGCTTTGCACTCGTGTAAGTGGTCTTCACAGGAATAAAGTGAGCCACTTTAGTCAGACAGTCAACAATCACCCATATCGAATCATAACCTGACTTGGTTCTGGGTAATCCTATGATGAAATCCATTCCAATTTGCTCCCATTTCCATTCTGGTACTGGTAATGGCTGTAGCAGTCCAGCGGGTTTCTGATGTTCCGCCTTCACTCGACTACAGACGTCACACTTGGCAATATATTCTGCGATATCCCTTTTTAAACCATTCCACCAAAATCTCTCTTTTACATCCATATACATCTTAGTGTTACCCGGATGTATTGAATAAGGTGAGTCATGTGCCTCCTGTAGGATTAGTTTCCTAATGTCCTCATTCTGCGGCACACAAATACGGTTCTCAAACCACATCGTGCCTTGTTCATCCTTTCGGAAACCTTTGGCCTTGCCTTCACTCAGATTGGTCTTGATTTCTTCCATCACTTTATCTCCCTTCTGTGCTTCTCGTATCTTATCCATCAACATTGGTCGCACCTCCAATGCTGCTATAAATCCTTCAGGTACCACTTCCAATCTAAGATCCTTAAATGCATTGCACAAATCTTCCGGCAATTCTCCAGCGGTTAATCCATTAACATGAACCTTACGGCTTAAAGCGTCAGCCACTACGTTGGCTTTTCCAGGGTGATATTGCAAACTCAAATCATAATCCTTAATGAGTTCTAGCCATCTTCGCTGTCTCATGTTTAACTCCTTCTGGGTGAAAATGTACTTGAGACTCTTGTGATCGGTGAATACTTCACACCTTTTTCCCATCAGGTACTGTCTCCAAGTCTTCAATGCATGAACTACTGAAGCTAACTCTAAATCATGAGTAGGATAGTTGACTTCATGCTTCTTGAGTTGTCTAGAGGCGTAAGAAACTACTTTGCCTCCTTGCATCAAGACACTTCCTAACCCATGACGCGATGCGTCGCAATATACTTGGAAATCCTTCTCTATATCTGGTAGACACAAGACTGGTGCTGAAACTAAATGCTTCTTCAAATCTTGGAAGCTGGTTTCGCAGGCTTCAGTCCACTCAAACTTTTTATCCTTCTTCAACAACTCCGTCATTGGCTTGGAAATCTTTGAGAAATTCTCAATAAACCTCCTATAGTAACCTGCCAATCCCAGAAAACTACGGATTTCTCCCACGTTCTTGGGTGGTTCCCACTCTGTCACTACGGACACCTTTTCTGGGTCTACTGCGATCCCTTCCTTAGACACCACGTGTCCTAGGAATCCAACTTTCTCCAACCAAAATTCACATTTGCTGAATTTGGCATATAACTTATGCTCTCTCAATCTCTGCAATACTATATGTAGATGCTCTTCATGCTCCTTGTGACTTTTGGAATAAATTAATATGTCATCAATGAAGACAACAACAAATTTATCCAGGAAATCCATGAATACCTTATTCATCATATTCATGAAATAAGCTGGTGCATTGGTCAAGCCAAAAGGCATCACTGTGTACTCATACAGACCATACCTAGTGGTAAATGCGGTCTTGGGTATATCCATCTCCCTAACCTTCATTTGGAAATACCCTGATCGAAGATCAATCTTAGAGAATACACATGCACCTTCCAATTGATCAAATAGATCATTGATCTTGGGTAATGGGTACTTGTTCTTGATAGTTACTTCGTTCAGTGAACGATAATCCGTAACCAGTCTCTGGGTACTATCCTTCTTCTCGACAAATAGTATGGGGGCTCCCCATGGTAAAGAACTCGGACGAATGAATCCTTTCTGCAGATGTTCATCTAACTATTTCTTGAGTTCCTTCAATTCATCAACCTCCATGGGATAGGGTCTCTTGGCTATGGGTCCTGTCCCCGGTACCAATTCAATGAGAAACTCCACATCTCTATCCGGTGGCATTCCCGGTAGTTCTTCAGGAAACACATCTGGGTATTCCTTTACTATGAGCACATCACCAAGGCTAACCCCCTTAAGAGAATTAAGCCTAACCTTCTTCATTTCAAATTTGACTTGAATTTGATCCTTTTCTTTTCTGGGGTAGTGAGGGTGATTGCTCTGTTTGCACAGTCTATGATTCCCTCAAAATGAGTCATCCAATCCATCCCTAGAATGACATCTAGGCCTTGGGTCTCTAGGATGATTAAGTCTGCTAGAAACTGATGTTTTCCAATACTCAACTTCAACTGTCTACAAACGGAGTTAACTAACATCTCTCCACCCGGAGAACTTACCCTTATAGATTTTCCTATGGTTTCCTCAACTAGCCCATGCTTGTTTACAAATTCTCTTGAAATGAATGAATGCGATGCTCCGGTATCAAATAAAATCAATGCTGGACAAGAGTTGATTAGGAACGTACCGATCACAGCATCAGGTTCATCAAGGACTTCTTCAACATTGATGTGGTTCACATGTCCCTTATTGAAAGGATTGGGCTTGGTAGGAGTGTCCACTTTCCTCTCAGGGCAATCTGTGGCATAGTGGCCCTTGTTGTTGCACTTGAAGCAGAGTACTTGGCTGATATCTTTCTTGGGTTCAGGATTTGGGCGATGCTGTCCATTGTTATGTGTATGTCCAGTATGTCCATTTCCCTTGTGTCCTCCATTGTTTCCCTTGAATCCTCCATTGTGATTGTGTGAATGGGGTTTGTGAAAGTTGCCCCCATTGTGGTTTCCATGTCTGTGACCATGGTTCCCATCATGAACAAAGTGCTTCTTAAAGGAGGGTTCAGAGTGGTGCTTATTTGCATTCATCTTCCTCTTCCTGTTTTCAGCTTTCTTCATGCTATCTTCAAGGGTGATTGCTTGGTCAAGAAGTGCCTGATAGGTTGGTGCATAAGCAACAGTCAAAGGTATCTTCAGCTCATCACTTAAACCCTTGAGAAATTTGGCCTTCCTCTTTACATCTGTGTCAATGTCCTCAGGAGCATATCGAGACAAGGCATGAAAGTCATCCATGTACTCCTTAAGACTTCTGTTCCCCTGACGCAGATTGCGGAACTCTTCCTGTTTCAGATTCATAATGCCTGTGGAGATATGAGCATTACGAAATCCTCCCAGGTCAAAGTGTCCAATGGGTGAGTAATCTGATAAGTTTCCCACCATTGGGCAGCAGGTCCTTCAAGCAGATGTGCGGTGAACCTAACTTTCTCAGGGTCGGTGCACTCACAAGTTACCAGATCCTTGTGCACAGAGCGCAACCAGCCATCTGCCACTATGGGCTCAGTTGCAGTGGAGAACTTGTTAGGCCTGAGCCTTAGAAATCTTGCAAGTCTATCCACTTGAGGGGGAGATGGTGGTGGTGGTGCATGTTGATTTTCCATGAATTGAGCCATCATGGTCATCAGTTGAGTCTGAGCAGCCATCATCTGTTGCATCATAGCTTCGGTGTTGTTGTTGTTGTTCTAAGGATCACGGCGGGGAGGCATCTGTGGTTTCAGCATAGATGAGTAAAAGATAGACAGAACTGGGAGAAGTAATTCTACACAAACAAGCATTCAACAAAACACAACAAACCACCAACTCCACTTTAACCTCTAGAAATTTAACAAAGTCTAGAATAAAAACACACGGATGTTCTGGAAATAAAAAGCCTAATTATTGTCATACCACAGTTTGGTTGATCAATACTAACGCAAAAGAATAACGTCTGGATAAAATGGTAGTCCCACTAACTATCCTAACCCACAACCATGGAATCATCCTCTTCTTCTTCTTCAACTTCCTGGATCTCGAAGCCTTCCTGATCCAGCACGCTCCTCAGTTCCTTCACTTCCTTCGTCAGCTCCAAGTTCTTCTCTTGCAGTTCCCTTTTCTCTACACGAAGACGTTTGATGAAGTCAAAGTCTTCTTCTAGTTCCACTTCATTGCTCTCGAGCTCCATCTTCATTTCCTTCATCTCTTTGTTCTTCTTCTGGACTCTCTTCTCTTGATTCTTATACTTCTTTTCTTGCTCCTGGAACTTCTCTTCCAGGGCCTTGATCTTTTCTTCTGTTCCTTCACCTTCTCTTCATTCTCCTAGACTTGGGCGCAAAGCTCATCATTTTTGTAGAGTTCCTCGTAGTTGTCATGAAAGAGCTCATGAACTAGGTGCTCCAAGTCTTGGCAATATTTGCCTAAGAACTCAGCCTTGCCCCTATCCTTGGTGTCAAAATCATAGGGTTCTCCTTCTTCATCACGCCTTCCGAAAAGAATTGAGTAGTGACCACCCAATTCCTGGTAGTAGCGTCCACAAAGACGCCCTATCAGGTCTTGCATGATGACGTTGAGTCCCTTCTCCATGGTCTCGCTCACCACCTTGATCTCCATGGTCTTCTCGCCTTCACGTCCTAGCTGAACCGCCTTGATTCCCCATAGTCCTTCCCTGTGGAGCTTCTTCAAGATGCATCCCTTGATCTTGGGTATTGGCAACTTCAAGCGTTTAAGCAGGTCGAGGAGGTAGAAGCCAAAGCGAGTCTCTCCAAAGTCCTCCGCGGTGGTGTAGTCGAATCTCTTCATCCTTAAGTTAGAAGGAACAAGGTATGAGATAAAATGTATAAGTCAAGAATTACGAGTACTTAGAAGAAGACAAGAATATTATGTAAAAGTTTTTATACTTAGTAAAAATTAAGTTTTCAGCCAACTTATTTCTAACCAAACCTAGGGTTTCGATCCTACAGGCAACACTATACTCTGATACCATCTGTAATGTACCTGCACTTAGAAATATGGAAAGTACCTGTGTATAGTGCAAATCCCTGGATCGTTTCATTTGCACACACAGTTTACGATGAATATCACAACATTGTATCTTTATTACACGAATAATCCAGACTTGGTAAAATAAATGGTTAGATACAACTTTGCATAGCTCAAGGCTAGCGGAAATAATAAAGCAGCGGAATAACACATCAAAGAGCCTCCATCTTCATGATGCGCCACAGGCGAAAACCATGTTGGTTGCAGGCTCGAAACCCAAACGAAAACCTTACTCCTCGTCAGAAAATTCTGCACCAATTAATAATTTACAACAGAGTGGGTCAGATACCATTAAAATGGATCTGGCAAGTGACACTATGTGGACACTTAGTGGAGTAACTCTATAACCTGTATGCATATTGGGCTGGTGGAGTTTCAAGGCTATTTTGCATAAAGCCAATTTTGCCTAACACTTTTGTAAAATCTTTTCCTTAAAAAAAATGAGACAAGTATGGTATGACAACCACAATCTCATCTACCCATGTTTACCCATCAAGTTTTACTTAGATAAATTTGAATGTTGGGAGCCTCCGTTGAATCCTTGATCAGCTGCTTGAATTGTCCGTAACCGGGGACACGGCTAAGTACTTAGTTTTTAACTCTGCAGAGGTTGTGCACTTTCACCATTAGACCCAACAAACCCAAACTATCCTCAAGCACTCAATTTGTGTTGAGGAAAAGGAGAGAGTTGAGACGAGACTTTTCAGATGCATTTTCTCCTTCCCTTACTGGCTTGACCCGTTCCACCTACATCCTCTACATCTGCTTGTCAAGCCGGGAGGAGTCCACGCAACTTAATTCATCTAGCCAGAGCCCATATGACTAATGGCTGCACGGGAAGCATCTTCACTTAGAGAAAACTTTGGTCCCTTTGTTCCTGGGTGGCAATCCACAAGTGAATATCCCATCGGTAAAACCCCTAGGGACAACACTCAACTCATACAACCATTCAAGCCCAAATCCACCCAGGTGATAAATTAACTTAGTAGAATTAAGCTTTTCATTAAAACACTTTTGCATAGCATCAATATATCTACTAAGTTACCCATAGGATTCTAGACACAACTAGTGTAGAGGTATGATGGGTTTAGCACATAGCAAAAATACTATCCAACACATGCTTATAAAGAAATACACTAGTAATGCATATAAAATACTTAGGAAAATTATGGGGGTGTGCCACTTGCCTTGGCAACAAGCAGAAAAGCAACAACAGCTGCAACAGTCCTCGTTTCCCTCCGGAGATTCTAACACATCAAACAATACATAATGAACACACAAGTTCCATAAAACTTCTAAGGAAAATATGCAATGCATGATGTGCAAAATATTTCTAAGGACTAGGGATGCATGCCATGTTATGAAATTATTCTAAGTCAAAGTAAGGCAAGTAAGATGGTCCAAAAATGACTAAGGCCATGGTCATAACACTTGGGTAGAAAATTTACTAAGGACTAGAAGTTAACACAACATGTCAAAAATTATTTCTAAGGCAAGTTTAACCATTTTAAGATGCCAAAAATTCTAAGTGTTTTCTACTACATCTCAACTCTTCTAAATAATTTCTAAGTTAATTAGCTCGAATTTTGGTGAAGAGAAAAATTATTATACATTATATAACATTAAAATTCTCCTAAAAGAGGATATCTACAAATAAAAAGAAATTCGTAGGAAAAATAATCTACAAAAATATAATGATAGTTCCTACTGCCAAGTAATACTTAAACAAAACTATAGCAATTGGATTTGCTCAAAAATAATTTTTATAACTAAAGATAAGTCAAATTTACTTAAACAATCAATTTTAAAATTTGAACCAATTTGAAATTATCATAACATAAATTAAACTATCCCAAAAGTTTCTACAGGTCATAAGCTTTTCAAAAATATAAAGTTTGAAAATTTTGGCCGAGCCAATAAAAATTAGTAACAGATCTAAGTTGCAGGGGCCTTTCTGTGAAAATTGCCAGTCTTCTCCTCGCTGGCGCTGACGGGGCGTTGACTGCTGACTTGGCGGCTGACGCGGACGGCTTGGCGACGTGGCACTCTCCGGTTGGCTGGTACCCCTTCGCTTAGAAGATCTAATCTATACCGTACAAACATGATCCTACGATCCAGATCTAATCGGGGGTGGCCGGCCGGAGCTAGGGTTTCGGTGATCGACGGCGCGCGGCGGCGACGGCTCGGCATCGGTGTTCCCGGCGATCGGTGGTGCTACAGGACGCGCGGATTGTACCTTGAGGTTCGTCTTGGCGAGGGGAGGTCGATGGTGAGGTGGTGGTCTTCGGTGTGCTCCCTTCCGCCGGCGATTGCTCGCCGGAGTTGCGGTTGGCAGCGGTCCGAGGCAAGCGTGGACGGAGACGACGACCTGGCGGGGGAAAGAAGAAGGGAGCGTGTCAGGGAGATGCGCAACGAAGAGAAGATGCGAGAAGGGGAGAAGAGGGAGGCAGGGGTCGCCGGACTCGACCGGAGCTTGAGCTCTTACCGGCGGCGGGCGGCGGCAATGCGGGCGGCCTGGCGGCGTAGGTGCTAGGGTTTTTAGGTCCGAACGAAGCGGAGGAGGTGGGATATTTATAGGGGTACGCGGGACGACGGATTAGCTCGAGTTTGTTAGGATTTGGCTCGGATTCGGAGCTGTTCGTGGAGAGCACGGCATCGGCGAGGGAAAGAAGGAAAGGGAGAGAGAGAGGGGTGTGGGAGAGATGGGCCGTTCGGGATGATGCCGGGCTGGTCTCGGGCCGGCAGTGGGCTAGCTCAGGCTGGCTCGGTCCCTTTTTTTTTGACAAAGAGTTTTTCTCTTTTTCTTTTCCCTGTTTTCAAAACTGAAAATAAAAACAGGCCAAAACTTTTTATAAAAAAATTGCAAAAATACTTTTTAGAGAGCTTTTCAATTATAGAAAAATATGGCACTGGTCTTGCCATCAAAATAAAATAAAACTAATTGAAAACATGGCTAGGGTTACTTAGCACCCTTTATTCCATTATTTGAATAAATAAAAACAAAATCAAGTCAAGCCACCTAAATTAATTAAACTAAATGCACAAACAAATGCATATGATGTCATGGATGCATGCTTATGCAATTTTGAGAAATTGGGATGTTACAAATGTATATAGTTTTGTTAGTCTCCCCTCCCCTTCCCGCCTCCCTAACATTTTTTGTCAAGATCGGCCACATTCTATGTGGTAAACTAGTTTTCAGTTTTGAGTGTGAGAGAAATATAACACATAGCACGGGTGAGCTACATCAAAGTTAAATGGAATTGGGGACAAAGATACAACACACCCCATATTATCCAAATATGATGCATGATATGTGCGAAAAAAGATGCAATATGCATGATACAACAATGATTCAACATTAGAAAGTATTGGAATAGGTTTCGGGGACAAAAGAAATGGATTTGGAGGTGAAAAAGAGGGGCGTTTGCTTGCAGTAGTTTCTTGTTTGATTTACTGGAGATAATATAAGCTTCATTGGATAGTGTGGATTGCGTATTTGGAATCCTCGTTTCGAGACGATCGTTTTAGACATATTATTTGTCCAATTTGGAATTATAAAATAAAAGTTATTAATAATTGAATATTAGGCAATTAATAAGGCAGATTTGCAAATAGAACTCATTTGAAGATTCAATATAGCACCGAGAAGATTCATAGTTCATACAATAGAAGCCCTCACACACCACACCACACCACACCACACCATCTGCATCTACTCATCAACAATAATGTTGAGACGATCAACGTTGCTACTGTAGCCACGTAGCTTCCTGTGCCTCCTAGCAATCTCGAAGCCCAGGCGAGCGTCTAGTGTGCCATACTTCACTTGCTCGTAGCTCAATGGAACGTTGCCCCAACCAAATATTAGTTCTTCTTCTTCTTCTGAAAGTTTCTCCTTCTTATTCCCCTTCTTCTTCTTCTGAAGTTTTGTCCCAATAGTAGCATTGGCCAGGTCATAGAGACTTGGAGTCTCATTCCTGGTGGGGTTCGGGACAATCTTTTGGAGGTCGAATGGGTTGGTAATGTCAATTTTGTAGAATTCCAGCATGCACCTATCATTGTGGATAGCCGCGCCGCAGAATCTGATGGTGTTGTCCCGCAAAAATTCCTTGAGCAGCTGCAACACTTCATTAGCCCAACATATTTGGAAGTCCAAAGTCTCGGATGCCACCAAGAGTTGAAGGACAGCGGCGTGCTAATTACCCACGCGAGGGTTGGTGAACTCGCAGTCCAGGCCCACACACTTGATCGTTGTGTCGTGCAGGAACTGCTTCTTGACGGCACGGATCCAACACTCAACCGTTGATGCACGGAGAGTGACCGTGACCCTGAAACGCATCTCTTCGGTGGTGAAGTAGTACACTCGATCCAGCTCCATCTTGGAATGAGAGAGAGAGGGTAGGCTTTTTGGGAGAAGGTGTGTGCTTTTTGGGAGAAGGTGTGTGCTTATGGAGAAGATATATGTGCATTATATATAGTAGCTAGAGAGGGGAAATCAACAGCTAGCTACCCGGGTCGGTGCCGCCGGCCGGTGATCTTCCCGTGTGGCCGCGCGCTCGATCGATGCAACTTCCAACGCGATTTAATTTCCGGCGACGCGATCAATTCCAACGAGAAACCATGGGCGAGAATCGGAACGTCGCGGGCATTTAGTCCCAGTTCTTGTCACCAACTGGGACTAAAGGGGGCATCAGGCCGCAGCGGGTCGCATACCCCTTTTGTCCCGGTTGGTGACACGAACCGGGACTAAAGTGCCCTAACGAACCGGGACAAAAGGGGCCGTATGCCACCGCCAGTTTCGGGGCGACGTGGTCGGACCTTTGGCCATGGTCCGGGCCACGGCCGGGACGAAAGGGCCAAACGAAAGGTCTGTTTTCTACTAGTGGAAGCTCTTCTCTGATATTCAGGGCCTTCAGGTCGTGTCTGGCTTTTGGCCCATCTTTGGTCCTATCCGGCATGTTGAACAGAGTGGCAAGCAAGATCTCGCACACGTTCTTCGTGATATGCATGACATCAAGGCTATGAGGCGTACCGAGGAACTTCTAGTACGGCAAGTCGCAAAACACGGACCTCCTTTTCCATACCCCCATGAGCGGCCTGAGTTCATTTTCCTTCTTCTCTCCTCGCTTCCTCTTCTGCTTCTTTATCTTACCCAGTGGAGGGCAGTGTTTCAAACTTTTCAACAAAGTATCGATCTCCTTGCCGCTACGCTTAGGCGGAGGTCCTTCGAGCTCATCCTCACCGTTGAATCGATCTCCACGGGTCATTCTCGGGTAGCCACATTCGAGTCCTCATGTAGACGATTTTCAAAGACACGGGATCCTTACCCAGCTGTAGATACAGCTTCTTTTCCATGCACCTCACACAAGCCTTGTGTCCGTGGCACACATGTGATCAGCGCGTCTTTCATACGGAAAGGTTGTTGGAGGTAAGCGTCCCATGTTTCTACCCCTTCCTCCCACAAGATGGCTAGCTCCTCCTTCAATAGCTCGAGATACAGGTTGATATCGCTCCCTGGCTGCGTCGGCCCTTGGATTAGCACGCTCATGTCTATGTACTTCTTCTTCAGGCATAGCCATGGGGGGAGGTTGTACATCCATACAAACACGGGCCAGGTGTTGTGCTTGCTGCTCTTGTTGCCGAACGGATTCAGTCCGTTGGTTCTCGCACCCAGCCTGATGTTCCTTGGTTCTTTCCCTAAATCTTCGTAGTACTCATCGTCTAATGCTTTCCACTGGCTTGCATCTGAAGGGTGCGTCAGCACTGGGTTATCAACCCGCACTGGATCCTTCATCACCGCCTCCTTCCTTTCCGCGTGCTAGCACATGAGCTTCGCTTCCTTGGGGTCCGCGAAGTACCGCTGGAGACGGGGCATGAGCGGGAAGTACCACACAACTTTTCGAGGAGCTTTTCTCGTCCCTCTCTTGTATTGAGGTTCGCCGCACCTTGGGCATGTGGTGTTGTCCTTGTGCTCGTTCCGATAAATCACGCATTCACTGATGTAGGCATGGTATTTTTCGTGCAGTAAATTGAGAGGGCACACGACTTTCTTGGCCTCCTATAGGCTACCGGACAACGTGTTATCTTTAGGAAAACGCTTCTTCAAATATCGAAAGAGATCGTCCGTGCCTGCGTCGGTCCATCCGTATTTTGCCTTCATCTCCAGAAGATCGAGAGTTACTCTCAGGCGGGTCTCCTCCGACCCGCGACCTGCATCGTACAACGGAGTTCTCGAGTCTACCTCCAGTTGATCCAGCTTAGACTTCCGTTTACCGGCGAATCTGGGGTCAGTCGATGCGTTGCCGAGAAGAATTTCCTAAACATGAGGGTCCTGCACGGCCGTGGTTAGCGGGGTATTCCTACTCCTATCCTCGTCATCCACATGTACTTTTTCTTCCCGGCCTTCTTCATCACCGTCGTCGTGTGCGACATCCCGATCTTCCTCCTCCTCTTTTTTTTGTGTTGATCGGCATCCTCTTCCTCATGGTCATCATCATCATCATCATCTTCATCATCACCCATCCACTGAGTGTGGCCCTCCATGAAACTATACCTGAGCAAGTGATCATTCACCGTGCTTGACAAGGGGTCGAACAATGACGATAGTTTGCATCTTCGACACAGACATCTTATTTCGATGCAGTTATTTCGATACATGTCGACCGTCGCGCATTCCATGTATCTATCCACGACGCTTTCCTTCATCTCGATGACCGTCATCGCTTGCACGATAAGAGAATAGATTAGAACCGTCATCTCGGCTTTCACGGGAAAATTTGGCATGACCTTTGCTAAAAATGGTCTCGCCGAAGTGCCAGAAATTCACCGGAACGGAAGTTAATCGACATTGCGGCAAAACATTGGCAACTCATTGTACCTGCACATCAAAACAATGATGAACGGTCCACATATGCATGCAACCGCTTTTCGCCATCACAAGTGACATCACCGCGAGACTTGTCACCAACTCATGCACATTCCACCCACATATTATACCTTATTAGTTGGCGCGAGGTCCAAGAGCACCGGAGAAGATGCCACACGTCGACCGAAGAGGGCGTGGGTTGTTGGGACCTTATTCTCGAGATCTAGATCTACCAATAGAGAGAAGTTGGAAAGGTGGTGGCGGGAGATAGATCTAGATCTTGCAAGGTAGATCTACTAGTGCATGCGAGGGGAGCGACATTATATATCAAACTTGGTTGCTTGAATTAGCTAAAATGGGTGGGGAGAAGTGGGGGAAATAGCTAGCAAAGCTTGGGGTTGAGTTGCCATGAAAAAGTGAGCTAGAGAGTGAGTGAGGAGGTGGTGGAGGGTGGCTGGTTCGACTTGTAATAAGCCCTAGATTACCCCCGACGAATAGGACTCTAGGTGCCGGCGGTAACTTTTTTATCCCCGGCGAACATGGCCCGAAAGCGACGGTGTTAAAATCCCGGCCCAGTGGCCCACCCAGCCCCGCAATACCCCCGGTGAACACGGCCTGGAATCGCCGGTGGTAACGGGCCGTATCCCCGGCGAATATGGCCTATCTTCGCCGGCGGTAAAGGTCGGCCCCCCCGGGGGCACGCAGCCCACCACAGCCCCGGCGCTCGCCAGCCCGTTTCCCCGGTGATAAGCAGGCTATCCCCGGCGAGCATGTTTGGCGTTCGCCGGCGATAACAGTACGAAGGCCTGGAAGCCATTACCGCTGGCGAGCACGGGCCCACTTCGCCGGCGGTAAGAATCCGGCTATAGGGTTTTCTCTACTAATGGCGCCGCCAACTCGCCCCACTGCTCTGTCTCGCCGTCTCGCCCCACTCATGCCACCGCCTCGCCCCACTCGCGACGCTGCTTTGCCCGTCTCCACGACCGGTTCTCGACCACGACATCGTCGCTGCTTTTTTCCACCAGGATTAGCGTGTCTAAATTTTAGTTTGTACTCGTAGATGCCATCGTCATGAGTAGTGGTATCCAAAATATACTTTTTTTGCGAATGATATCCAAAATATACTTGGATGATAGTCCAGAATTTTATTTTTCTATATAGCTTAATGAAAATGGTAAAGATTGGAGTTTGTTGCGTCTGTTGTGATAAGTTTTTTGTAAAATCAGTGCATGATTCTTGTAGTTGTGATCATCCTGGCAAGACCAATTAGGTTAAGAATATGTTTTTGATTGACCATTACAACACATGGTCATTTACTGTTTGTATCTCTTTGGCTTAGACTGTAGTATTATACCATGTAGCCAAAATTAGAAATGTTTGTCGAGAAAACTCGGTGTGAATGATATGCAAGCTAATCTCTGAGATAATATTTGTCAAGGCAAATGTCTGGCAGTGAGGGGCCTCGTCGGCGGAGGTGAGGCCGGGACCGGGCCGGAGACGGGGACGACGCGGCCCCACCGCGGCGTCACCGGTGGAGGCAAGGCCAGGATCTTAGGGTATGGGGTGGGGGAGGAGCTCGCCGACGAGGGAGAAGAAGGTCACGTGCGTCGGGAGGAAAAAGATGAAGACGAGGTCCCTTCCCCTCCTGTGCGTGCGGCGCGACGCGTAAGTGCCGCAGAAGGCGGCATACAGGAGCTCCCCAATCTTTTGTATGGTGCAGCCTCACTTGGCATGCACGGCACCATCGGGCCGGGCTGGGCCTAGCAGCCAGTACTAGTCCAGTCCCCACATACACAATCTTCTTCTTCTTCCCGATGGTCCGGTCCACCACCGCCGCCGCCCACCATGGCACCGCCGCGCTCGCTCCCGCTCCTCTGCGCCCTCCTCCTCCTCGCCGCTTTCTGCTCCGTGTCTGCCCCGTCCGACGCGCCCTTCCTCGTCGCGCACAAGAAGGTGTCGCTCACCCGCCCCAAGCCTGGCCTCGAGCGCCTCGCCGTCTCCATCAACCTCTACAACCACGAATCCGCGTCAGTGCTCCCTCCTTCCTCTTCATCTCTTCTCCTCACTTCGCTGAGATGACTTCTCGTCTCGTCTGTGGCACCCGGCCGCTAGTTGGGAGAATTATGTCTTTAGCTCCTGTGATTTGCAACGCAGTTCAGCCATAATTATCAGCGTCGACTTGTGTAACTCGTAGATCTAGAGCTTATTCGCGAGCTACTCGATGACTCTGGTGCAGTCCTATGTTAAAGAGAAACATTTAGGAACCTGCGACTGAATTTTTCTTGGCAAACAGCTAGCAAGCGAAAGTGGCTGCAGCTTGTTGCTACATGTGTCACGCTGTCAGTAGTAGCTCGTAGGGTTTTGCACTACGTAGTTATTACACACTTCGTGCTCATAAGAGCTTAGCAATTTGTTTCCATGCAAATCTGTTTGTTCATACCACAAACCTGGATTTTCTAAAATTAAGAAGCGGATTTCGGAGTTAAGGCAACTCGATGTTTGGGGTTGGTGGTACTTTGTATGCTGAAGCAGCTATGTGGTGTTGGTAGTCTAGGAATCCCAAGTTGGTTTTCTTTGTTTACACAGACGCTCTTCTTCCTTATTTTGATGTTTCCCCTGATATCGTTGTTTTGCAGCTTAACTGGTAGAACTGCAAGTCAATCACTTGTCGAGTTACTGTGATGAGTGCAACTGGTTGAACTATAATTCATCCACTTTCCAAAGTCTTTGCTGAACCTTTGCAACTTACAAGAGTTTGTCATACTGTCAATTGTTATGAAGGGTTTTACACTGCATCATCTACGCACTTCCAGTGCAATAAGTGCTTAGCAATTACTTCCAAGCAAGATCTGTTTGTTTATACCGCAAACTGGGATCATACGTAATATGTAATGGCCGCTCTCGAGGTAAGGCGATTGTGTAGCCTTTGAAGCTGCAAAAGCTATGTGGTTTTACTAGTCATTGGTCTGAGACATCATGAACTGTTTTCCTTTGCTATGCTGTAATCTCATGGTTTTATAGCTGAGCTCAGAAGAACTACATGTGAGCCAAGCACCATTTGTGTTAGTTTGGTTTTAATTTGTTGGATGTTACATTGCTCAAATGACTAGGTGCTACTACTTTGACTCACACGATCACTTTCTTGGATGTTCTACAAGAGATTAGAAATTTGTTATATTAGGACGCCCAAAGTTGTTTTGCTCCATTCTTGCCTATAAGCTCATCTTTGTTATGTTGATGTACCCTGTAACCTCATGGATTTACAACTCAGCTGGTTAGACTTGTATGTCAAGGACTTGTTGACATACGGCAATTTTGATGCGTCCTGTAATTTCATGATTTTACAACCCAGCTATCTAGAACTATAAATGAAGCACTTATTGGGTTTAATTTGCTTTGTGTGACATCACCTACTAAATGAGTATGTGCTAGGACTCGCTCGCAAAATGGGTTCTCAACTCAAACATAGTAACAATTTCTTTGCTCCTGAAAGTGTCACAATATATTGGTTTCTTTGCTGCGATGATGATGACGCCTTCTTTTCTCGTTTGTGCATGTGTTAGCCTGGCTGGACCAATGATGGATTTGCGGCCCCTCACTGCCAGTTAGGAGGGGGAATTACGAGTTTAGCTCATGTGATTCACAATATAATTTGGTCAAAAACTTCAGCATTGTCTTACGCTTGTCTACTAATCTGAACTGTTAACTGCTCGATCTAGGGTTTACTATCTGTAATCGCAAGCTCATGGTTGATGCTGATGTTGTCTAACTCCTATGTGCAATAGATTTTTTTTGGGAAGTCTTGATTTAAGTTGTCAAGGCAAATGTCTGGGGAAAGAGGAGGTAGCTGCACCCAATTGCTAAATCTCTTTAGAACTCACAATGGCTTCAGGTGTCACACTGTCAGTAGTAGTAATGGAACGTTTCACACTTTGCAGCTACACACTTACAGCATAGTCTTATGTCTGTCTACTGATCTGAACTGATAACTTCTAAATCTATAGTTTATTATCCGTAATCAGGAGCTCATGGGTGATTATGATGCTGTCCTACTCCTGTGTGCAAGAGGAAGAATTAGGTATGTCTGATTTGTTTGTGTAGACAAACACCTAGGGAAAGGGAAAGTAGCTGCAGTCAATTGCTGAATCTTTTAGAGCTAACCAAAGGTTCAGGTGTCAAACTGTCAGTAGTAGTGTAAGATTCCGCAGTTCGTTGATACACACTTCCAGGGCATAAGAGCTTAGCAATTTGCTTCCATGGAAATCTGGTTGTTTACACCGCAAACCTGAATTCTGTAAATTTAAATAGCCGATTTCGGTTTTAAGGCGATTGGAGCCTTGTAGTTGGAGGTGCCTTGTATGTTGAAGCAGCCATGTGGTGTTAGTAGACAGTAGGACATCATAAGTTGTTTTCCTCAGATTTCTATTTGGAAGCTCATCTTGCTTATTTTAATGTACTCATTAATCTCATTGCTTATAGCCCAGCTGGTTAGACCTACAAGCCTTGCGGACCTACATTAAATTATCACGTAATCTCATCGTCTGGCAGCTCAGCTAGTTTTAGAACTATAAGTAAATCACTTGCCGAGATACTAGACTGATTCTAAGTTGCTTGGTGTTACATCACCTACTAAACGAGTCTGTGCTTCGACTGACAAAATGGGTTCCATTGATGTTCTAAACTGACACATGGTAGTGTTTTCTCTGCCCCTAAGTGTCACATTTCCAAAAGGGACACAGTGTTTTGTACTACTTACTTACACACTTAAGCTTGAGCTTAGCAATTGTTTTCAAGCAAAATCTGTCTGTTTCTCAGCCAAACACAGGGTTATATAAATAAAACTAAGTAGCTGCTATCTGGGGTAAGAGTATTGTGTAGCCTTGGAAGATGCAAAAGCTTTGTCGTTTTACTAGTCATCAGTCCGAGACATCACGAATTGTTTTCCTTTGATTACCTTTAATGTAAGCTTATCTTGCTTAATTTGATGTGTCCTGTAATCTCATGGTTTTACAGCTCAGATACTAGAACTCAGATCATGCACTTGTTTGAGTTGCTAGATTGATTTTAATTTGCTGCACAGTTTGGGCGAATTTTTTGTTAGCATCGTCTTACGCTGTCTACTGATCCGAACTAGTAACTGCTAGATCCAGATTTTGTTCTCCGTAACCGTGAACTAATCGATGATTCTGATTCTATCCTACATGCAAAAAAACGAATTAGGAATGTATGTTTTGATTTATATACAAATAGCTAGGGAAGGTTAAGTAGCTGCTGTCAAATGCTGAAACTGTACAACTTACGATGGCTTCAGGTGTCACATTTTCATAGACTCATAAGTGCTTAGCCATTGGTTCCAAGCACAATATGTCTATTTGTTAAGCAAATATTATTAGATAGTATGAAATACCTTCTTCTCCTGTTAAAGTGGTTTGAGCCTTGGAGTTAGTGGTGCCTTGTACGTTGAACCAGCAATGTGGCGTTAGTAGTCATGAGACACCGTACTTGGCCATCCTTCATTTAACTAGAAGCCCATCCTGCTTGTTTTGATGTGTCCTTTAATCTCATGGTTTTACAGCTCAGCTGGTTAGAACTATAAGCCGAGCAGTTATTGTCATACAACTTTTGATATGCCCTGTAATCTCATGGTTTTACAGATCAGCTGCTTAGAAGTATAAGTCAAATGCTTGTTGCTATTCTATTTTCAAATGTATCCTGTACTGTCATTTTTTTACAGATCAGCTGGTTAGAACTATGAGTAAATCGCTTGTTGAGTTAATAGGCTGGTTAATTTGTTACTTGTTATATCACGGCATTGCCTACAGAATGATCATTTTGCCATAGTGATATGTTATGTGCTCCTGAAAGTGCAAAACCTTTGATTACAATTTATTGTTTGCCTTATTTTCTTACCATGTCATACGATGCACTAAGTTGTCTGAACTTATTGCTATTATCTTTTGCAGAACTTCCTATGATGTGAGAATTAATGATGACTCTTGGCCAAAGGAAGCGTTTGAACTTATCTCTGGAGAGGTCTCAAAGACTCTAGAAAGGCTTCACCCGTGAGTACACTTTGCAATGCATCCCTCTGCTTTTTGGTGTCTCCTATCTACGAATGGTGCTACAGAAAATGACTTGTCATTTCCAATTTCTGTGGTTCCTCTGCTTCACGTGTTTGTCTTGGAGACCAAAGCACAAGGCAGGTTCCCAGGTTCACCTGCTGTTATCAAGTACCGTGTTCCCACAAAGACTGCACTTCAGGTCTGATCCTCAAGCTATCTGTATATTCTGCACCGGCTTGTTTTTTCTTTTTTTTTATCTTGGCAAATTCTCAAGTCATTTTTGTAGTTTGATAATTTATGTGTTGAAGGAGTCCTAATCAACTCCCACCCCCCTGTATATACTGTGTCTTTGCTCTTCTGTTATCTATCTTGGCAAATTCTCAACTGTTGCTAAATCGTTTATTTTGTATGCTGAAGGAGGCCTACTCAACTCCCATCGTCCCTCTAGACATTCTTGCAGAAAGACCTCCAGTGCAGAAGTTTAATGCTGCACGTTTTCATGCTGCTCTCATGTATACGAATCTAATGTATTGGTGCTATTTTGTGGGTGGCACCAACTCACTTGTTCTGGAATTCTTCTTCTTGCTGTTCAGGCTAAGGTATTTTTCTTTCACTTCTTTTCTATGAATAAATGGTTATTTAAGTCCACCTAGATAAGCTGCTACTATTTATACCCTGGATCCAGACACTGGGAAACCGTCCATGTGCAGAAACTCGTCGCGAAATACGGCGCTCTGGTGTCTGTCGTTTCCTTTGTGCTGGGCTTCATCTACCTGGTCGCGAGCCCCTCGAAGTCCAGCGGCGCAAAGTCAGGCAAGAAGCGACGGTGATCTATCATTCGTAGTTTCGCCGTTTTTGTAGCTGTTCCTCTGCCTGGAAATGGAGAGGCTCCCGATAGTCTGAATCTCTGAAGTTAGACCTTGTGTGATTGTGATGAAGTAACTATCTAGCAAAGCGAACACTTCTTTCTATTTCTTTTTTTGTCAGCAACTTAACAACTGGAGAGGAGAGGAGAGGAGTATATTTTGTCTGCAAGATATATGGATCGAACACTCGCCCTGTTCCGTATCCAATCTGGAATATGACCTGAAAGCCCTTCAACGAAAAATGTGGCAATAGCTTCTAAATCTGCAAGTTCTTCAGGGATAGAGCCTGTGAAGGCATTGAAGGACAGATTTATGAGCGTAAGCTTCTTGCAGTTACTAAGCTCTTTTGGTATGCTCCCACTGAGCCCAGCACCTTTGCAAACAGCCGAGTTAGATTGCCTAGCTCACCAACAAATGTTGGCAGTTCAGCATTGAAGTTGTTCTCTGATACATCAAGTTCCTTCAAACTTTTGAGACCACCAATTGACCAAGGGATGGTGCCTGTGAACTTGCATCCGGGGAGTTGAAGAACTTTTAGCAGCTTTAGGTTACCAATCTCTTCTGGAATGCTTCCACTAAGACCATTCTGTCTCTAAATTAGCAATTCCTGATTTTCCAGTTGACCAATCTCCCTAGGTATTGGCCCCACCAAACTGTTTGATGAGAGATCAAGTGTCAACTGGTTCACCAACGCTGTTATTCCCGGGAATATTGATCAAGTGAGGTTATTCTGGCTTGCATCAAGGTGCTAGAGCCGAGACTGGTTACCCAAAGCTGCTGGTATCGACCCG
>QRDG01001126.1:0-35651 GCA_012064385.1 Puccinellia tenuiflora | reverse complement strand
AAAAATGGAACTGAACTGGAAACCGGCAGTATGCTAAAACATTATGTGCAAAAGTACCTAAAAATATGGAGGAAAAAGCAGAGATATTCTACATCATGGGAAAAAAATAACCTAAGGAGAGCTTTAGGGATACACAAAATGGATGTTAAAAAGTGATGCGCTGAGTGAGCATGTTATGTTGGGTCAACTAGTGTCTATTCACGTAACTCAGGAACTATGAAAACTGTGTGAGCATGAATTTATCAAACGACAACATTCACATGCTAACTATGAGGTATGGGGCTATGTGCGACATTAAAAACCTAAGGACAGTGAAATCGTAATGTAGTATCATAGTTGTAGTAAGGGAATATGCTATCTTAAACAGCTCAAGCTTCAATCAAAAGACATAAGCAATCCTACCCACCATTTTTTGCATGGTACCCACAGTTCTTCAGTAACCAGAACAAAATTTCTTTGCAATTTCATCAAGAATGGCCATAAACCTAACGCTGTAAAAGAATGCCAAGCATCTCCTCTGAACAGATCTGACTCCTTCTCAATATCAGCTACTACGCCACAACATTTTTTGACTATTTTCATCATTTAGCTCCTCCTGAGCAAAACTAGACCAATCTAACACAATTTCGCTAGAGCTTCCAACTCTCTGCGTAGAATCATCGCAGCAACCCCTGCCCCATAGGACCTCACATACAAAGCTACAACACACACAGGGAAGTAAGAGGGGAAAGAAAGAGCCCACCTCCTTCTTCTTCCTCGCGAGGTTCCAGATCCTCCATGTCATGTTCTCCAGCCGCGTGTTCCTCTCCTGGGGACTCCGCATCGCGTTCGCCTGCGGACACATCGCGCAGATCGATCAACATATCATAAGCAGAAGGGAGAAATAACAAGGGGGTGAGGGATTTGGCGTTCGCGTCCACCACGTACGCGGAGCCATGTCTTGTAGAGGTCGGTCTCGTCGTAGCCGGTGATGACCTCCTCGACGAAGTAGCGGGCCGGGGAGAAGTGACCGCGCTCGCGGAGGAGCAGGGAGGGCGGTCGCCGCCGATGGAAGACTTGCCGGCGTCGAGGATGGCGTCGAGGTAGCTGTTGATCCAGTTGTCGTTTCCCACCATCGTCGCCGCCGCCGCGCGACGGCGAGATCGGGGGGTGGGAGGAGTGGAGGCGAAGCCAAGGGAGGGAGGGGTGGAGGGGGGAAGTGATGAGAAATGACGAAGCAAAAGAAAGCGTCGGATTTGTTATTATTACCAAATGAATAAGAGAGGAAAAAAAAGTGGCCTCGTCATAATGGAGCGAGACAGTCTGGTATATTTGGACTTTCTTTTTTTTCGGGGTGGTATATTTGGACTTTTGAACCAGTACACACGATAGTATAAGGACGCGATTAGGTATAGAGTGTCATACATTTGGCATAACTTTTTTTTTTTTGCGAATTACATTTGGCTAGGGACGCGGCTATATTGCGCGCACTAGCGTTACGACCAGATGTTACGATGAAAACAGAGTTACATGTGTATTCCTTTTTCGGCAAGACTCGAATCGTATAGGATACCGATTTTATTCTCTTTCTTCACGCGTAAGATTTTGTAGTGTTCTCAAGGACATACACTATTTCCTTTTCTATCACGCTTATTCTGTGAACCGATCGAGAAACAATTCCGTTTTTACGCCAAAACATGAATAAAGATTTTTTTAAAATACCTAAAAAAACCCTCAATAAAAAATTCAATTCTCTTTTTAGGACAGTGATTTTTAGGGTAAATAAAATGGGTGGGAGATCAAAAAAATCAACTTTGTACTAGTATAAAAATTGCAGCAAAAAAGGACTACCACTTGATCCCAGGGAGTACCTAATGGTTTCATTGATTTGAATGGATTGATCCGTTGTACCGTTGTAGGAATCCTCATCCGATGTACGAATCCCGTGGAGGAAGTGGGGAAACAAATCCAATTATTTTATTTTGATAGGAGCAGTGCCGGTATTGAGGGAAAGTCTATCTCTTCACTCATGAAGTTAATACAAGTGAAGATTGATTTCAATTATTCATATAATAAATAAGAGGAAGACTGTCTTCTCGGGGAAGACAGGCTTTCTCGCTCTCGGCACATCTGCGCTAGGGATTCTTCTCTACCTTCTTGCGTTGAGATGCCATCAACTCTTTCCTGGGGAATCAGGTCAATACGTTGGCTATGGAAAAGCAAGCTATAGCAGATTGTTGAGTATAGATAAAAGGAATGGAGTTTCATTAGCTCTCTGCACACATCCAGTATAATACCTTTGCGAGCCTCTACGGAAATGGGCTGCTTAATGTGATCAAGATTGACTATTGTAATGTTATATGATGTGTTTGTTGAGATCTGATAGATTATGAAGTTATCTTAAGATTGTGCATGATTCTTATATGTTAATTTATGTTCTTACATGCTCTCCGATGTGTGTGGTTATTTTGGTCAAGTGATTGCCTCTATCTCCAAAAGAAAAATATTTATGCTAGATGGTAGTTTCATGCCCCTCTTGTGTCTGCGCTCGAGTGATAGAAACGTGTAAGAACGAGGGTGTGTTGTTGCTACTAGGGGTAAAACAACGGTGTTTATGTCTACGTGATTATAAATATTACTTACATCATGCACTATGTTTAATGCAATTGTATGTTGCTTGCAACTTAATACCGATGGGTGATGATACGTTCAAAACGTATCAACTTTTCCAAACACTTTTGCTATTGTTTCTTCTCTAATTTGCATGATTTGAATAGAACTAACACGGACTGGCGCTGTTTTCAGCAGAATTGTCTTGGTGTCTTATTTTTGTGCATAAATCAAAGTTTTCGGAAAAATCTGGAAAAATTCCAGAAATTATATTTTTGCAGAAGACCCATGGAGCCAGAAGGGGGACTACGGGAGCCAACCATGGCCCCCAGACGCCACCTGGCCGCGCCTGGGGCCACCTGGCCAGGTGGTGGACTGGCGACCCCCCTTTCGCCTATTTACTTCGTTCGACCTAAAAACGTCAGGAGCCCCGATCGTTTTTCTAGAAAAGATACAGAGCGCCGCCGCCTCCTCGAAACCTAATTCGGGGACCAGAAGTTCCTATTTCGGCACCCTGCCGAGACAGGGATTGAAGGGGAGATCGTCGCCATCGTCATCAGCACCGCCTCTCCATCGACCAACCACGTTTCCCCCATCCATGTGTGAGTCATTCCCCGATGTAGGCTGAGGGGATGTTAGGGATTGGATGAGATTGTTCTTGTAATAAGATGTCAGATTGTTAGGGCATGATGCCTAGTATCTGTGAGAGTGCTTTTTATCGTTGTTGCAACTTGGTGTGCTTAATGCTTGATACTTAGGGCCCGAGTGCCATGTTTTCAGATCTGAACATATTATGATAAATGTTATTTTGGATCATATCTACAAGTTGTTTGCACCTGTTATTGCCCGGAACCCGAGGCCCCAAAGTGACAGCTTTTGGGACAACCGAAGGGGATGGTTTTGACTTGAGGGTTACATATATTCATTGAATGTTAATGCTTTGCTCCGGTACTTTGTAAAAAGGAGTACCTTAATTACCTTTCGGTTCCTCATAAAGGCCCCGCTGACACGGGATGGTTGGACAAAATATGTCGTGCAAGTTTCTCATTGCGAGCACGCACGACTACCTACGGAATACATGCCTATGTTTATTTAGCACCTCGATACTGTTTATTTGTTTATCTGCATGTTGCCTTGATTAATTATTTCATGAACTATCTCATCCATGCAGCGCCCGTATTTACATTCCCATGCCAACGGTGTTTTAATACTGTTGTCACTACAATTGCTACTATTGTTGTTTTTACATTACTATTGATGTTACTTTATTACTGCTGCTGTTATACTACTGTTGATACTGATAAATTGCACCAAGTGAGTTACTTTCTAGGTGCAGCCGATCTGAACAAATCAGCTGCTAAGGCTTATAAATATTATTTGGCTCCCCTTGTGTCGAATCAATAAATTTGGGTTTTACTTCCCTCGAAGACTGTTGCGATCCCCTATACTTGTGGGTCATCAGGTGAGAGGCTGGATAGCGATCTCTAGGTGGACTTTTCAGACAAAGATGCAGTTGGGTCAAGGGTCTTTTTTATTTTTTGTGATGCTTACATAAATATTACCATGAACTCTTTGTCATAGCTAGATTAAGTTGATTACAACACCGTTTACTTGCTTTTCACCATTCCCCCCGTCCATCTTTTTTCATTGATTACAACACCGTTTACTTGCTTTTCACAATCACTCGCTCGTTGGTCCGTTTCCATATTTTATTCACTTCACCATACGTTTTAACCGCTTTGTTTTCAGCAGGACAGAAAGATTGACAACCTTCTTGCCATTGGGGGCAAAGTAATTGTTTGAGTGTGTGCAGGTGCACGTTCGTCTACGGTTACGCGTCGGAGATCATTGACGGATACCTCGTTGTTGATTTCAAAGTCCTACTGGTTTGATTCAACCTTGGTTCTTCACTGGGGGAAAAACTGCTACTTGCTACATCCACACATTTGCTTGGGGTACCACCAACGCCATCTTCTAACGCATCACTTGCATCCTGGATAATTGATAATCTTCCAATAGATTTTGAAAATTGGTAAGTTGTTCCATATGAACTTGGTAATCTCATTCAGTTCAAGATTAGTAACTTTTTCGCTAATTGCTTGGTAATAAAGTTTACTGCTTTTTAGCTTTGCAACTTGTGTCCCAGATACTTGGTACTCTCCAAATAGCTTTCAAATCTTGGTAACTCATTTCGTATATACTTGATAACATCTTACTAGTTTAAGATTGGTAAATTTGGGAGGTATTTGGTAATATATTTTACTAGTTTGTAGGCCGGTAACTTTGTGTCCTAGATAATTGGTAATCTTTCCAATAGCGTTTGAACCTTGTTAACTAGGTCGCTTTGTATTTGGTAACATCTCATTTTTTATGTTCAATATTGATAACTTTTTTGCTAATTAGTCGGTAATATATTCTTACTATTTTTTAGCCTGGTAACTTGTGTGCTAGATGCTTGATACTCTTCCAATAGCCTTTAAACCTTGGTAACTCGTTTCGTATATACTTGATAACATCTTACTAGTGTAAGATTGGTAAAAAAAAATTGTTTGGTGCTTTGGTAATATCTTCTACTAGTTTTTAGCATGTAATTTGTGTGCTATATACTTGGTAACATCTTATTATTTCAAGATTGGTCACTTTTGGTTAGATGTTTGGTAATATCTTTTACTAGTTTGTTAGTCTGGTAACTTGTGTCCTAAATAATTGGTGATCTTTCCAATAGATTTGGAACCATGTGATGACCCACAAGTGTAGGAGATCGCAACAGTCTTCGCGGGTAGTTTGACCATAATTTATTGATTCGACACAAGGGGAGCCAAAAAATATTTATAAGCCTTATTAGTTGAGTTGCCAATTCAACCACACCTGAAAAGGATTTCTCTCGAAGCAATTTATCAGTAGTAACAGTGATTTGATGGCAGCAGTAGAGTAGTAACAACAGTAGTAAAATAAAGACAGCAATGATAACGGTAAAAGTAATGATTGTAAACAGCGGGATTAAAACACCGTAGGCATAGGGACAGATAGACGGGCATTGCATGAATAAGATAGCTCATGAAATGAACATAACTAAGCACGAAGCAAATAAACATATAAATAGTATCCAAGTATCAAACAATCATAGGCATGTATTCCTAATTTAGCCGTACGTGCTTGCAATAAGAACTTGCACGGCATCTTTTGTCCTGCCATCCGGTTTCAGCCGGGCCAATTAAGGAACATATGGCAATTAAGGTGTTCCTTTTAATAGAACACCGGATCAAAGCATTAACACTCAATGAATACATGTAACCCTCGAGTTGCCAACCATTCCCATCGATGTCCCCATTTCTGTCACTTGGGGTCTCCGGTTCCGGTTGACAACAAGTGCATACAACTAGTAGATAGGATCCAAACAACAATTATACTCATGCAAACATAAGTGTTCATATCTGAAAACATGGCACCCAGGCCCAAAGTGACAAGCATTAAGCATAACTAGTTGTACCAACGACGATTAACACAAATAGAGGATACTAGGCATCGTGCCCTAACAATTTGGCATCGAATTACATGAGCAATCTTATTCAATCCCTTTCATCCCCTTGCCTACAGCAAGGAACTACTCACACATGGTGGGGGATGACATGGTTGGTTGATGGAGAGGCGTTGGTGGTGACGATGGCGGCGATCTCCACTCCGGCAGGGTGCCGGAACAGCGATCCTGGACCCCGAATTTAGGGTTCTTGATGGTGGCGGAGCTCCGTAAGGTTTCTGGAAAAAGTGTTCGGGGGCTCGCGGTTTTAGGTCGAGAGGTCTCTTATAAGCGAAGGGGGGTCGTCAGAGGAGGTCCCAGGGGCAGGGGCGGCCTCCTGCCGCGGCCTGGCCCCCACCCGCGGGTGGGACCCGCCCCTGCTCCTGGGGTGGCCCCCCGCGGTCTTCTGGCTCCGTGGCTCTTTTCCCTCAAAAATATTTTTTCTTGATTTTTCCGCGAACTTCTAAACCCTGCACAAAAGAAAGACACCAAATGCGATTCTGCTGAAAACAGCGTCAGTCCGGGTTAGTTCCAAACAAATTCATTAATAATCAGAGGCAAAACAATAGCAAAGTGTTTGGAAAAGTAGATACGTTTGCGACGTATCAGCTCCCCCAAGCTTAGCTTATTGCTTGTCCTCAAGCAATTCAGTTGACAAACTGGAGGCGATAAAAGAAACTTTGACAAACACATTTGCTTCATTTAGAGCATAGAAGTTTAAATCATGATCAGTATTTTAATAAGAACAAGAGAGAAGTTACAAAAACAATATAACTAAAGCAATCATGGAGACTCATGCTAAACCCACAATATGCTAACAAGTAATAATTTAAACATGCAAACAAATAGCACCAATGCAATGCATATAACTAGGCATGGTAAAGTGATCTCTCACTTGCCCCTTTTGTAGGGCAAAACATAAATGTCGGGCACCTCTTGAGACATTAAACGGTGACTTGATATAAAGTTTTCAGAATTGAGAAGTGTCTCAAACATGCTCCAATCATTAAAACTTTGGGACAAAACACGTTATACTCAGAATGACAGCAATGCTCTACAAGATGGTGCTCAAAGAAGGATGACGACTCAACATAAATATAAAAGATAGGCCCTTCGCAGAGGGAAGCACGGATTAATCATGTGCCAGAGCTTTTTATTTTTATAAGCAGAAGTAAAACAGTTTTGAGAGATGCATGCTTTCGTCAACGATTTCACAACAGAGAAACTATCTAGTCCCTCATGACAAGCAAGGTTTTTAGACTTGTGAGGGCAGTTGGTTCTTAGAAGAGCGAGTACGCTCCTCTTTCTCCTTGGTTTCACCACTGTCCAATGTTTGGGCTGATTTCTCAGATTTGCATTGCGCGGAGGAGAATTGGTGAGTTATATTTATATTTTGCTTAAGCTGCTCTCTGGGTTGATTCAAGTGAAGACGTAATCCATCAACACCGGGTGAAAGGGGGGAAATAACCTCGCTTGTCACAAGTTATATCTAGCTCTCTACTGCTCCCTCATGAGCTTAAAAACTGAGGCACAAAGAAGAAGTATTTTGAACTTTTTTTTTAAGGTAGCACATGACAAATTTACTTGGAATAGTAGGAAATACCATGCATAGGCAGATATGGTGGACTCAAATGGAATACTTTGGCTTAAGGAAAATGGATGCACGGATGTGATGGGGTCGTTGCATAGAAAACAAAAATTTTCCTACGAAACGAGCGGAAGAAACCCCAAGGATCTAGATCTATTAGACGAAGGTAGCGAAGGTGAGATCCAATCTCTTACCCTTGAAGATCAACAAATGCGTTTTGTCGGTGCAGGGGTTGGCTAGTCGATCCCCGCAACTAGACTCATCTAGCCGCGAGGAGATGTATTTCCTCGAAGTCCAATCCGACGAAGTGCCACAAGGGTAGCACCTCCGCGGTATCCACACGTACGGCTCGATGTAGATCTCCGCCTTCTTGATCCCGCAAGCAAGGTGGAGATGGCTAGATGGATCTCGGCACCACGACGGTTGTGGTGGCGTTGATGGTGGAGTGCTCCATCCGACAGGGCTTCGCCAAGCCATGTGAGAAGGAGAGGGAGAGGACAAGGCGCAGCAGCCCTAGGGCTTAGGGGAGGTGCGGCTTGGGAGGAGGTGCAGCAGCAGCCCTACATCTAGGGGTGGTGCAGCAGCCATGGTGGTGGAGACGGCGGCAGCCCTCCGGGGAGAGAGGTGGCGCCGGCTTGGTGGAGGAAGAGGCCGGCGGCTAGGGCAAGGGAAGGGGTGCGGCTAGAGCAGCCTTGGATCAGGGGCGCACCCCTCCCCTCCCCTCCTTTTATATGGGGCGACTAGGGTTTGGGGAGGGCTGGCCGGCCCCCCCTTTCCTTGGCCCCCAAGTTGGGGCGCCTCCCCTTGGGCCCTTTGGCCCGCATGGGCCCCTTTGGGGCAGGTGGTGCGGCTGGCCCTTTAGGCCAGTCCACCACCCTTCATGCCACGTGGGCCCCATACTCCTATGGGCCCCACTTCTAGACTCCTCTAGAACCTTCTAGAATATTTCGGTACTCTGCCGGAAAATTCCCGGAACTTTTCCGATACCTCCGGAAACCACTTTCCATATATGAATCTTATTCTCCGGACCACTCCGGAACTCCTCGTGATGTCCGGGATCCCATCCGAGACTCCGAATCACCATTCGTTCATACCATCAAAATATCTCATCGTAAACCCTAGCTACATCGGAGCGTTAAGTGTGTGACCCTACGGGTTCGAGAACATGCAGACATGATCATATCAATAATCAACAGCGGGACCGGGATGCCCATATTGACTCCTACATATTCAACGAAGTTCTTTATCGATTGAACCACGATGCCGGAGATTCTTAATCTCATATACGATTCCCTTTGTCTCACCGATATTTAATTTGCCCGAGATTCGATCGTCGATATCCCCATATCTAGTTTCATCTCGTTACCTGGCAAATTCTCTTTACTCGTCCATAATATAGGATCTCCGTGATTAACACTTAATCACATGGTTGCAACCTTTCTGATGCTATATTACCGAGAGGGCCCAGAGATATCTTTTCCGTCACAAGGAAGGACAAATCCCAGTCTTGATTCATGTCACCCAACAAATACCATCGGAGATACCTGAAAGCCACCTTTATAATCACCCAGTTACGAAGTGACGTTTGATGTCCACAAAGTACTCCTCCGGTAAACGGGAGTGACATAATCTCATGGTCTAAGGAAACTATACTTGGCATACTAAAAGTGTTGGCAATAAAACTGTTGTGACACGATCAATTGCAACTCTTTATTATTTGGGTCTTGTCCATCACATCATTACTCCTAATGATATGACTCCGTTATCAAGTGACTATAACAAGTCCATGGTTAGGAAACTCTAACCATCTCTTGACTAACGAACTAGTCCGGTAGAGGCTTACTAGGGACACCTGTTTGTTTATATTCCACACATGTATTATGTTTCCGGTTAATACAATTATAGCATGGATAATAAACTATTATCATAAACATGAATATGCTAATAAACCATTTTATTATTGCCTCTAGGGCATATTCCCAACAGGATGGACAATTACACCCAGTACAAATGGAGGCTAGCAAAAGACTCGGGAGCGACCGATCAGATCACTACTGTCATAATCATGCTTTGCGACAAAAATCAATCAATCAATAGAGCATAAGAGTGACACTACAATTCTAAGCACAATAAATCGTCAAGGCTTAACAGACTTTATTTTTAGTCTTTTACATGTGTGAACATGTGCCAAGTCAATCCAAATAAATCTTTTAGAAGAGGATCTCACTTCACCATACCATATTATAAACAATGCAAAACATACTCACGTCTACATGACAAATTATTCACTCTTAACAAGTTGAGACTAAGCATAGGGATCCATAAAAGCTAAGTAATATCATCTACGTAACATTCTACCATAGCAAACTAAAACATGAGCATGAGGATAAGCATCTGTACAAAAATGAAAACAAATAGAGTTCATACCGAATTTCCTCATCACATCCGCGTCGCCAAATATCATCATTATTGCATAGACGCTTGCACAACCAGAAGATATAGAAATAATAGAAATGTGCAAGTGTCGTCACAAACACGGGTTGAACTCTGAAACGACTACAAAACGAAGAAGAGAAAATATTTTTGTGTTTTTCAAATAGTGAAAGAAACAACGCAAAACTAAAAGAGAAATCTTTTTGCTGTTTTCAATTTGGAAAGAAATGGCTAAAAACGAAGTAGAAAATAAACGAATAAGAAACAAAAGAAAATATTTTTGGTCTTTTTTTTATTATGAGAAAGAAGAGGCAAACAAAGAGGAAATCTTTTTGGGTTTTTGATTAATAAACAAAAAGAACAACTAAGGCGACTGAGCAAATTTAAAAGAGCAAAAAGAAAGCAAAAAGAAAGCTAATGAATATACAAAGGAATAACGAAGACACCGACATATGATAGTTGAGTGAACGAAATAAAAAGATGTCGGTGAGAAATACGTACTCCCCCAAGCTTAGGCTTTTGGCCTAAGTGGGATCCATCTACCACGGCGGTGGCACGCCCCAGTTGGCGCCCGTCTGTGGCTGCCACTGCGAGTCCTGTGGCTCCTCCTCTGCGTCCTCCTCAGAGGCTAGTGATGCGAGGTACTCATCCAGCACCTCCTCAGGAAACGAGTATTCGTCCCTAGCAGCAGAGTTAAACAAAACAGGAGCAGGCAGTCTCACAAAGCGAGGGTTATCCAAATCAAAACCAAATAACAATCTATACTGCAAGTTCTCCAAAGTGGAATCATAAGTGACATAGTGGTGATTTTTCGTTGCAGCAAGATTAAGCCTAATGAAATCCAACTCCAAATCATCTTCTCTAGGAGGAAGCATGGCAGTAGCAAGCATAATCGAAGCAATAATGCCTCCATAAATAGGCCCTCTAACCTTGTTAGTGCTAAGACGACGAGCAATAAGAGCGCCAATGTTATAAGTTTCATCACAATTAATAGCGACAGCAAGAATAGCAAGATCAAGGCTAGTCATGTTGCTCGTATTATCCTGGGGAAGGATACAACGAGCAATGACATAGCCCAAATACCTCACAGCTAGAAACTGAATGCTCCCAAATTTTGCACGCGTAGAGTCTCTCCAATCATCATGACAAATTCCGGCATAGAGCTCCTTGAGGTACTGGGGCTGCGTGTTCATCTTGCTTGTGAGCCCCGAGTTCCTCACTCCTAAAGCGCTGCAAAACTCAGACAAAGGCATTCTACATGGTCGCTCATATAGCATGAACTCCACACTAGGGTGATATGGATCATCACTGAAATTAAAGCTTTGCACAAAGATGTTAGTGAGCTTAAGATATTGGGGCCTCTCCACTAATACAACATTTGTCAACGATGCATTAGTGACAAGACTAGTAAATTCATTGTGTATACCTGCAGCTTGTAGAAATTCATAACATGGGTATACCGATGAACGCACATCCGTCTCTCGAGCAAGCACAATAACACCAAGTTGCTCCAAATCTTCATTATATGAAGGCCTCATTGGTGCATTAGAGCTTGACCCTCTCGTTTCTCGACGAGAAGAGGGCTCCTTTTTCTTAAAAATCCCACCTAAATTGAACTCAGGCATGTTCTTCCTTTTCTAAAATTTTCAACAAACCTCATAAAACTTTTGAAAATAAAATGTAGGAAGTGCATTAGACTATTCCTATAACTCAATATCAACTAGTACATGCATCAAATCCATCTAACAAGATACAAATCAAGCATGCAAGTTCATATTCAAAGTCATAAACAACAGCAAAATACTCAACTTATACAAAACTATTAAAGATTCTAATTGGAGGGGTGAAGGAGTCACATACCGGAGAGGATTTGCTCCAAATTTCAGCAAGAATAATGGGCTAAACAAAGAGATCGAAAATTCCAGCACCAAAGAGCAAGAGCTCGGGTTTGAACAATGGGGGATGATTTTTTCTAGTGAAAGAGAGAGAGTGGGAGGAGACTCACCTGGTGGGGCCCACCAGAGGGCACAGGCGGCCCTTGGCCACGGCCTGGGTGCCACCTGCGGGTGGGACCCGCGTGTGCCCCTGGGGCGTCCCCCAGGTCAGCCCCAGTCACTCCTGCGTCTCTTTAAAAATAATAAAATTCATGTAATTTTTCTGGAATTTTTCGACAAATTTTCCCGAAGAACTTATAAGAGATTAAAGTTAAGTTAATAAAACAGGAATTTGACATTTAAAAGGGACAAACTAATCAAGAAATAAAAATTACAGAAAAACTAAATATGAGCAAAAGAAGAAAATTTAATGAATCTTGATATCTTTATGTTGCTAAAGTTGGTTTGTTAGCAAGGTTGATCAAGTCTTGCTACCACACCAATTTTATTTGACATAAATTATTCAATATTCAACAAACAATCAAGTTACCTCATATTGAATAGGAATCGTCCCAATCATGAGAGTTTCATATTTTCTTGAATTTGTATGAATAGGACAATCAATAGTTCCAATCTTGATGGATTCAATATTCTCAATGGAGTTCAAACCAATTTTGGTATTGATCTTCTTTGGAAAGTACACCGTGTGTTCTTTATCATCAACGTTAAAAGTAACTTTTCCTTTATTGCAATCAATAACAGCCCCTGCAGTATTAAGAAAAGGTCTCCCAAGAATAATAGACATATTATCATCTTTAGGCATTTCCAATACCACGAAGTCAGTTAGGATTAAACAATTAGCAACTTTAACAGGAACATCCTCACAAATACCAATGGGCACAGCAGTGGACTTATCAGCCATTTGAAGGGAAATATCAGTAGGAATAAGCTTATCTAATAAAAGTCTCTTATAAAGAGAAAATGGCATAACACTAACTCCTGCACCAAGATCACATAAGGCAGTTCTGACATAATTATTTTTAATGGAGCAAGGAATAGTAGGTATACCTGGATCACCAAGCTTTTTAGGAATCTTGCCATGGAAAGAGTAATTAGCAAGCATAGTGGAGATTTCTTCATTAGGGATTTTTCTTTTATTAGTGACAATGTCTTTCATATATTTTGAATAGGGAGGCAACTTAATAGCATCTGTCAAAGGAATTTGCAAAAAGAGAGGCTTCATCCATTCAAAAAAATTGTTATAGTGTTCTTCTTCCTTAGCCTTCTGAGATTTAGATGGAAAAGGCATGGGTTTTTGCACCCATGGCTCTCTCTCTTTACCATGTTTTTTAGCAACATGAGGTGCAGTCTCCTCCTCCTGTTCTTCAGGTTCATTAGTATCATTATCAAGCTCATTACCACTTTCAATTTCAGCATCCAAAATAGAGACAGAATTAGGATTATTACTTGTAGGTTCTTTATCAAGTTCCATATTACTAGCTTCTCCTAATTCTTTATGTTTCTTCCTTTTCTTTTTCTTTTTAGGGAACTAGTAATATTATTTTCAACCAATTGAGATTCTTGTTCAATTCTTTTAGGATGTCCCTCGGGATAAAGAGGATCTTGAGTAGAGATACCTCCTCTAGTTAAAACACCACAAGTTTGTTTATTACTTTGTGTAGGAACTCCAACAAGCAAGTCTTTTTGCACTTTAGTAATTTGTTCAAGTTGAGTTTGGACCATATGAAAATGCTTAACAAGACCTTTGACATCATTAGCAGTTTTCTCCAAGACAGAATGCAAATTTTTAATAACCAGGGTGTTATCATTTAATTGTTCTTGAATTTGCATATTAAAATGAGTTTGTTTAACAATAAATTTATCAAATTCATCCAAACACTGACTAGGAGGCTTACTATAAGGAATATCATTAACAGTAAAATTATGAAGAGAGTGTACCTCTACCAAAGGTGGGTGAGTGGTAGGCTCACATAAAGTTTCAATGGGAGGTAAATTCTTCACATCTTCAGCTCTAATACCTTTTTCCTTAATAGATCTTTTGGCTTCTTGCATATCTTATGGGTTTAGGAAGATCACTCCCCTTTTCTTCGGAGTTGGTAATGGAGGAGGTTCAGGAATGATCCATTCATCATGATTTTTAGCAATCTTAGCCATTAGTTCTTCAGCTTCATCTACAGTCCTTTTCCTGAAAACACAACTAGCACAGCTATCTAGGTATGTCCTAGATTCAACAGTTAGTCCATTATAAAATATATCAAGCAGTTCATTCTTTGGAATATCATGCCCAGGCCGAGCCCTGAGTAGTGATCCGAATCTCCCCCAAGCTTTAGGTAGATGCTCATCCTCCAATTGTCTGAAATTGAAAATTCTCTGCAAAGCCTCATGCTGCATGTGAGCGGGAAAATATTTTGCAAGGAAAACATCAAGCAATTCATGAGGACCTTTTATGGATCCATAAGGTAAAGCATTATGCCACACTTTGGCATCATCTTTTAATGAGAAAGAAAACAACTTTACTAAATAGTAACGTTGTATCTTTTTATCATCAGAAAATAGAAGGCTAAGTGAAGCTAATTTGTTCATGTGTTCTACAGCATTGTCATCCTTAGTTCCACAAAAAGGATCAGATTCAACATTAGATATGAGTGAAAGATCAACAGAGAAATTAAAATCATCATCTTTAATGCATATGGGAGAGGTAGCAAACTCAGGATCAGGTGTAAAATAATTCTTAACAGCATGCTTTTCAAGCAATTTCCTCAAAGCATCAGGATCTTTAGAAGTAGAACAGTCCATATATTGTCTAATAAACTCATCATTACGATCAATGTAGGAATCATCAGGATACCTACTCTTATAATTATATGGATTAGGAGAGCTAACAGGTGTAGTAAGATTTTCATTGGGCATTGTAATTTCTTTAGACCTAGTGACAAGAGATTCTAAAAAGGGGCCTAAAGAACCAGCATCATCAAGCACAGCAGAAGCATCATCAAATTTATCAGAGGCAGTAGCGGACTCAGAAAGCAAAGCATCATTAATAGGATGAGTGTTCACAGGTGGTGTAACAAGTTGACTTAAAATAGTAGGTGAATAAAGAGTACATTTCCTTGTGGTGGAAGGTAGTATTGGAAACTTAGGATCTCGCTTAACCTTCATGATGATGAGTAAATTACAGTAGACAGAAAAACTCCCAGGTGAACTTATAAATAGAGCTATGCTCCCCGACAACGGCGCCAGAAAATAGTCTTGATGACCCACAAGTGTAGGGGATCGCAAGAGTCTTCGCGGGTAGTTTGACCCTAATTTATTGATTCGACACAAGGGGAGCCAAAGAATATTTATAAGCCTTAGCAGTTGAGTTGTCAATTCAACCACACCTAAAAAGGATTTCTCTCGAAGCAATTTATCAGTAGTAACAGTGATTTGATGGCAGAGTAGAGTAGTAACGGCAGTAGTAAAATAAAGACAGCAATGATAACGGTAAAAGTAATGATTGTAAACAGCGGGATTAAAACACCGTAGGCATAGGGACAGATAGACGGGCATTGCATGAATAAGATAGCTCATGAAATGAACATAACTAAGCACGAAGAAAATAAACATATAAATAGTAGCCAAGTATCAAACAATCATAGGCATGTATTCCTAATTTAGCCGTATGTGCTTGCAATAAGAACTTGCACGACATCTTTTGTCCTGCCATCCGGTTTCAGCCGGGCCAATTAAGGAACAAATGGCAATTAAGGTGTTCCTTTTAATAGAACACCGGATCAAAGCATTAACACTCAATGAATACATGTAACCCTCGAGTTGCCAACCATTCCCGTCGATGTCCCCGTTTCTGTCACTCAGGGTCTCCGGTTCTGGTTGACAACAAGTGCATACAACTAGTAGATAGGATCCAAACAACAATTATACTCATGCAAACATAAGTGTTCAGATCTGAAAACATGGCACCCGGGCCCAAAGTGACAAGCATTAAGCATAACTAGTTGTACCAACGACGATTAACACAAATAGAGGATACTAGGCATCGTGCCCTAACAATTTGGCATCGAATTATATGAGCAATCTTATTCAATCCCTTTCATCCCCTTGCCTACAGCAAGGAACTACTCACACATGGTGGGGGATGACATGGTTGGTTGATGGAGAGGCGTTGGCGGTGACGATGGCGGCGATCTCCACTCCGGCAGGGTGCCGGAACAGCGATCCTGGACCCCGAATTTAGGGTTCGTGATGGCGGCGGAGCTTCGTAAGGTTTCTGGAAAAAGTGTTCGGGGGCTCGCGTTTTTAGGTCGAGAGGGCGCTTATAAGCGAAGGGGGTCGCCAGAGGAGGTCCCAAGGGCAGGGGCGGCCTCCTGCCGTGGCCTGGCCCCCACCCGCGGGTGGGACCCGCCCCTGCTCCCGGGGTGCCCCCCCTCGCGGTATTCTGGCTCCGTGGCTCTTTTCCCTCAAAAATACTTTTTATATTTTTTCTTGAATTTTCTGCGAACTTCTGAACCCTGCACAAAAGAAAGACACCAAATGCGATTCTGCTGAAAACAGCGTCAGTTCGGGTTAGTTCCAAACAAATTCATTAATAATCAGTGGCAAAACAATAGCAAAGTGTTTGGAAATGTAGATACGTTTGCGACGTATCAGCATGGTAACTAGTTCACTACATACTTGGTAACATCTCATTTTTAAGTTCAAGACTGATAATTTTTTCACTAATTGGTTGTAATATTTTTTAAGGTTGATAATTTGTGTGCTAAATGGTTTTATCACAATCTTTGATACAAATGGTCACGTGGAACCACACATTGACATGCATAGTAAAAAAATCAAGTAAACATGCACCAATCTTACATAATTTATAAGTTTGGTAACTCCATAGTTATTAGGTTGGTAACAAGTAGTAAGTTGTATCATGTTTGTATCATAACTATCTTATTATATACATATTTTTTCGTAATATTGCAAGTGTCAATTTGATAATTGTTGTAGATATATTATGTAACTTTTTGTCTGATGGGAACTATTTAAATGGAGTATTTGTCTATTTGAAACTATTTGCTACTTTTGTATCTATTTTTTCCTGTGGTTGTAGACTATATATTTTTTTCTCATGTTGAAATGTTTGCAAGTCAAAAACAACTTAGCAATGTAGTAATACATAGGAACTTGGTAAATACCTATTTGCATTTGTTTTAATCCATGAACAATTTTGTAAGCATATTCAGATTTCAAAATTTATATACACAATTGTTTCTTTGTTCTAGACTACCCTTTCCTGAAAGTCCCATCATGCACTAGAGCAACACTTCACAAAACCATATTCTGAGATATTCTTCTAATAAGTGAGAGCAATATGATTGATGTAATTTGGGAGCTTTTATAAAGAAGTAAATAGATAATATGAAGATGGGGTTTATCCCATTCCACATCTCTAGTTTTTTGTACAAACGATGGTAGAGAATGATTGTTTTCAAGGATCACTGGTAATCTTTCCACTAGAATTTTTTATGTCATAAGTTGTTTGGTAGATAATTGGTATTTTCCACTAGGTTTCATATTTTTTCTTAATTAGTGTGCAAGGTACTTGGTGATATCTCTACTACATTTAAAGCGAAGCTTGCTAACTTTTCTGTTATATACTTGGTAATTTTCAAATACGTTTTTAGCTCATTGGTTACTCGTTTCCTAGATACTTGGTAATGTTCCACCAACTTTAACTTTTCTTTTTTGCTTATTCATTTTTCTTTTTACCTGGTAATATCTTATTTACCACTTCTATCCCTCATAACCTTATTGCTAAATAGTTAGTAACCTTTTCTTTGTTTTATTAGATGATTCCAAAGAGAGCTTTGCATGGATATAACGTCCCTACAACTGGAGATGTTCTTACTATCATAGATCAATGGAGATCTGGTCGAGTGCCTATACTCAATAGTAGATGGTGATTTTGAATTTTGGGATGTTTTACGGGTTTTTGTGAAGAGCAATAAATTGTGGATATCTTGTACTTGTGAAGGTGGATGCTAGAGATATGTGCATTGGGCTTCAAATCCTAGATTCGAATAGGGAATTGATCAATTGTGTCCCTTTTTTCTTAGAATGGAAAAACCCAATGGATTTTAAACCAACCGCACATTTGAATTACTTTTGTGCAATGGTTTTTGTATTGGAATTTTTTAACTCTGCCTTCGCTATTAGGATTGTCGTTCCTTTTTTTATATATATGCTTGTTCTTCATCCGTGAGGAAGTAAAGCTAACTAGTCAGAATTAAGTTTTACCTTTTTATACCAGTAGTCCAAGAGAGAGTATTTGTGATACATGGTAGGTTCTTCCTCCCTCTTGTGCCTGGGCACGAGTGATAGAAACGTCTAAGGACGAGGGTGTGTTGTTGCTACTAAGGGCAAAACACCGGTGTTTATGTCTACGTGATTATAAATATTGCTTACATCATGCGCTTACTTAATTCAATTATCTGTTGCTTGCAACTTAATACTGTTGGGTGACAGGCTGGATAGCGATCCCGCGGTGGACTTTTTAGACAAAGATGCAGTTGGACTCAACGGTCTTCGTTATTTGTCGTGATGCCTGATGCATGTAAAATGCATGCATGAACTTTGCATTATAATACTCATATTTCAATCATATTTGCATCATATAAGGGTTATATCATTGTTTTATAATGATTTTGGGAAGATTTCACAGTTTTCCTATTTTTCTGGAATTAACCCTGCACTGGCAGAAAACCCTATTTTCTATATTTTGATGTTTTAGGGACCCAAACAACGTCCAAATGAAATGAAAATTTACGAGCATCAGTTTTTGGAAGGAACAAAGCGTAGGAGCGAAGGAAGCGAACAAATGGAGGCCCGAGGGCCAGAAGAGGGTGGCCCACGCGGCCAGATTCCTTGGCCGCGTGGGACCCACCATCTGGGGCCTCGAGGCTCCGTTGTTGTCGATCTTTTCTCCAAAACCTTCGTCTTGTCCTAAAAACGACTATAAAAATAGTCCCCGACGCCCTTCGGAGAGGAGGCGACCAAAAACACAGAAACACCGAAACAGAGATCTGGAACTGCAGATTGGAGGGGGAAAACTCCGGCAGAGCACTGCCGGGGTGGTCTCCATCTTCTCCAACATCTCCACCGTCATCACCATGATGAAGGGGGAGTTGTCCACCCCCTGGACTTTGGGTTTGTGGTGGTAACTTGATCTAATCTCTCTATGTATGATCATTGTTGAAGTCCATATGATGTGCCTTGCATAAGTATGGATCTATCTGTGTAATTCCTATGGTGGATATTGTGGTATGAGATGATATTTGTTATGCATTTACCGTTGTGTTGGATCTTTTATGACTTGTCATACTTTAGAGATATTCTATGATGCATGTGATGGTTCGATTTATGCATAATGCCTTGTTTATCCATGTCATGAGGTGATTGACACCACCAAGTGTAGATAGATGAGAGAGATGTGGTCATGCACACGGAATATGAATCATTGCACTAGTGTTTAGAATATTGTCCATTATGAAGTTTGATGTATGTAGTTACAGGATGGCCGATGTGACAACGGCATATGTATTGAGTGACACAATACAGCCCAACATCCTTTATCTGGGGGTAAAAAGAAAGAAGTATGATGTGGGAGTGACAACAAACCACGCTAGCCTTACGAGGGTGACCTAGCAACACAAATGATTATTTTCTTTCAACTATGTGTTTTAGGACATGTAGTCGTCATAGAAGTTTACCATTAAAGCATGACAATTGTGTGTACTTTTTATCTATAACATGATAATCACCATAGATGGGAGAGAGCATTGAGTGAACCCTTGAACCCATGTCCATTGTTTCTATAAGAGAAAACCTTTGTCTTGTCCTCTTGCATTGAAGAGGATTGGGACACTTTTACATTCTTGTTTTTTTACATTAAAATTCCATCCATTAAATCAACCATCTTGTTCTTTAAACCTGTTTAGTGCATAATCAACTAAAACTTGTGACACTTTAGTTGTAGGGAATATATTACTTTTCCTTCTTGCTCCTGCGGATCGATACCCTACTTCCACATTGAGAGGTGCTACAGTGATCCCCTGCTCTTGGGGGTTATCAAGTACTTTTCTAGCGCCGTTGCCGGGGAGCGTAGCGCTTATGTTTCTATTCTTGTGTGCACTAGACTTTAGATTTATTTTATCTTGTTTTATATCTTACAATCATCTAAGCTTGGGGAGGTTCCTTTAAACTTGTTTGGTTGTGAGTTTCTCATTAGCTTTACTTTTAGTTATGTATCAGTTTATACTCTCCTTATTTGAAAAACACACAAAAATTAGTTCATTTGTTATGTTCGTGGAATGTACGAGTCACGTACTTATGCAACCCCCTATGGTTGGATCAATTAATGTTGATCAAAAAAGGTTTATAATGGAAGCATTAAATGTAATTGGCCATGGATTATGTGATAGGTATGATGTATCTTGCTGCATAGATCAATATCCTAAGCACCTTAATTTTCAATGCAAGCTTGAGAGTATGCCTATAATTGCCTCTTACCATAATAACGAAATTATGACCACTGATATGAAGGCAGCCGAGGAATTTACTATTGTAATGGGAATTCTTGAGATAGTTATGTTTAATATAGATAAAGCTCATAGCCTCACACCAAGACTTGCTACAACACTTGAACAACTCTTGAAACTCTTTTGTAAGAATACCTATATCCTTGAATATTATAACAATCTTGTTGCTATCAAGGAGAGATCTAATGGCTTGCAGGAACAAGAAGAATATAGAGAAGAGGAAAAGGTATTAGAGGATTGCCCATATCCTTACTCACCATGCTATTTTGATTCTGATTCCGATGATGATCAACACATTCAAAATGATATTATTATTGATAATAGCTTTGAAAATGATGAGGAATTTGGTTTAGATATTCTATATGATAGTGCTTTAGATGATGGTCCTATTTGAGAGTTAGGATCAAACAATAGTGATTTGCTGTCCAGAAAACAGAATCCTAAGCTTCACTGTGAAGAATGTTAAAAATCACAGAAGAGGAATTTTGACATGATATTTTACGACGGCAATATTCAGTTGTTATTACACATTTCATTAGTTCAAAGTTTTCTGATTTGATCAACATAAGTGCCTCTAAAAATTCGCTCCTTTTAGGCTGTCCAGTTTTTGACAGATTCTGTTTTTATTTTGCATTAGTCTCATTACTGTGTTTTGTGTGGTTCTTTTGATCAAAGAGCAAAACATAACCTTAGTAAAAGTAGTTAATGTTTAGAATAAACTCATTATATGTCTTTGCTGTACCTATGAGCATTTAATTTATGGAGACACTAACCCCTCTAATCAAGTTTTATGTTGAGTTTTGTGTAAAGAGAATTTTCAAGTGGAAGAGTTGAGGGTGATGAACAAAGATCAAGAGAGACAAACACTCAAGCTTGGGGATGTTACCCCTAGACTCACCCAACATATATCAAATAAGGACAAGAATTCAAGATTGGGGATGCCAAGCCACCTCACTCCAACCATCTTGATATCAAGTAAGAAGCCTAGCTACATGGCTATAAAGAAAGCGCTTTACGGGAGGCAACCCGGTTGTTTTTATTTTTGATTTTCTGTGGGTCCTCTTGCTAACAAGAGACTTAGTTTTTAGTTTTGTTTCTGGAATTTTTAATAAAGTACCAAGTTTTACCCATTTTGGTTTGAAAAAGTTGCTATTTGCATTCGGAGATTTTATTCCAGCACAAATCTGTGCATGGTTTGATTTTTCATTCCTATTCTGTAACTCAGAAAGAGCTGAATTTTTTGCTGTAACTGCATATTTTGATCCTCTATATGCATCAATGTTTTCATAATTTTTAGACATTCTTAAGCTGGGCAGAAAATGCGTTTCACAGCTGCTATTTTTCTGGACAGATTCTGTCCCATTTTGTTTGATGCATTCTTTGAACTTTTAACTTGAATATTTTTGATCCAACTGAGTTTATAAGTAGGCATACAACATTATACACTTTCTGGACATTCATATGAATTTTTGTTTAAGGATTTTATGCAGCAAGCAATTCATTTGTCTATCACTACTAATGTCACCCCACAGAAAAGAAATGGGAGAAACAGTGTTTTGAAGTTCTTTTCACAGGGATTAGAGGAGATGCACGAAGAGCTATCCAAGTATGGTGAAGACCATAAGCTTTGGGATGTGAAGACAACCCCACTGGACCAACACACTCTCGGTTTGCACACGTCTAACTTCTTTTTTTCGATCAATGCACTTTATCGCATAAACTTGGAGCGTCTTTTATTTGCTTTTTATTTTGGTTTGATTTTTGTTTTGAGACCACCACTATTATTTTTATATGTGAGAGCTACTGGAAATGTGGGTTGAATTAAGTTGGATGCTATTAAAAAGATTGGGAAAGGGATGTTTGAGTTGATTTAAAAAGATACATATAGTTGCATGATTCATGTGCTTTTTAATGAGTGTTAATTTGCAAGTGTTTTATCAAGAGCTATCTCGTATTCATGTTTTGATGTTGAATGTTACTTTACTTTGTTTAACATGGATTGGTTAGTTCTATGGACACTTGTGCATGCTTTTAGACGGTCAACTTTCTCCCTTTTGCTAACCCAAAAATTCTAACAAGTAAAAACTTGTTTTCCAACACCTTCTACCAAAGTTTTCTAGTGAGTACACCATATCTACCTATTAGCTTTATGGTATTCCGAGTATGTTTATCATGTTACTTTGTATTATCTATACCTCTGAATTTAAATGCTTATGTTATTGATTGTTATGGGGAAGGTTGGTTAAAAAGCTCTCACACCTTAGTTTTATTGCACTTAATAAACATGAACCATTGTGATTAAAATTATGAAGCTGTGAGCTTGACAAGAGTCTTGGTTGGGGGTTAGCCCATATGTGCTGTCACATGGCAAGCTTTCAACATGTTCTTAATTATATTTAGTTGATATCATGTACTTTTGTTTATGGATGCCTATCATAGTGCCAAATAAATGTGGAAACTAAGTAAGTTTAAGTAGTTTGTACAAATGGTTAGAGAGACACCTGGGCCGCTAATCTAAGCCATGCATCATTCATGGTGGAAATTTACTTACATACTATTGTGAACCTTCATTGATGCACCTCATAATAAAAAGCTATATCAATAGTAAATAAAAAGGGTGTTGAGATTGTTCCTTATCTTTGTTTGTCTTGTCATTTTGACATGGGCTTGTTCCATGTCCTGGGACAAGAGGTACCCCAGTTGACCCTCTTGATGACGCTATTTTTACAATGACTTTAACTTGAACTTGCTTGGTAGCCCAAACTGAGTAACACCATGGTGTAGGTACTCGTATTCACGAGGCATGAAGCTTTCAACCCATACTTTGTCAAGCACACTACTCATATTTGCTTTCACTTTTAAACTTTAACCATTCAAGATGTTATGATGGGGGTAATGAGAGCTTGACACCAATGAATACCACATTGCAAACATTAACTTAAGTAGAAGCATTTGGAAGTTAGATGAAACTTATTCATGTTTTACCTCTGCTCATTTATATATTTCCAAAGTGTCCACCTTTTATATTCAGATTTACAAGAGTACTCTATGACCATCATAGGATGTTTTTACTTTTCATTATGCATACATTTAGTCCATAGTACTTTCTTCTATGTTGTACTTTGTGAATTATCATTGAACATCCTTACATTGAATATTTGATATCACTTCATAATCTATCTTGCATATTGCTACTCCTTTGAAGAATGAATCATTTGACTTTATGTAGCAATAGTAATCATCTTTGATATCCATTGATAGTCTTAAAATGCAAGGTCCATGTTGGTTTTATCACCTTTATACTCGAGGACGAGTATAGGTTAAGCTTGGGGATGTTGATGCATGTAAAATGCATACATGAACTTTGCATTATAATACTCATATTTCAATCATATTTGCATCATATAAGGGTTATATCATTGTTTTATAATGATTTGGGAAGATTTCACAGTTTTCCTATTTTTCTGGAATTAACCCTGCACTGGCCGAAAACCCTATTTTCTATATTTTGATGTTTCAGGGACCCAAACGACGTCCAAATGACATGAAAATTTACGAGCATCAGTTTTTGGAAGGAACAAAGCGTAGGAGCGAAGGAAGCAAACAAACGGAGGCCCGAGGGCCAGAAGAGGGTGGCCCACGCGACCAGATTCCTTGGCCACGTGGGACCCACCATCTGGGGCCTCGAGGCTCCGTTGTCGTCGATCTTTTCTCCAGAACCTTCGTCTTGACCTAAAACCGACTATAAAAATAGTCCCCGACGCCCTTCGGAGAGGAGGTGGCCAAAAACACAGAAACACCGAAACAGAGATCTAGAGCTGCAGATTGGAGGGGGAAAACTCCGGCAGAGTGCTGCCGGGGTGGTCTCCATCTTCTCCAACATCTCCACCGTCATCACCATGATGAAGGGGGAGTAGTCTACCCCCCTGGACTTTGGGTTTGTGGTGGTAACTTAATCTAATCTCTCTATGTATGATCATTGTTGAAGTCCATATGATGTGCCTTGCATAAGTATGGATCTATCTATGTAATTCCTATGGTGGATATTGTGGTATGAGATGATATTTGTTATGCATTTACCGTTGTGTTGGATCTTTTATGACTTGTCATACTTTAGAGATATTCTATGATGCATGTGATGGTTCGATTTATGCATAATGCCTTGTTTATCCATGTCATGAGGTGATTGACACCACCAAGTGTAGATAGATGAGAGAGATGTGGTCATGCACACGGAATATGAATCATTGCACTAGTGTTTAGAATATAGTCCATTATGAAGTTTGATGTATGTAGGTACGGGATGGCCGATGTGACAACGGCATATGTATTGAGTGACACAATACAGCCCAACATCCTTTATCTGGGGGTAAAAAGAAAGAAGTATGATGTGGGAGTGACAACAAACCACGCTAGCCTTATGAGGGTGACCTAGCAACACAAATGATTATTTTCTTTCAACTATGTGTTTGAGGACATGTAGCCGTCATAGAAGTTTACCATTAAAGCATGACAATTGTGTTTACTTTTTATCTATAACATGATAATCACCATAGATGGGATAGAGGATTGAGTGAACCCATGAACCCATGTCCATTGTTTCTATAAGAGAAAACCTTTGTCTTGTCCTCTTGCATTGAAGAGGATTGGGACACTTTTACATTCTTGTTTTGTTACATTAAAATTCCATCCATTAAATCAACCATCTTGTTCTTTAAACCTGTTTAGTGCATAATCAACTAAAACTTGTGACACTTAAGTTGTAGGGAATAGATTACTTTTCCTTCTTGCTCCTGCGGATCGATACCCTACTTCCACATTGAGAGGTGCTACAGTGATCCCCTACTCTTGGGGGTTATCATTGCCTACATCAATTTTATCATGAACTCTTTGATTTGGCTTTAAGTTTGTGTTATAATCTTGTCAATTGTCTAGCTGTAATTTGTGTACCCATCATATGAGTATTTTATTTTATGGAGAGACACCACGAGTGAACCCATGGCCCCGATCCATTTTTTTCCATTGATTACAACACCGTTTACTTGCTTCTCATAATCATTTGCTCGCTAGTCTATTTCCATATTTGCATCCACTACACTATACATTTAACCGCTTTGTTTTCAGCAGACCGGGAAGATTGACAACCTTCCTGCCTTTGGGGGCAAATTAATCGTTTGAGTGTGTGCAGGTCCAATAAAAGCGTCTTTGCATTTAGTCCATGAATCAATGCTATTTCTAGGAAAAGACAATAACCATTCTTTAGCTCTCCCTCTCAAAGAGAAAGGGAAGAGTTTCAATTTTATAATGTCACTTTCAACCTCTTTATATTTTTGCATATCAAATAACTCAACAAAATTATTTAAATGAGAGGCGGCACCATCAGTACTAGCACCAGAAAATTGCTCTTTCATAAGTAAAGTCACACAACTTAGTATTCTCAGAAGAAAACATATTGAAAAAGCAAACTAACAAAACAGAAATCAAGACTATACTGGGGTTTTAAATTTTTTTAAGCAAGTAAATAAGAAAAACAAGAAGTAAACTGATACGTGTCAAACGCATCTATAATTTTTTATTGTTCCATGCTAGTTTTGTGATATTGTCACGTGTTTTTAATATCATATTACATTATTTTTATGCATTTTGTCGGACTAACCTATTGACAAGATGTCTAGTGCCAGTTTCCTGTTTTTGCTGTTTTTGTATTTCAGAAAATCTACCACAGGAAATATTCTCGGAATGCGCTGAAAATTTACGAGGAATTTTTATTCACCAGAAGACACCCAAGGACCAGAGGGCGACTTGGGGGCCACCCATAGGGCAGAGGCGGCCACCTGCCGCGGCCTGGGCCCACCCCATGGGTGGGGCCCGCCCCTGCTCCTGGGGCGCCTCCTCGGCCTCCCTCAATGCCTATAAATTGCCTCATGACCTAAAAACGTCGAGGCGGCCATTATTTTTAAGAGAAGTCACCCCGGGCCACCGCCACTATAAACCCTAGTTCGGGGGTGATTCTCAAGCTGATCCCGGCACCCTGCCGGAGGGGAGATCGATCCCGGAGGGCTCTTCATCGCCATGCCTTCCTCCAGGATGATTTGTGAGTAGTTCCACCTTGGACCATGGGTCCATGGCAGTAGCTAGATGGTAGTCTCTCACCCTTGTGCTTGATGTATTATGATCTTGTGAGCTGCCTAACATGATAGAGATCGACTATTGTAATGCTATGTGATGTGTTTGCTGGGATCCGATGGATTATGAAGTTATGATGAGATTGTGCATGATTCTTATATGTTCATTTATGTTCTTCCATGCTCTCTGATGTGTGTAGTTTTGGCCAAGTAATTATGTGTGTCTCCAAGAGGGAGTATTTATGCTAGATAGTGGGTTCATGCCCCCTTTTGTTCCTGGGCACGAGTGACAGAAACGTCTAAGGGCGAGGGTGTGCTGTTGCTACTAAGGGTAAAACAGCGGTGTTAAAGTCTATTTTGATGTTTAATATTGCGTACTTTATGCGCTTTACTTAATGCAAATGTATGTTGCTTGCAACTTAATACCGATGGGTGACAGGGTGGATAGCGATCCCACGGTGGACTTTTTAGACAAAGATGCAGTTGGATTCAATGGTCTTTGTTCTTTGTCATGATGCCTACATAAATATTAACATGTACTCTTGTCACAGCTAGATTAAGTTTGTGTCATAATCTTGTCAATTGCCTAGTTGTAATTTGTTTACCCATCATATGAGTGTTTTATCTATTTGAGAGACTCCACTAGTGAACCCATGGACCCCGGTCCATCTTTTTACATTGTTTACAACCTCGTTTACTTCTATTTTCATCAGCATTACTCCTCTGGTCCGTTTCCATAATTTCATCCACTACACTATACGTTTAACCGCTTTGTTTTCAGTAGACCGGAAAGATTGACAACCTTTCCGCTGTTGGGGGCAAAGTAATTGTTTGAGTGTGTGCAGGTCCACGTTCATTGACGATTAAGCGCCAGAGATCGTCAATGTTCACCTCGTTGTTGATTTCAAAGTCCTACTGGTTCAATAAACCTCGGTTCGTTAACGAGGGAAAACTGCTACTTACTACATCCACGCCTTCGCTTGGGGCACTACCCAACGCTATCATCATCCGCAATCAAGCAGTTTTCTGGCACCGTTGCCGGGGCCTTTGGAGCTACATCAAGGGGAGTCTCATACTCGCAACCACTTTACTTTGCTTTTGTCTTGCTTGTTTTATTTCTCGTTTAGTTTATTTTCTTTTTTCAAAATTTTAAAACCCAAAAAAATAGTGTAGTCTTTAATCATGTCTTGTTATTTTGCCTTGTTTTTATGTCTAGCTTTACCACTCTTGATATGCCTCTCTTGGTTGATTTCTTCACCTTCAAACAAAGGGGTGGAGAAAGTTTTAAAATGCTTGGGATATAATTTCAGAATTACATCAAAAGATCTAACTGATACGTCTCAAACGTATCTATAATTTTGAGTGATCCATGCTTGTTTTATGTCATTGTCACATGTTTTTGCCATCTTGTTATATCATTTTAAGTCATTTTATTGGACTAACCTATTGACAAGATGCCAGTGCCAGTTCCCCGTTTTGTGCTGATTTGTTGCAGAAAGTTACTTCTGGAAATATTCTCAGAATTGGACGAAAATTTACGGAGATTTTTTATTGGATAAATTAGGAAGGGAGCCAGAAGGGCGACCCTGGGGGAGGCCCACATGGCAGGGGCAGCCTCCCCACGCGGGTCTAAGGGGGGCCGCGGGCGAGACCCGTCTGTGCCCCTCGGAGACCTCCTCACGACGCCCTTTTGCCTATAAGTCACCCCTGACGCAAAAACCCTAACCCCCGAAGGATTTTCCCAAATATGCAACAGAGCTTCGCCGCCATCACCGACAAGTTTCGGGGGTTCTGAAGGTCCTGTTCCGGCACCCTGTCGGGACAGGGATCGACCGCCGGGGCCATCTCCATCAACACCGCTGCTTCCCACGATGAGGAGGGAGTAGTCCCTCACCGGGGCTGAGGCTTATACAAGTAGCTATGTTGTTATCTCTCTCTCCCATGATGTGATCTTCGTTGTGATCATGAGCTTTGTTAGTGTAGTTGAATACATGATGTTTCCCTATGTGTAATGGATATGATGTTGCTCAAGTGGTGTTATTTAGTACAATTTCCGGAGCCACCGTTGTGATCATGGTACCTCGGTGACAGGATGGGTGCCGTGTGTGACTCTATGGATAATAGATTGGAAGGATCTTCATCATGAGTTTGTTCTTTATTTGTTGGATTGAATAGATCATGAGGTTTCTTGATGCTTGTGTTATTGAAGAAAGAGACTATTAAGGAAATAGGTTGTGGTGTTTGTTAGTACTATCTTTGGATGCGGATAGTAACAGCATGAAGTGTCGATAGATGTGGAATACGAACTTTAAGGTGTGCTTTTCATAGCCCTACGCAATTCTCATCCTATTTGATCCACAAAAGAATTATCTCCGAGTAACGTCTACCATGCATGTATTTTGTGGGAACTATCATGTGTTTAATTATGTTAATGATGTTGAGAGTAGTCACTAGTGAAAGTATGAAGCCTAGGCCTTGTTTCCAAGCATTGATACACCATTTTTAATCACTTTTGTCACTTGTTTGCTTGCTGCCATTTTTATTATAGAATTACAAAATCACCTTTTACCATCCACATCACTTGCATTTTACCATCTCTTCGCCGAACTAGTGCACCTATACAACAGACAATTGTATTGGGTGTGTTGGGGACACAAGAGACTTCTTGTATCTTAATTGCAGGGTTGCTTGAGAGGGATATCTTTGACCTCTACCTCCCGTGGATTCGATAAACCTTGGGTTACTCACTTAAGGGAAAATTGCCGCTGTGCTACAAACCTCTGCGCTTGGAGGCCCAACAAGTCTACAAGAATAGAAGCGTGTAGTAGACATCAAGCTCTTTTCTGGCGCCGTTGCCGGGAGGTGAGCGCTTGAAGGTATCTTCTTTAGATTCTGCAGTTATATCTTTTTGTTTCTTGTTTTTATTTCACTAGTTTGGCTTATGGAACGTTGTTCTTTGAATTTGCCTTTTGAGAGTGACCTCTCCACCACTCCCATGGTGGATAAGGTTACTCCACATACTGAATGTATTCCTTTCAAGATACCGATGGGGATAATTGATCGTGTTATGAGCAATTGCTATGCAGGAGATGGAGCTATACATCCTAGTTATCATCTGCTTTATATTAAAGAGTTATGTGAGTTGTTTGAGATTGCAGGTGTATCAAGAGAGGTAATCATGAGGAAATTATTTTCCTTATCACTTAAAGAGAAAGCATTGGAGTGGTATAGGTTGCTAGACAATTCTCACTTGTTGGATTGGAAGGAGCTTATGTCTCTCTTTTATTCTAAATTTTATCCACTTCATGAAATTCATCGAGATAGAAATTATATCTACAATTTTTGGCCACATGACGGAGAGAGCATCGCTCAAGCTTGGGGGAGATTGAAATCATTAATGCTTAAATGTACTAACCATGATCTTTCCAAGGATATTATTGTTAACAATTTTTATGCAAGGCTATCTCTTCATGACAAGGAAATACTTGATGCTTCTTCTATGGGTTCTTTTACAAGTAAGAAAATTATGCTAAATGGGATCTTCTTGAAAAGATTCAACAAAACATTGAAGATTGGGAGATCGACAAATGTAAAGAGTCAGGTATAAATTATGAGTATGATTGCATTAAGTCTTTTGTTGAAACTGATAGTTTTAATAAGCATAGTGCTAAGTTTGGACTTGACTCTCATATAGTTGTTTATATCTATAAATCTTTTGCTTCTCATATTAATACTCCTAAAGAGAAATGGTCTAAGCATCATGAACCTTTCAATGACATTTGCAAACAAAATGAAATTGTTAATGATGATTGCAATAGACATGATCCAATCTCTTCAAATAAGTTCCATATAAGCATGTTAATTTTTGTGGAGTGCATAGACCTTGTGAAAGCACTCGGGTTGAAGTAGATAAATATTTTAAGAAACATAAGCATGAAAGAACTAGCAAATGGCTTAAGGATTTATATAAATTTGCTAGAGAATTAATGACCTCTATCCTTTTATGTGTGAACTTTGCAATGAAGAAGGTCATTTTAATTTCTAATGCTCGTACTTTAATGATAGAATTATTAGCCAGTTTTGTGATAACATGATGACCTCTAGTCTTTATGATGAACTTAATTTATTTTTGGGGTGTGAAGAGTTATCAGAAAAAACTTCTTGGTTAGATAGTAGTACTTTTGGGAAAAATAGCATTCTCAAGGGAGCTTATCATTATTGTGTTGTGAATTGCCGTGACAATGCTTACATTGCAAAAATTAGAAAGAATATCACTTCACCAAAGTATAAAAGGACATATGTTTCTTATGTTGCCAATAATGAAAGGGAGAGATTCTCCCAAGTTTCTCCTGTCTTTTCTAATAATGAATCAGATTATGTTGAGAAGCTCCCTTTACAACCACTCCCTCCTAAGGTGGTGAAGAAGAAGAAGAAGAAGAGATGGAGGAGTAAAAATAAAGAGGAAACGGTATCATCCCCTAAGCATATTTCTCCCATCATGGTTGTTCCTAATGAGCATGAATCAAAAATTATTGAAGATGATCCACTTAATTGTATTCATTATTATCTTGATGTTAAGTCTATAGGCACTATTGAAGAAGATTATGTTATGCCTGTTACTTATTGTGATGATCATGATTGGGAAAATAATACTACTTATGATCTTGAAAATCTTTTTGGCACCAATTTTGAAAATGATGATATTGATAATTGTTATACTGTTGGGAATATTCATGTTTCTTCTAATCATAATGTGGAAAACCCCAAGCTTGGGGATGATGGGTTTGAAAATCCTTTTGGTATTGAAAGTCATGATGATTTGTTTACAAAAATATATGCTTGGAAAGATGACTATCCCCTTGATTATGATGATATTATGCCTCCAATTTTGATGATTATTGTGATGATAACTATGCCATAAAGAATGATTTTAATCATCCCTACGAGACTCGTCATAATTATTACTCTCCTACTGAACATCATCTTTCTAATACACATTAGTCTATCATGTCCAAGTTCTATATGATAGTCCTACTCTCAATGCTACTAATAATAAAGATTTTACTTATGTGGAGAGTAATAATAATACTTTTATGCATGTGAATCATGAGAAAAATGCTTTATGTGATGGTTATGTTATTGAGTTTTCTTATGATTCTACTGAAAGTTATTATGAGAGAGGGAGTGTGGTTATATAAATTTTCATCTTATGAAGTTTCCCCTCTTTATGTTGAAGGTTTTAATGTTGCACTTGCTTTGCCTTCCTATGCTTAATGCTTTATGCTCCAATGATTTATTTTCTTACAATATGCCTATGCATAGGAAGAGAGTTAGACTTAAATGTGTTTGATATTTGCTTCATGATGCTCTCTTTTGCGTTCCAACTCTTATTCTTATGAGAGCATCATTAAAATTATCATGCCTAGCTAAAAGGCTTAAAAGAAAAGCGCTTGTTGGGAGGCAACCCATCTTTTACTTTCAGTTTTTTTTGTTTTCTTGAGTCATGAGTTGTTGCCTCTGTAGCAACTTCATTGTTTTTTTTTTTTTTTGTGCCAAGTTTAGCCTCTAATGCATTGAAAGTGCGAGGTGTGTTTTGCTGTCCAGAAACAGATTTCTGTCCTCACTGTTCGAAAATCTAAAATCCCTGAATTTTATTTTTTCTGATAATTTTTACAGAAAGACTGATTTTATCTATCTTTTTTAGTTTTATTTTTGATTTGCTGCAGAAGTGCCTCGAAAAATTCAATCTTTACAGACTGTTCAGTTTTTGACAGATTCTGCTTTTATTTTGTATTGTCTCTTTACTATCGTCAAATGTGATACTCTGAGGGGAGTGCCACATTGAGGCTTAGTAAACAGTAGCTAATGCCCAATAAATTGTTTGCAATTTGTCTTGAGTTGAACACATGTGCATTTTAATTTATGAGCACTAACCCTCTAATCATTATGAGAAGTTTTGTGTGAAGAGTTTTTAAGTTCCAAAGGAGAGGAATGAAGAAATTGAGGATGGATCAGAGCTCAAGCTTGGGGATGCCCCCATCCCCCTCTGAATATCAAGAACCATCAAGAGTCAAAGCTTGGGGATGCCCAAGGCATCCCCTCATCTTCATCGACTATAAGGTCGTCTTCGTTGAACTTCGTTTTTATCACTTTACATATTATGTGCTATGCTTGGAGCGTCTTTTTACTTTCAGTTTTGTTTTTTGTTTTTGGTCATATACTTGTTGGATCCTTGCTTTGTTTGTGTGAGAGAGAGACACGCTCCGCTTTTTCATTTGAATACTCCTTTGCTTCGGTTATATCTTGTTGAGTATTCTTAGCTAGTATTTGTTTGCTAGTAAGCTCTCGCTTTTAGCTTTTATCTTGTTTAGAGCTGCTAGTTGTTGATGTTAAACTCTCTTGTTCTTCACTTATATTTGTTAGAGAGTTGTTATGGTTGCTTGGTTAATGTGTTAGAAGGTGAAAATGCTATTCATGTGATATTGGAATGAAATGAAATCCTGCATAGTATTGTAGATCAGTGTGGATACTTGATGCTTCTCATTTGTTTTGAGATATTAGATGAATGCTTAAACTTGCTGGTTATTTGAGTGGAATTGATTAGTAAAGAAATACTGTTAAATCTTGAAACTGTGTGGTGTTTCGTAGTTGTTAATTCTTTAAGCTAATCTTTCCATCAAAAGAATTGTTTGGTCAACATTGGAGACGGTGTGGAGCTTTTATGGTTATGATTGATAAATGTCTTATGCTATCTTACCGGTTAATTTTAGATGTTTGCTTCAAATACCTTCTTTGCTAAGCCCAAAAATTCGTACTGAGTGTATGGTTCACTCGTGCATCCAAATCCCAAAGCCAAACTATCTTGCCAGCTGAGTCCACCATATCTACCTATGCATGGTATTTACTGCCATTCCAAGTAAATTTGTCATGTGCTATCTTAAAAATTCAAAATACTCCTTTTTGTGCCTCTGTTTTTAAGCTCACGAGGGAGCAGTAGAGAGCTAGATATAACTTGTGACGAGCAAGGTCATTTCCCCCTTTCACCCGGTGTCGATGGATTATCTTCACTTGAATCAACCCGAGAGCAGCTTAAGCAAAATATAAATATAACTCACCATTCTCCTCCGCGCAATGAAAATCTGAGAAATCAGCTCAAACATTGGACAGTGGTGAAACCAAGGAGAAAGAGGAGCGTACTCGCTCCTCTAAAAACCAGCTGCTCTCACAAGTCTAAAAGCCTTGCTTGTTATGGGGGACTAGATAGCTTTTCTGTTGTGAAGTCGTTGACGAAAGCATGCATGTCTCAAAATTGTTTTACTTCTGTTTCATAAAAAAAAAGCTCTAGCACATGACTAATCCCTGCTTCCCTCTGCGAAGGGCCTTTCTTTTACTTTTAATGTTGAGTCAGTTTTCCTCTTCCTTCTATCTCCACCAAAGCAAACATCTAGCATTGACCCTGGGTATCATTGATCATATTGCATTGTCAGATTAAACATGAATCTTTATATTGACTTTACCGTTGGAAGTTGAAGCTTTTTGCTAAAACTTACATCTTTGTTTTGATTCTCAAACACTTTTGTCATGGAATTGTTACTTTGAGAATTAATCAAATATGTGGATCACATTGCTTTCATGTCTTTAACGTACTATTTATGAAAGGTTTTGCTTGAATGATTCAACTTGGTTATTCATTGCTTTCTTGCTATCAACTATAGACAATTGTTTTGTATCACTTCATTCACATCCTATGCTTTACATTACTATCTTGATCGGTTGCATGTCTCATCAAAAATTATTTTGTTATCACTTACCTACTCGAGGACGAGTAGGAGTTAAGCTTGGGGATGCTGATACGTCTCAAACGTATCTATAATTTTTGAGTGATCCATGCTAGTTTTATGATTGTCACATGTTTTTCATCTTTTATATCATTTTATGCATTTTTGGACTAACCTATTGACAAGATGCCCAGTGCCAGTTCCCTGTTTTTGTGCTGATTTTGTTGCAGAAAGTTACTTCTGGAAATATTCTCGGAATTGGACGAAAATTTACGGAGATTTTTTATTGGACAAATGAGGAGGGAGCCAGAAGGGCGACCCTGGGGGACCCACAGGCAGGGGCGGCCCCCACGCGGGCTAGGGCCCGGGCCGCGTGGGGACCCGTCTGCCCTGGGACCCCTCGGCCGCCTGCCTATAAATCACCCCGACGCAAAAACCCTAACCCCCGAAGGATTTTCCCAAATACGCAACAGAGCTCCGCCGCCATCGCCGACAAGTTTCGGGGGTTCAGAAGGTCCTGTTCCGGCACCCTGCCGGGACGGGGATCGACCGCCGGGGCCATCTCCATCAACACCGCTGCTTCCCGCGATGAGGGGAGTAGTCCCTCACCGGGGCTGAGGCTTATACAAGTAGCTATGTGGTTATCTCTCTCTCCCATGATGTGATCTTCGTTGTGATCATGAGCTTTGTTAGTGTAGTTGAATACATGATGTTTCCCTATGTGTAATGGATATGATGTTGCTCAAGTGGTGTTATTTAGTACAATTTCCGGAGCCACCGTTGTGATCATGGTACCTCGGTGACAGGATGGGTGCCGTGTGTGACTCTATGGATAATAGATTGGAAGGATCTTCATCATGAGTTTGTTCTTTATTTGTTGGATTGAATAGATCATGAGGTTTCTTGATGCTTGTGTTATTGAAGAAAGAGACTACTCAAGAAATAGGTTGTGGTGTTTGTTAGTACTATATTTGGATGGGATAGTTACAGCATGAAGTGTCCATAGATGTGGAATACGAACTTTAAGGTTTGCTTTTTGTAGCCCTACGCAATTCTCATCCTATTTGATCCACAAAAGAATATCTCCGAGTAACGTCTACCATGCATGTATTTTTGTGGGAACTATCATGTGTTTAATTATGTT
>QRDG01001125.1:0-374517 GCA_012064385.1 Puccinellia tenuiflora | reverse complement strand
TATATACCTGGGTGTTGTCTGGGGATTAAACTCACGTGCAAACTAGATCTTGTGGCACAACTCGCGCATACCACTACACCGTAGAACGATTCATGGTACGTTCTAACATTTAGTTTCTTACACACACTTAGCACATATACACACACGTCACAGGAGCTCCTACCGCATGACCTGTACGCCATGCTCAGCTGGGCACCCGCTCCGTTTACCAAATTATGATGATTATATCAAGCCAAGAAAGTAATAGAGAAGGGGCACTACTTCATGTGTGACGGTGGCCATGGTAAGATGGCTAGGCTGAGGTGCCGGTGTGCATGTGGTAGCAGTGCTCTGGCAACGCCGAGCGCCTGCATGGCCATGCTGCTCGCGTTCCCGGTGCTAGAGGGCGTCCACCCTACAATAGTACGTGATGGCGCTACCGGCGCTCACGTGGCTCGAGCTCCAAGACAACCTGGTCAGCGGAACCACGTGCCTTCCCTCCAAGTTCTGCACGGTAAGGTCACGACATCGACGATTTACTGCGTACCGAAGTCCTACACGGTGTGCGTGGCGGCGTGGGCGACGATCTCCGTGGCGACGTCCGGCATGGTGTGCTCAACAACGTGCGGTTCCAGTCGATTCCTGTATGTCATGGCCGCAGGGACCGTGGTGGGCAACGCCGACAGAGTCCGCAATGGCATTGTAGGCGTGCACGTCTACTAGACCGTGGCGGGCAAGGCAGCTCACATGGTTCAACTAGACAATGCCCCGCGCGTTGCTGCGGAAACTTGTAGATTTTTTTTTGTTATAGATACGCCTAAAATAATTGTTTGATAAATTAAGATCATAAATTGCACACATGTTGATAGTAAAATGTACGGAGAACATTAACAAAATACAGTACATCAAGCCATGATAGCACAGCTAACAAATTATGTTGCATGAAAATTGGAAAGAAAATGAAATGGAAATATTTTTACTTTCTCTTGCCACAATGTACAATGCCTGACTGAACCGAAAATGAACATTGCACATATCTGAATACAAAAAAACATTGAGTTGATCGATTGGCCATTCCACAAATGGCGCAAGTTCAATCTTTCAGAGTTGTGCATAGCCTAATATGTTACTCGTAGATCAAGTGGCATTGTAGGCATGCACGTCTGCTAGACCGTGGCGGGCAAGGCAGCTCATAATGGTTCAATGTGGATTGGTATAAAATAGTAACGTCCTATCGTACATCATAGTGTGGGTTGAACCTTTCGACGTGAGCGTCTCAGCGTATTTAGTTTTAAAATATTTCTACAGCTCCTGACAGGTGGGACCCGATGTAAGACAACACCTAGGTCACACACAAACGTGCATCTGGGCCAAATTTGGTAAAAATGGTGAAATTCAGTGAAATTGGACTAATTAGTCACGGCTATGCAAGTTGTGAAACTAGGTTTACCCTCTTGCAAGATGTGGGACTAATTCAGTGAAACTGGTGAAGGAGGAGACATTTTGGAGTATGCCATGTTTGTGGAACGTGCCAATGGGCGAACACGAGAGTGACAAGTTATGTGTTTCGATAGGCTTTGTTGCATTTTCTTTGGCTCAACAAGTATATCCGCATATTAAATTGTTGAGTGTATCGAGGTCAAATTAGTGAATGCTATGTCAGAATATTAAAAAAAATTAATCAATAAAATTTCTGAAGTTTTTTTAAATAAATTAACTTAGAAAGTCTAACCCAAAATGACTGGTGAAGGAGGAGACATAAAAACATAAAAGGCTTGAGAGTTCACTCGAACGTGTCGCTCCGCGTAATCCTTGTTGTGCCTCGTTAATCGAGCTCGAGCTAGTGTCTGGTCACTGGAAGATTAAATTGTTTGGGAATCAAGATCGATTTAGTGCGTGATATAGTCGAAGAATAAATTCTTGCATCGTACACAATGAGTGATCGATCTAGTATATGTGTCAACCAACAAGCACTAGTATGTCATGTATCGAGACATGCCAATGTGACAGCACTGTATGACATGTTTTCTATTTAAATTTCTTCCGCCGGGCGAAAATTATGTTCTCTTTGTCTCGCCAAGGGTCTGAACTCGTTGCCAAGAGGCTATGACCTATATAAGGGAGAGCATGGGCGGAGGAGAAGGATGTACCTCTGCATATCCAAGATGCACACAGCCAGGGGCGGAGGCAAGAAAAATGTTTGAGGGGGGCCGATCAAAGAAAGAAAACTCACAAATGTCAAAAACAACCAAAAAAAGATGGGAAGAAGTGATAGCAAGTATTTTTTCCATTAATTATACCACTATTCATAGAATAATTGTTGAGGACAAAAGGATCTACAATTGCACATTACTCAAAACAAATATATAGAAACGAGAGAAAGAGCAACTAACACTTTTCAATTAAATTCCACTCGACGTGGTGCTTCATCAAACTCATCTATGATTGCATCCATCGTTATTCAAACAACAATCTCCTTTTCAATGTATGTTACCAAGCAATCTCGTAGGAATCCATCTTCCATTTTATTTCGAAGCCTTGTTTTCACAAGTTTCATTGCAGAAAATGCACGCTCTGTGGTTGCGGTTGAGACCGGTAAGTAAGAACAAGGCGAACCAATCTATTCATTAAAAAACAGTTAGTAGTTGTAGCAATAATTAAATTAAGCAACTAGTATAGCAGCAAAGAACATTATATACCTATCAATCAAGTGATAATCATCATTTTTTCCGGTGGCTGCAAGTTGTTTACAAAGCTCTGATATAGTTGTCAAATTCTGAAACAGGTTTGTTGGTATATCATGCTCATAATGTCGTAACTGACATCTCAAAATCTCCCTTTCTTGTTCTTCAAAATCAGCAGGATAGAATTTTGAAGCTAAAGAACGCACAATATCAACATCAAATGAGCTGAATGAATTTTTTGGGTCCAAGGAAGTGCACATAATGAGAAGCTCTGTCACTTGTTTGTTGAATCTGCGATTCAACTCTTGTGCTTGTTGATCCACAACAACCATGAAAATATCACACCGATAATGGTGCTCAACTGTACTCTCATCATCTTCACGAGAATTAATAAAATCAACATATAACTCACCAAAGTGTGGTGTTTTGACTTCCTGTTTCACACAAAACGAAAGCACGTCAGCTTTAAGCTTGCTCCAACCATTATCTCTTAGCTCCTGAATCAATAATTTTGTAGTCTTCAAATCATCCATGGCATTCACAATATCTTGACATTTTTGTTGCAACTTTTTGCATAGCATATATGTAATTCCCATAAGTTCTTTCATGACATGTAGAATAAATATAAAGTCAAAGACATCATCAACTTAACAGCCCCATTAGCCTTTGCTCGATTTGAAGGTGTGATTGCTACTGATGAAGAGTTGGGTGGTGCCCCAAGCGCATGCGGAGATGTAGCAAGCAGCAGTTTTTTCCTCGATAACGAACCGAGGTTTATCGAACCAGTAGGACCTTGAAATCAACAACAAGTGAATATTGAAGATCTCTAGCGCTTAATCTTCAACAGACGTGGACCTGCACACACTCAACCAACATACTTTGCCCCCAACGGCGGAAAGGTTGTACCAGAGGAGTAATGATGGTGAAAAGTGATAAATAAAGGTTGCAATCAATGTAAAAAGATGGATCACAAAGGGGGCATGAACCCTCGCCCTTAGATGTTTCTGTCACTCGTGCCTAGGAACAAAAGGGGGCATGAACCCACTATCTAGCATAAATACTCTCTCTGGAGATACACACAATCACTTGGCCAAAGTAACTAAGCACATCAGAGATCATGCAAGAACATAAATCAACATATAAGAATCAAAGTTGTCAGAAGCATGATTCTGAGTCGGATCGGAACCTCTATGGTAGGATCGCAAACAGTAGGATCATAGCTTTTAGAATCGTAAAATCTAAGATTCTACTTAATAGAATCATAGAATCGTTCGGCTAAATTTGGGTCGTAAAGTCATAAAATCGCATGGTAGAATCATGATACTGACAACTATGATAAGAATCATGCACAATCTGATCATAACTTTATAATCCATCAGATCCTAGCAAACACATCACATAGCATTACAATAATCGATCTTGATCATGTTAGGCAGCTCACAAGATCATAAGACATGAAGCACAAGAGAGAGAGACTACCATCTAGCTACTGCCATGGACCCAAGGTCCAGGGTGGGACTACTCACAAATCATCCCGGAGGAAGGCATGGCGATGAAGAGCCCTCCGGGATCGATCTCCCCTCCGGCAGGGTGCCAGAATTTGCTTCAGAATCACCCCCGAATTAGGGTTTGAGGTGACGGCGCCTCGGGATGACTTTTCTGGAAAATAATGGCCGCCGAATCGTTTTTAGGGGGTTTAGGATTTTATAGGCATCGGAGGGGGCCGAGGCGGTGCCCAGGGGGCAGGGGCGGGCCCCACCCGTGGGTCTAGGGGGCCACGGCAGGCATCCTCCTGTGGCCCCTGGGTGGCCCCCCAGGTCGCCCTTCGGTCTCCGTCTTCGTCTTGGCGTAAAAATATTCTCCGTAAATTTTGGTCCAATTCCGAGAATATTTCCAGAAGTAAATTTCTGAAACACAAAAACAGGGAACTGGCACTGGACATCTTGTCAATAGGTTAATCCAAAAAAATGCATAAAAATGATGTGATATGATAATAGAAACATGTGACAACATCACAAAATTAGCATGGATCACTCAAAAATTATAAATACGCCTGACACGTATCAGCATCCCCAAGCTTAACTAGTACTCATCCTCGAGTAGGTAAGTGATAACAAAATAATTTTTGATGAGAGATGCAACCAACATAATCTTGATCAAGATATTAATGCAAAGCACATGATGTGAATAAGGTGATCCAAAACAATTGTCTATAGTTGACATTAAGCAAACAATAATTAACAAACACTATCTAACAAATGCTAAAAACTTTTTATGAATAAGTACGTTGGAGACATGGAACTATACATAAGGTTTAGAAAGAAGAATTGCAAATTATGTCTCCAATGTAAAGTATAAATCATTCTTCAAAGCATCTAATTAGTCATTCACGAAAATAGCCAAGCTAGAGTCAAGTGTCCTAATCCATCTACTTCACAAATCAACTGTTTCGAAGTCTACTCAACTAGTGCAAGTAAGAAGTGGCTTTGCACCAAGATGTTATGGCAAAGATAACAGTGATGGAGGTTTGGAAGGTCAAAAAGAAAGGCTCGAACAGTGGAGAAGGTAACCACAAGAAAGTAGGAAGTCCCATAGTTGACACTGTATGAGGAGTAGTGATTGCCATGCAACGGATGCACATAGAGATATAAGTGTATGAAAGCTCTCCAATGGAACTAGTGGGGGTGCATCCAACTTGCTTGCTCATGAAGACCTAGAGCTCACTTGAGGAGGCTCATCCTTGGAATATACAAGCCAAGTTCTATAACGATAGTTCCCTACTTAGTTATATTACTAAAACAACATGAGGACTCTCTATAATGAAGTGTAGGTGCTACTAGCACAAATGTGGTAAAAAGGATAGTAGTGTTGCTCCCCCTCTTTTTCTATTTTCTTGGATTTTGGGTGGCCTCCTTAGCTCTTTTAAATGCTCTCTCATTTGGCCTCCTTTGGGCTCTTTTATTCTTCTCTTTTTTTTATACCTCACTGTAGGAGCAACACTCTATATTACAATCGGATCATCACACTTTTTGGTACTCATAACTCATAAGAATAATACATGATGTATAAAAAGAGATATGCATGATCGAGCGTAGTGTGGAAAAAAATGTATAACATGTGGCAAGCCACGCAGCACACTAACTCAATGATCAAGCAAACTATATGGTAATGAAGAACGACATCAAGTCATGTAATGTAATGATGGATGTTGCATGGCTATGTATCTCGGAACGTCTATGGAAATGCCGTGATAGGTAGGTATGGTGGCTGTTTTGAGGGAGATAGTTGGCTTATGTGTAGGAGAACAGGATGAAGTTCTCCCACAGAGTTGGATGTACTCGCGAAGTATGCACCAATCTCAATGTGAGAGAGGGCATTGCGCAGCACCGAAGAGGCTAGCAAAATATGGAAGTGGAAGTGCCAAAAAACCATAACTCACAATGCATTTCGTATATTGCAAACAACTAGCAGTTTCAATGTTCCACAAATGGTTAGAGACACCCCGAGAGAGATCATGGCAGCGACACAAGTGCTCCGTTGGCTTCCTCGACCGTTGCAGTAACTACCCACTAGGAACTTATTTTCAACAGAGGAGAATTCATGACACATTAGCATTGTTGACTTAGATTGTTTAGTTCAGAAAAGTACGGCTCCATGCTTTACTAACACATCTCCACTAATCAGCTCTAACACCATTAACCAACACATTTTAACCATTAGTTATTTTAATGTCTCAAAACAATTGAAAAGTATCAAATTCTCCACATAGTGATCTACAAGACTATGCAGGTTTTTTCTACTTCATACCACTACCACATGCATAGCATTTTACCGATCTAACACATTAACCAAGCAACCAAAACAACTCTCTAACAAATATAAGTGAAGAACAAGAGAGTTTAATAACAACTACTAGCAGCTCTAAATAAGATAAAAGCTAAAAACGAGAGCTTACTAGCAAACAAACAGTAGCTAAGAATACTCAACAAAATATAAGCGAAGCACAAGAGTATTCAAATGAAAAAGCGGAGCGTGTCTCTCTCCCATACAAATAAAGTAAGGATCAAACAAGTATATGACCAGAAAAATAACAAACAAAACTGAAAGTAAAATGACGCTCCAAATATAGCACATAATATGTAAAGTGATAAAAACTTAGTTCAACGAAGACGACCTCGTGATACTCGATGAAGAAGAGTGGATGCCTTGGGCATCCCCAAGCTTTGACGCTTGATAGTTCTTGATATTCAGACGGGGTGCCATGGGGGCATCCCCAAGCTTGAGCTCTGATCCATATTCAATTTTTTCATTATCCTCTCCCTTGGAACTTAAAAACTCACTTCACACAAAATTCTCATAAACTGATTACAGGGTTAGTGCTCATAAATTAAAATGCACATGTGTTCAACTCAAGAAAAATTGCAAAAAACTTTATTAGGCATTAGCTACTGTGCACTAAGTCTCAATGTGGCATTCCACCTCTAGAGTATCACATTTAACGATAGTAAAGAGACGAATGCAAAATAAAAGCAGAATCTGTCAAATCTGAACAGTCTGTAAAGATCGAACTTTTCGAGGCACTTCTGTAGCTCAAATCAGAAAACTCAAAACTAACGAAAGATAGATAAAAGTATCAGTCTTGATGTCTAAAAATTTCAGAAAAATATAAAATTCATAGATTTTATGGATTTTCGAACAGTGAAGGACAGAAATCTGTTTCTGGAGAGCAAAACAACACCTCACACTTTCAATGCATTAGAGGCTATACTTGGCACAAAAAAAACCAAAAGAAAAAGATAAAATGAAGTTGCTACAGAGGCAACAACTTCAAGACTCAAGAAAAGTAAAAAGCAATCTGAAAGTAAAAGATGGGTTGCCTCCCAACATGCGATTTTCTTTAACACCTTTTATCTAGGCGCAATGCCAAATATCAAGTTTTTTCGGAGGTCTTTGCAACATCAAGAGCATAGCTTGACCTTATGATTGATTCAAAAGGAAGCTTTTTTCTCTTTCTAGGGAAGTGCTCCATCCCTCTTCTCAGGGGAACTGAAATCTTATATTTCTCTCTTTCATATCAATAATGGCACCAACGGTTCTCAAAAACGGTCTCCCCAAAATAATAGGACAAGAAGCATTGCACTCAATGTCCATAACAATAAAGTCAACGGGAACATAGTTATCATTAACAACAATAAGGAAATCATCAAATCTACCCAAAAGTTTCTTTTTAGAAGAATCAGCAAGATGAACATTTAAATAGCACTCTTCCAAATGATTTAAATTGAGCATATCATAGAAACATTTAGGCATAACAGAAACACTAGCACCAAGATCACACAAAGCATTACAATCAAAGTCATTTATTTTCATCTTAATAGTGGGTTCCCATCCATCTTCTGATTTTCTAGGAATAGAAGTTTCTAGCTTAAGCTTTTCTTCCCTAGCCTTGATAAGAGCATCGGTAATATGTTTAGTGAAGGCAATATTTAATTTACTAGCATCCGGTGACTTAGAAAGTTTTTGTAGGAACTTTACGACTTCAGTAAGATGGCAATTATCACAATCAATTTCATCATCTTTAAATAGGCTAGGAGGTTCCTCATTGGTAGTTTGGATAGTATAAACTTTAACAGTTTTCCTATTCATTTCAGCAATTCTAGCTTCTTCTTTCTCTCTAGCCCACCTAGCTTTCAAGCGCGCTATCATCCTTTCATTCTCATTAATTTGAATATAAATAGCATTTAAATATTCAGTAGGCTTGTCTTGAAGAGGAGTAGTTCTAATTTTTAAATTTCAACATCATGAGCAAGATCTTCCACTTTAGAGACAAGTCTATCCAATTTTTCAAGTTACTCTTTGACAGTTTTGTTGAAAGCTTTTTGCGAAGTGATAAATTATTTTAAAACATTTTCAAGATCAGAGGACACATTATTATTAGGATTATAAGAATTACCATAGGAATTTCCATAAGAGTTGCCATTATTGGGAGGATAAAGCTTATAGTTGTTACTAACAAAATTATTTCGATAAGCATTATTGTTGAAGTTACTTCTATTAAGAAAATTAACATCAACTTGATCCTTTTCTTAGGCAATTAATGAATCAAGTGGGAAATTATTAGGATCAATATGAGACTGATTGGTAGCAAGCATAGACATAATCATATCAACCTTATCACTCAAAGAGGAAATTTCCTCGACAGAATTTACCTTCTTACCACTTGGAGCTCTTTCGGTATGCCATTGCGAATAATTTGTCATCATCTCATCCAAGAGTTTAGTTGCTGCAACTAATGTTGTGGACATGAAGGTACCTCCCGCTGCCGAGTCCAAGAGGTTTCTTGAAGAAAAATTCAACCTTGCATAAAAGGTTTGGATAACCATCCACATAGTTAATCCATGCGTGGGACAATTTTTAACCATAAATTTCATTCTCTCCAAAGCTTGAGAAACTTGTTCATTATCAAATTGTCTAAAGTTCATAATGTTACTCCTTAATTGTATGATTTTAGCAGGTGGATAATATTTTCCAATAAAAGCATCTTTGCATTTAATCCAAGAATCAATGCTATTTCTAGGCAAAGACAATAACCATTCTTTTGCTCTCTCTCTCTCAAAGAGAAAGGGAAAAGCTTCGGTTTTATGATGTCACTTTCTACCTCTTTATACTTTTGCAAATCACATAATTCAACAAAGTTATTTAAATGAGAGGCGGCATCATCAGTACTAGCACCAGAAAATTGCTCTTTCATAACAAGATTTAACAAGGCAACCTTAATTTCATAAGATTCCGCTTTAGTAGCGGGTGGAGCAATTGGAAAGCATATGAAATCATTGTTATTAGTGCTAGTAAAGTCACACAACTTGGTGTTTTCAGTGGAAGACATAATGATAAAATAAAATAAGACAGGAATAAAGTCTACACTAATTTTTTGGGGTTTTAAAATTTTGCAACAAGAAAAATAAGTTAACGAGAAATAAAACAAGCAAGACAGAAACAAAGTAAAGTGATTGAGAGTGTGAGACTCCCCTTGCTGTAGCTCTAAGATCCCCGGCAATGGCGCCAGAAAAGAGCTTGATTGGTACTGATGAAGAGTTGGGTGGTGCCCCAAGCGAAGGCGGAGATGTAGCAAGCAGCAGTTTTCCCTCAATAACGAACCGAGGTTTATCGAACCAGTAGGACCTTGAAATCAACAACAAAGTGAATATTGAAGATCTCTGGTGCTTAATCTTCAACAGACGTGGACCTGCACGCACTCAACCAAAATATTTTGCCCCCAACGGCGGAAAGGTTGTCAATCTTTCCGGTCTCGCAGAAAACAAAGCGGTTAATTATATAGTGAAATAGATGAATTATGAAAATGGACCAGAGGAGTAATGATGGTGAAAAGTGATTAATAAAGGTTGCAATCAATGTAAAAAGATGGACCAGGGCCATGGGTTCACTAGTGGAGTCTCTCAAGTAAATAAAACATTCATATGATGGGTAAACAAATTACAGCTGGGCAATTGATTATAACACAAACTTAATCTAGCTATGACAAAGAGAACATGATAATATTTAAGTAGGCATCATGAAAATGAACAAAGACCGTTGAGTCCAACTGCATCTTTGTCTAAAAAGTCCACAGTGGGATCGCTATCCAGCCTGTCACCCATCGGTATTAAGTTGCAAGCAACAGATACTTGCATTAAGTAAAGCGCATGAATTAAGCAATATTAAATATCAAAATAGACTTTAACACCGCTGTTTTACCCTTAGTAGCAACATCACACCCTCGCCCTTAGACATTTCTGTCACTCGTGCCCAGGAACAAAAGGGGGCATGAACCCACTATCTAGCATAAATACTCTCTCTTGGAGATACACACAATCACTTGGCCAAAATAACTACGCACATCGGAGAGCATGCAAGAACATAAATCAACATATACGAATCATGCACAATCTGATCATAACTTTATAATCCATCGGATCCCAGCAAACACATCACATGGCATTACAATAATCGATCTTGATCATGTTAGGCAGCTCACAAGATCATAAGACATGAAGCACAAGAGAGAGAGACTACCATCTAGCTACTGCCATGGACCCAAGGTCCAAGGTGGGACTACTCACAAATCATCCCAGAGGAAGGCATGGTGTCGGCATAGTGGAAACCAGGGTACCACGGGCCGGCCTGCCAGGGCCCACAAGATTCTTTGGATGATTTTCGCTAAGGACCAGGCTCTCCAAGCCTGGCGAGCCTCGCGAGGGTATTACCCTCGCGAGGGGTCTTTTCTCCTCGCCGAGGATTCTCTCTCTTGGCGAGTGATCGCAACTCGACAAGGTGTCTTCGACGCCACCTGTAGTTCTGCTAAGGACCAAGCCGAAGGGCTCGGCGAGGCTTTTTCGCCTCGCCGAGGCTCCTTCCTCACGAAGCCATCCCTACCTCCGCGGCAGAGCGCACATGGGCTCTGTTGGGAATATGCCCTAGAGGCAATAATAAAATGGTTTATTAGCATATTCATGTTTATGATAATAGTTTATTCTCCATGCTATAATTGTATTAAATGGAAACATAATACATGTGTGGAATATAAACACCAGGTGTCCCTAGTAAACCTCTACTGGACTAGTTCGTTAGTCAAGAGATGGTTAGAGTTTCCTAACCATGGACTTGTTATAGTCACTTGATAACGGAGTCATATCATTAGGAGTAATGATATGATGGACAAGACCCAAATAATAAAGAGTTGCAATTGATCGTGTCACAACAGTTTTATTGCCAACACTTTTTGTATGCCAAGTATAGTTTCCTTAGACCATGAGATTATGTCACTCCCATTTACCGGAGGAATACTTTGTGGACATCAAACGTCACTTCGTAACTGGGTGATTATAAAGGTGGCTTTCAGGTATCTCCGATGGTATTTGTTGGGTGACATGAATCAAGACTGGGATTTGTCCTTCCTTGTGACGGAAAAGATATCTCTGGGCCCTCTCGGTAATATAGCATCAGAAAGGTTGCAACCATGTGATTAAGTGGTAATCACGGAGATCCTATAATATGGATGAGTAAAGAGAATTTGCCAGGTAACAAGATGAAACTAGATATGGAGATATCGACGATCGAATCTCAGGCAAATTAAATATCGGTGAGACAAAGGGAATCGTATACGAGATTAAGAATCTCCGGCATCGTGGTTCAATCGAAAAGGAACTTCGTTGAATATGTAGGAGTCAATATGGGCATCCCGGTCCCGCTGTTGATTATTGATATGATCATGTCTGCATGTTCTCGAACCCGTAGGGTCACACACTTAACGCTCCGATGTAGCTAGGGTTTAGTGATGAGATAATTGATGAATGAATGGTGATTCGGAGTCTCGGATAGGATCCCGGACATCACGAGGAGTTCCGGAGTGGTCCGGAGAATAAGATTCATATAAGGAAAGTGGTTTCCGGAGGTTTAGAAAGGTTCGGGAATTTATCGGTAAAGTACCGGAAAGTTCTAGAAGGTTCTAGAGGGGTCTAGAAGTGGGGCCCATAGGAGTATGGGGCCCACAAGGCATGAAGGGGTAGTGGGCTGGCCTAATGGGCCAGCCGCACCACACCCTCAATGGCCCACTCGGGCCAAGCTTCTAGAAGGGGGGGGCGAGCCAAAACCCTAGGCGGTTGGCTTGGGGGCCAAGCCTCCCCAGCCGCCGGCCCTAAGAGGGCAAGGGGCGCAGCCCCCCTGGCCACCTATATAAGGAGGGGCTGGGGGAGGGCTGTCGCACCCCTGGAGCTCCCTCCTGCCCTAGCCGCCGCACCCCTCCCCTGCCGCACCACCTCCCCTTGGCGCCACCCCTCCCCGTAGGGCTGCCGCCATCTCCTCCACCAAAGTTGCTGCACCACCCCTAGATGTAGGGCTGCTGCTGCACCTCCTCCTCTCCCTCTCCTCTTGCTTGGCTTGGCGAAGCCCTGCTCGTGGAGACTACACCATCAACGCCACCACAACCGTCGTGGTGCCGAGATCCATCTAGCCATCTCCACCTTGCTTGCAGGATCAAGAAGGCGGAGATCTACATCGAGCCGTACGTGTGGATACCGCGGAGGTGCTACCCCTTGTGGCACTTCGTCGGATTGGACTTCGAGGAAATACATCTCCTCGCGACTAGATGAGTCTAGTTGCGGGGATCGACTAGCCAACCCCTGCACCGACAAAACGCGTTTGTTGATCTTCAAGGGTAAGAGATTGGATCTCATCTTCGCTACCTTCGTCTAATAGATCTAGATCCTTGGGGTTTCTTCCGCTTGTTTCGTAGGAAATTTTTTGTTTTCTATGCAACGACCCCGTCAGTGGTATCAGAGCCTAGATCTATTCGTAGATGTTGGTTCGATTAGAACACAAGTGTTGTGGGCGTTGATATTTTATGTTGCTACCTTCTCGCGTGCACTTTGCGTCTTTGCGGTATGGTGAGATGAAGCGTCCCGGACCAACCTTACTCGTCCACGCACGAGAGACCGGTTCCATGACAGACATGCAACTTGTATTGCATAAGTGGCTGGCGGGTGTCTGTTTCTCTTACTTTAGTGAAGATGCAATTTTCAATGGAAGGCCTTTCAAAAGGATGAGTAAATAAGCAACTACTATATCACCGTTGTGGTTTTGCGTAGATTAGAACGGTTCTATCTCGTTGACCCAAGCCACGTAAAAATTGCATAAACAAAGTAGAGGACGTCTAACTTGTTTTTGCAGAGGGGGTCATGTGATGTGGTATGGCCAATATGTGATTTGTGATAATGTATGCAATGATCATGTTTGTAATCTTTCGCGACTTGCATGTCGTCGAGTACGGCAACCGGCTGGAGCCATATGGTTGTCTTTTATTTTATGTGACCTGCGTGTCGATGAATCACCATGTAATTGCTTTACTTTATTGCTAAGAGTAGCATTAGTTGTAGTTGCAATAGTTGGTGGACAACCATGGTGATAGCGCCACGATGATGGAGATCATGCCGGAGATGGAGATCTTGCCGGTGCTTTGAAGATGGAGATCAAAAAGCATAAGAAGAAAGGCAATATCATATCACAATTATGAATTGCATGTGATGTTAATCCCTTTTTGTGCACCTTATTGTTATGCTTAGATGTGATCGCGACGGTAGCATGATAAGGTGATCTCTCGTGTTAATATCAAGATGTGTTCTCCCCTAGTATGCACCGTTGCCAAAGATCTTCGTTTCGAAGCACCACGTGATGATCGGGTGTGATAGATTCAACGTTCACATACAACGGGTGTAAGCCAGATTTACACACGCGAAAATACTACGGTTTCCTTGACGAGCCTAGCATGTACAGACATGGCCTCGGAACACAAGAGCCGAAAGGCTAAACATGAGTCATATGGATGATATGATCAACATGGTGATGTTCACCATTGAAGCTACATCATCTCACGTGATGATCGGTTGTGGTGTAGTGGATTTGGATCGTGTGTCACTAAACAACCAGAGAGATGTTGAGTTTAGTGGGAGTTCATTAAGATGAACTAAAATTATCATAAACAAAAGTCCAGATGTCTTTGCAAAAATCCTTGTAGATCATGGTCGACTACGGTAGTCTGTTCGTTGCTGAATACTGCGTCTCGATGGGTCATTTTGTTAAGTGGTACCTGTATTTGAAAGAAGTCCTAAACACCCATGCTCAGCTCTACGTGCTAGAAGAACCAATAGGAGATAAACCCAAAAAAAATTCTGCAAGCGATGAGGAGTACATGGAGTGGTTTTGAACCACCTACTTGAAAGTCAAGTGGATGATGTGCACCTTCATGAATTCTTACCTAAGTAGACAATTCAAGAACTTGACTACAATGGAGATTGTTGGTGAACTGAAAAATTGTTTTTCAGCACAAGTTAGAATTGTAAGGTTTGAATGTCTGAACGGTTTTTCTTTCACTCAAGATGGAAGAGAACACTTGCTTGGAACAACACCTGAGGATAATGCATGAGATACATCATCGTCTAGTGCTTGTTTGGAACCACGAGATGAATGACGGTTTCGCGATAGATGGGGTGATACGCTAGCTTCTCCCCAGCTTCAAGAATTATGTCGGAGACTATGTCATGGGAAGGGATTTGATCACTTTCTATGAGTTTGTGTCTCGGCTGCGTCATGTCAAAGTGGAACCCATAGCAAGAGAAGTTGACAAGGCAGAAAGTGTATATTGATATACATGTTATAAGTGTTTAAGTCCAAATTGCAATTGTGGCGGTTTCGATAAGTATTTGATACTCATTCTGTTTTATGAAAACAGAACCTGCTGCTTGAGATTTGCATAAAGGATATGGGAAGACGTTGCAGAATAGTGGCAATCAAGGAGTTGATGCTGGCAACGATCTGTCTCTACATTTATCATTTGGATTAGAGGATTTGAATAAGTTTTGTAATCGAATTAAGTGTGATTTTAATTAGTGTGTCTTGCTTATGTGAGACGGTTATTCATGTTAAAGACAATGGTTGTTCTATTTTCATGAGTGATCCTTTTTGGAAATCACAAGTTTTCGATTATAAGTGTGTTATTCTTATTATAATCTAGATGATAAATTGGTTGAACATTTATAAAATATGTGACATACTAAAATATCCAAAACTTAATAATGACAATTGTTTTAGTCGTGCTAAATATTGAATAAACATTTTGATGTTTTATCATTGCGCCTTATTGTAAGGAGTATGACTAAAATGCCACCCTTTGGAAGAGTGCCATGAATTGCCGAAAATAAACACAAGTGTTGGTTGTATTTTCAGCAAATGTTAGATGTCATTATTTTGTGTACTCCATCATAAATGATTAATAGGTGTATTTATTCGAGTTATGATATTTGATGAGATCAAATAAATTTATGGAGTTTAGGATATTAAGTTAACAAGAAAATTGAGTCTTTATGATTTGATCAAAAGAGACAAAATATTTGAGTTATATGTTAGTATCTGGACTTGTGAGAAGTGTTATCACAAATTACAATGTTTAGAATATTTCAAAGGCGTTTGATATGTCCTAAGATATTGTAATCACACACTATTTGATATTGTGTGGTCTCAAAGAAGGGTTTTATTTCGGGGGTTTGATAATAGCATTTAGATTTATTTGATAAACACTCTGTTTAGAAATAAGGATCTATTTAATGATTTGCATTTCGCATATGAGTTATGTGAAACAGTGGTTTCATAAATTATGAGATAATTAGAAACTATTGCAAATAAAGTTTGTAGTATATTCATATGTGACTATGAATAGAGATTCCACAATGAGAGACTAAAAGGGACAAATCAATTGTTGATTGTGTTAAATGTTTTAGTGGATTTATCGTGAAAAGGTTTCATTGATAAAAGAATTGATGGAATGGAAAAGCTAAAACCTTGCTTGTTTATGTATCAAGTGGCACATATGTAAAGTGCTATGTTGGTTAAAACTTGACACATAAAGGAATTGATGATGGTGATCATTGAATTTCGGTTTAGCTTGTCTAAAGAGAAGTAGGATTCAAGAATATAAAATTTTGTCAGGTTACAAAATAATATTCATGATTTACTTGTCATGTTTCAGAAACAAGACATACCTACGAAACTACAAAGAAGAAATAGAAACCTTAAATACGAAAGTGACTAAGAGTCATTCTATGTTAAGTTTAAATCACAAAGTAATTGTTGCTTGATTTTGTGAAAGTGATGTTTCACATATTTATTCCTCAAAAGGGGTTTTGTAGAGAATAAATAAAACTTAAAGCTAGTAGAGTACTAGCGTTTCGTATAAAGAGTTCTCGATATTAATAGTTAATTAAGAATTTTGGAGGTGTCCAAAATATCGAGAAAATACACGAGTGTGATCTAATTAAGATATGTGGTGACATATGTTAAGTTAGAGCAGAAACTATTTTCCAAGATCAAAATATGTGGTGACATATGTTTGAGTGGGAGCTAGTTAATCATGGTCAAATATAAGGATAACATATTTCTGAGTGGGAGCCAAAGTGGTTTCACAATTTAATATGTGTATGGTGTATATTTGAGTGGGAGTTTACAACATCTTGTTTGAGTGAAATGGAGATTTCATAAATGTTGTAAATAAGTCAGAACCAACGTATAACTTATGAAGTTAGTTTGAACGTCAAATCTCCATGGAGATGGATGTATCTATGGTGGATAGATATGTTTGATAAAGCATTATGTCAAGATGTTTTACCTAAGTAAGATTTTGAAGGAGTTCAAAATAGAACAAGTGAAGAAAGGTTCATTTGCTTGTGAAAAATAGGTGAAACATTGAGTTGATAACTCAGTACAAAATGATGGTTGGAGGATATGTTAGAATTCGCTATGAATTGTTCATAGGTCGAAAACATATAAGAACCATGTGTTTGTATTTGACGATATGTGACCCAAGTTCTTGGTTAGAAGAACATGTTAAGTGAGGAGTCATTTTTCATGGAGTTGAGATAATAGAATCTAGAGATTGGTAGACTTGGTTGAAGTCATAAAACCAAACTAGATTGGAATCTCATAATAGGCAGAAGCGCAGCGCAAGCATGATCGGAAATATCGAAGTGAAAGTATAGCACTGTCGATTTGTGAGTCTACAACATATAGGAGTATATGATTAATTCAAGGATTAAAAGATATAATATTATGGTTTGAGAAATTTTATTTCAAGACTGAGTGAGTTCCGGGTGCACATGCTATGTGAAAGTTCTCTTGACTGATCATACGTCATGTAGGCATAATGGGAAACGAAAAATCTCACTCTCTAACCAAATATATTATATTCATCATGTGATGATGAGAATTATCATGTGATGATAATAGGTTTATCATGAGATGATAAAGTAATGTCAAATTAGGTGACATTGACGTTTTGCAAAGAACATAAAGAACTGTATAGTACAAAACACGGACAGAACCTCTTCCACGAGCAAACATGATCAGCACTGAGACTCCATGAGTGTTAGACACCATGAGTGTTGGATCGAGAAAATGTAAACTAGATTATTGACTCTAGTGCAAGTGGGAGACTGTTGGGAATATGCCCTAGAGGCAATAATAAAATGGTTTATTAGCATATTCATGTTTATGATAATAGTTTATTCTCCATGCTATAATTGTATTAAATGGAAACATAATACATGTGTGGAATATAAACACCAGGTGTCCCTATTAAGCCTCTACTGGACTAGTTCGTTAGTCAAGAGATGGTTAGAGTTTCCTAACCATGGACTTGTTATAGTCACTTGATAACGGAGTCATATCATTAGGAGTAATGATATGATGGACAAGACCCAAATAATAAAGAGTTGCAATTGATCGTGTCACAACAGTTTTATTGCCAACACTTTTTGTATGCCAAGTATAGTTTCCTTAGACCATGAGATTATGTCACTCCCGTTTACCGGAGGAATACTTTGTGGACATCAAACGTCACTTCGTAACTGGGTGATTATAAAGGTGGCTTTCAGGTATCTCCGATGGTATTTGTTGGGTGACATGAATCAAGACTGGGATTTGTCCTTCCTTGTGACGGAAAAGATATCTCTGGGCCCTCTCGGTAATATAGCATCAGAAAGGTTGCAACCATGTGATTAAGTGGTAATCACGGAGATCCTATAATATGGACGAGTAAAGAGAATTTGCCAGGTAACGAGATGAAACTAGATATGGAGATATCGACGATCGAATCTCGGGCAAATTAAATATCGGTGAGACAAAGGGAATCGTATACGAGATTAAGAATCTCCGGCATCGTGGTTCAATCGAAAAGGAACTTCGTTGAATATGTAGGAGTCAATATGGGCATCCCGGTCCCGCTGTTGATTATTGATATGATCATGTCTGCATGTTCTCGAACCCGTAGGGTCACACACTTAACGCTCCGATGTAGCTAGGGTTAGTGATGAGATAATTGATGAACGAATGGTGATTCGGAGTCTCGGATAGGATCCCGGACATCACGAGGAGTTCCGGAGTGGTCCGGAGAATAAGATTCATATAAGGAAAGTGGTTTCCGGAGGTTTAGAAAGGTTCGGGAATTTATCGGTAAAGTACCGGAAAGTTCTAGAAGGTTCTAGAGGGGTCTAGAAGTGGGGCCCATAGGAGTATGGGGCCCACAAGGCATGAAGGGGTAGTGGGCTGGCCTAATGGGCCAGCCGCACCACACCCTCAATGGCCCACTCGGGCCAAGCTTCTAGAAGGGGGGGGCGGCCGAAACCCTAGGCTTGGCTTGGGGGCCAAGCCTCCCCCTTGCCGCCGGCCCTAAGAGGGCAAGGGGCGCAGCCCCCCTGGCCACCTATATAAGGAGGGGCTGGGGGAGGGCTGTCGCACCCCTGGAGCTCCCTCCTGCCCTAGCCGCCGCACCCCTCCCCTGCCGCACCACCTCCCCTTGGCGCCACCCCTCCCCGTAGGGCTGCCGCCATCTCCTCCACCATAGTTGCTGCACCACCCCTAGATGTAGGGCTGCTGCTGCACCTCCTCCTCTCCCTCTCCTCTTGCTTGGCTTGGCGAAGCCCTGCTCGTGGAGACTACACCATCAACGCCACCACAACCGTCGTGGTGCCGAGATCCATCTAGCCATCTCCACCTTGCTTGCGGGATCAAGAAGGCGGAGATCTACATCGAGCCGTACGTGTGGATACCGCGGAGGTGCTACCCTTGTGGCACTTCGTCGGATTGGACTTCGAGGAAATACATCTCCTCGCGACTAGATGAGTCTAGTTGCGGGGATCGACTAGCCAACCCCTGCACCGACAAAACGCGTTTGTTGATCTTCAAGGGTAAGAGATTGGATCTCATCTTCGCTACCTTCGTCTAATAGATCTAGATCCTTGGGGTTTCTTCCGCTTGTTTCGTAGGAAATTTTTTGTTTTCTATGCCACGACCCCGTCAGGCTCTGCGCCATGTGCAGAGTGACGCGCGCGCTTGCGCGCGATGACGACGACGCCGCAGTTGCCGTTCCCATGTATAAAGGAGTCAACAAAGCAGCACCAAGCAAAGCGGACAACAAGTATTGCCACTTCGGTGATAAGGGAACCGTCTGCAGCTACGCTCCAAGGGCGACGTCACCGTGGGACCCGTTCCGCCTCCGCAGCGCCAGCCCGCCGCCCGTTGGACGGTGGCCTTTTCCAGCTTTGGTGACGCCGTCCCTGCCCTGGACCGTGTCCATGGCCTTCACCTTTCTGGTGGACTTCACCTTTATGGTGCACCGCGCCTCCTCCTTCGTCGCCGTGTGGTAACCCTTCCCGCCCAAATGTTTGGGCGGAAGAGGTCCGAGACGCCTATAAAAGGAGAAGGGGCGCGCCCAAGCAAAGGGTTCGGTTCGGAATCTGGGAGCTTAGACCAAACCCTAGATCTGAAGACTAGCAAGTAGCCATTGTTAGCCACCTCGAGCTCGACAAGCTCTCCTTCTACTGTGAACTCTCCAAGCAGTGCAATACACCACAGCAGGACGTAGGGGTTTTACCTCCACAAGAGGGCCCTGAACCTGGGTAAGACCGAGTGTTCCATCTCTGCAGTGCTGTCCCGCAGCGAGTCCGATGAGCATCGTCGCCGGAGCACGTTGAGGGTTGTTTGATTCCGTGTTCAGCCCTTACTCGATCCTTCTCGAGACACACCCAGTTCCTGGGACAGTTCTCCGACATTTGGCGCGCCAGGTAGGGGGCTGAGGCGCATCTTCAACCTCGACGCAGCCATGGACGGCCCTTCTCGCGCCGAACGACTCGCTCGCCGGACGGCCAGCGCCGCCACCGTTCCTCCTGCTGGCAACCCGCGCGGCCGCCCGCGCGGAAGCGCCGCTCCGGCGCGCCGCGCCGACCCCGAGCCCCGCGTCGAGCACCCGGATGACGACGACATCGACCACGCTGAGGACGACCTCGGCGAAGAGGAGGCCTCCTCCCTGCACCCGTCGTGGGACCGTGCTGCTTCCTCGCTAGGGCCGCCCTGAGCCCAGCCCGGCGAGTGCGCTTCTCATGGCGCAGGAGCTGCTGGAGTACCGTCCCACGCCGGCGGCTCAGGAGGCCTGGCTCAACCGCGTCTCCGAACTCATCGGCGCCGCTCAAGCCCCCGCACCTGCACCGTCTCGTTCCCTGGTTCCTTCTGCGCTCGTGGGGGATGTGGCGCACGGCGCGCCTCCCGCTCCTCCTCGTCACCATGCACCTGCTCCAGCTCCACCGGTTCCACCGCAACCTGCTCCAGCGGGGGCTCCTCCTCGCGACGGCCGCGCTGCATCGCACGCGTCGTCGCCGCACGACTGCCAAATCGTGCAGCGAGCCCCTGAGGACGCACGCGTGAGCATCGAGCGCGGGCAGGAACGCCGCAACCGCGCCGTCTAGGACGTCGCCACCGCCGGGCGCCACCTCCGCGCCACCCTCGCCAGCGGCACGGTCACCTACGGCACGACGGCCGCGTTCACTCGCAGCCTCCGTCGCGTCGTCTGGCCGGTCAAGTTCAGGCCGGACCTCCCTCCGCGCTACGACGGCAAGAACAACCCCCTGGAGTTCCTGCAGCTCTACACTCTGGCCATCCAGGCCGCCGGGGGCGACGACAGGGTCATGGCGAACTGGTTCCCCATGGCCCTCAAGGACTCTGCGTCCTCATGGCTCACCAACCTCCCCGCCGAATCCATCAACACCTGGGAGGAGCTCTGCCGGTGCTTCGTCGCCAACTTCAAGGGCACGTACGAGCGCGGCCTCACCTACAACGACCTCCGCGCCATGCGTCAGAAGCCCGGCGAGACCCTCCGCAAGTACATCCAGCGTTTCAGCCAAGTGCGCAACAAGATCCCCAACGCCACCGACGCGCAGGTCATTTCGGCCTTCCAGGCTGGGGTCACAGACGTGCGGATGCTCGAGAAGCTTGGCATCCACGACAACATCACCACCGTCGTCAAGCTCTTCGACTTGGCGGACAAGTGCGCCAAGGCTGAAGAGGGCCGCTTGTTCGTCAAGAACGAGCCAGGGGACCCCGCCGAGGGGTCCAAGAAGAAGAAATCCTCCGAGAAGCGCAAGACCACTGCGGTCCTCACGGCAGAGCCCGACGCCAAGCAGCCTCGCCAAGCTGCCACTCCAGCCGCAGGACCTGAGAAGAAAGATGATCGTCCTTTCTGCATCTACCACAACAGGCATTCTCATGCCACCGAGGACTGCTACGACCTCAAGAGGCTCCGCGAGGCTCGCGAGGCAAACGGAGGCCGCGGCGGAGGCCGCGGCGGCCGCGGGGGGCGACGCTGGAACAAAAACTACAACGACAACTACCAGCAGAACCCCCAGGCCAACGCCGTCCAGCCTGCGAACGACAACCTGCCTGCCGAGGCTGACGAGGGCTACCAGGTGCCTCGCGGGGCCGCTTGCATCCTCGGCGGGGCTCAGGCCCCTCGCTCCAACCGCCACTTCAAGCAACTCGCCCGCGAGGTCGCAGCAGCCCTTCCTGGAGTCGAGGCATCCAGGCCCCTCAAGTGGTCCCAGTGCCTCATCACTTTCGACTCCAGCGACCACCCCAAGTCCACCTCGACTGTTGGCACCATCCCGCTGGTCTGCACCCCCACCATCAACAACATCGCCGTCTCTAAGACGCTCATTGACGGGGGGTGCCGGCCTCAACGTCATCTCCGTCGAGACATTCGAGAAGCTGCAGGTGCCCTACGAGTGGCTCATGCCCACCAGGCCCTTCTCGGGAGTGACAAAGGGTCTTACCACCCCTTTGGGGCAGGTGAGGCTCGCCGTCACTTTCGGCACCCAGGCCAACTACCACACCGAGCTGATCGACTTCAACGTCGCGCACATCGGCCTGCCCTACAACGCCATACTCGGCTACCCCGCCCTCGCCAAGTTCATGGCGGTGACTGTAACAGCCCAGATTTGGTACCCTAAAATATGGGCCAAATTTTCACTTTTTGTTTGCATTGCATCATGGCATACATTATTAAATTGCTAAATTTAATCAAAGCAACAAATGGAAAACATTAAAGGGAAGCAAAGCACTTCCTAAAATTCCCAAACCAAATGCAATTGCTCAAAGTGGCAAAACAAAATATTCTTGAGTTTCCATATTTGTCCAGGAAGTTCCAAGAGTGCAAAATAATATTCTTGCTTTGTGCTTTTATAAGACTATACATTTGATAGTTGGAATTGATCAAATTGCATTAAGTAAACCCTATGACAAATGTGGTGCAAAACTTTTTATTTTGCAACACCAAATTTTATCAAGCTTCTACATGTCATGAGAAGGCTACATGAATTTTTGCAGGTTTTATAAAAAGGTTTAAATGCCTCAATTAAAAATGAGAACTTTAAATAGTTGCAATTCAAGCTTGATTTTCCAAACCAACATAAACTTCCAAAAATTCCAAATAAAAATATGGTGGGCTTCCTTACATTATTGTGAGCCTCCCAGAATTTTCTCATAATTTTGGAAATGTTTTGAGGCCCCAATTAAATAGAAAATGCTGCTGTTCTTTTAAAAGAAATAAAACAGAAAAGAAGAAAAGCAGCCAGGGGGTTTTCCAGAAAATGGTCATCATCTTCGTGCTGTAGCGACCGAGCACCTCACCGACGCGCTCGTCGCCACCGCACCCTCCACTGTCGCCATGCCGGGCCCCCCCTGGTGGATAAAGGAGGACCCCCACGGCGCTCCTGCCTCTCCCTCACTCCCCCCTTTTCTCTCCATCCGGAAACCCTAACCTGCCTGCGCTCCTGCCCGACGCCGCCGCCCGCTGCCGTCACGAACGCCGTCGTCTCCGGCCGTCCGAAGCCAAGCCGAGGCCTCCATCTGCTCCGCCGCCTCCTATTCTCCCTCCCCTCCAGCGGAATCGAGCCGGGGAGGCCCGACGCCGACGCGTGCGTCCTCGCCCTCGTCAACCTCGGCCGCCGCCGCCCGGAGCGATTCCGGCGTCCCCGTCCTCCCCTCGCTTCACCGACCTCAGACTTAGCTACCTGGTGAGCCACTGGTGCTCCCCGTCCCTTTCTCCCCCTCATTCCCTCTCTGGATCACCCTGTCACCGTACCGCGCCGCCCGCCGCCGCAACCATGGACGCCGGCGCGATTCCGGCGACCATATGGTCCCAATCGCCGCTCCCCCTGCTCCCCTCGGCCTCCCCTAGCTAGTGGCGTAGGTGCCTCCGACTAATTTCAAACTGAGGCCACGATTTCATGATCAACACCTCCGCTGCCCTCCCTGATGACGTCACATGACGTCGGCTGTTCATAATTTGGAATTTCAGAAATTGAGAGAAAATTGTAAATTCCATAGCAATTCAAATAATGGTCGGAAAAATGCAAATAAGGTGTCCAAATGTTCACAAAATTAATCTCTATCTGTTAGTGTCAATGTAGTGATCAAACAAATAATTTATATTGCTAAAATTAGTTAAATTTATAAAATGGCAGAATATGTTTGAAATTTGGGAATTTCATAACTTGAGAATTAATTATCCAGAAAAATACATGTGACCTATCAAAATGTTCAGAAACTCATACCCTGTCCAAATATGTGATTCATCCATGCCAATGAAATTTAAAAATATGAGTTTAATTGTGAAATGCAAATCATCTGTGAGTTATTCAAATTTTGCAAAATTCATATCTAGAGTTTTTATAATTCAGAAAAATGCAAATAATATGTCAAAATGCTCATCTGAATAAACCCTACATGTTAGAGCCTTTATTTGAATTAATTGGTTAAATTAAATTGCCTGTTTGAATTAAATAAAATGGCAGAATATAATTGGAATTTATAAAATCCATAACTTTATGAATTTTGATCCAAAAATTATAAATAAGATCTATAAATGTTCAGGAAAACAACATCTACATTTTAGTTCTATTTCCATGCACTAATGAACATTTAAATTGCTGTTTAATTAAAATTATTAAAATGGCAGATTTAATTCCAATTTTGGGAAATTCATAACTTGAGAAATAATCACTCAAAAATTGTGAATAAAATACCAAAATGATCAACAAGGCAAATGCTAACTAACTATGTTAAGTTCACAGCAATTAACCAACTTTCCTTTGATGTCATTTTCGAATTGGTTAAAATGATTTAAATCGCATAACCGTTTAAATCACCATTTATTCATCGTTAATCGGAAAATTGCAAACGAAGTACCAAAACGATCAGTAGGTTAATACCTATCTAATAATGTCATTTTCATGCATTTAGGACCCATATTTCAGTACTGGACGTTTTGATAAATAACGCAAATCACTAAGTTAAAGATGGAGTTTTGACCCGTTAATTGCAATATTTATTTTAGGGGTTCCATTTAACTTGTGGGAGATGCCCAAATACTTTTAATTGCATAATATGATCATCCCATCATGATTGTGCATTGCCCCTTGTATTCATGTTATTTATTTCATTTCCTGTTATTGTTGTGTTTCGTTAGATTCCGGAGTCGAGGTTCCACCACAATACCTCGACGAACAACGTGCCCAGTACTATCAGCAAGGCAAGAGCTAACCTAACCTTCTTGGCATCTAGCATCCTATTGTTTTACAAACTTATTTTATCCACCAGAATATTGCATGCGATTCAAATGTCTCTTTTGATCAAGATGTAGAGTATCCTATGAATGCATGTTTATCCCTGAACCATCACATGCTTCCCCTCCTATAAACCCTAGGTTTGATGTGTTGGCCGGAGACAAAGATATATTTGTTGTTATATATGCTTAGCTATGCTTAGCCATGCTAGTCAAATAATATATGTTGTCCGGTGATTTAAATCCATTATTATGAATGGTGGAGGAATGGTCGGATATGATTGTTACTTGTGGTGGATAATTAATTTGCTAAAAGGCTTGGATGAGTTGCCATCGGGGATGGTGTTTTGCCTCATTCCTGCCGCCTAGGCTGAGAGTGCTTTTAGCTAGAACCAAGAAACGAGCGTGCTGCCATTGGTGGGTGTATGGGCGCCTCACTAACTGAATAACTTGTGCGGGCGTATCCAAGGGTCCTCTAGTTTGCTATTTCCATTTGCCGTGTGTGTGAGCGGAAAAAGAAATGTTGAGGATGGTGGTGTTTAGGACGTGGCGATGGGGCAGAGGCTGGGTAAACTTGCCCTGTGGCCACAGATGACTCTTGGATAGTCTCACGCGAGGTAAAGGTTTAACCGCGCCTGCTTGCCGGCCTTCCCCGGAAGAGGGCCAACTAGGTGAGCCGGACGGTACCAATGGGTAAATTAGTACACCCCCTGCAGGGTAAATCTTTTCGAAAAGCCGTGTCCGCGGTTATGGACGAACTCTTGGGAAAGGCGGATTAGCTCATAGATAACATTAACCTAATTGATATGGCAGCTAGAGGTTGCATTTCAAACTGTGATAAAAGGTTCATTTCCTCGAGGGTGATTCGAGGGAGTGCCTTGGTGGAGACGAGTGATGTTTTGGCTACAAGTAGGTTCGATGAGAACCAAAGATGAAAAGTTTACTCTCTTATCCCCTTTATGAAAATTATTCTGAATAGACGATGCCGTGGGTCTTGTTATATCTTTTACAAAGGAAATCTAGCTTTATGCAAAATAGCTACATCATACAGCTTTAGAGCCTCCGTCAGCATCGGGCCTATATCGCCCTACTAATTCTTGCGAGTACGTCGTACTCAGCCTTGCTTTGTTGATTATTATTTGTTTCAGAGGAGGACGTCACCGAACTGGAAGGTGGGTTCTTTATTGACATCGACGAGTAGTCTGGGGTTCCCAGGTGGCAGCTTGGGACGTCATGGAACAGGCTGGCACGGGATAATTATCTGTAGGCCCCTTAGGCCATAATTTGGATCTTGTTGTTTAGACAACTTTAATTTGCTTCCGCGTGTTGTAATGATGGGTCAGTGACCTCTGATGTGTCATTTGCTATCTTTCTCAATTATATGAGTTGAACTATGATATCTTTGTGTCGTAGAGTCTGTGATGTGCCAGTTCGTTCCACAAGTCTCGGTCTCTTTACTATACATGGAAGCGATGTCTGAGCTTATGGCATGATTGAGGTGTTGTGTGCCGATGATCCATTCCGAGCACACCTGCCAAGGAGTATTGGCCTGGGATTGGTAAACCCAGTAACCCTCAATTGTGTAGCATGACCGGTTACACAACGTTCCATTGTATAGTTCTGGGGTCGGGGCGCTACAAATTGGTATCAGAGCAGGACTGCCTGTAGGAAACCCGTTCTACTGGTCGAAGTCGAGTCTAGTGTTCGCGAAAACTATTTTAACCTAAAAAGGAGTTGTGAAAACCATCTTAGGATTCTTTTTACTCCTTATCTAACTCGCTCTACTCTGAGTTCTCTTACCTCTATTTGATTTAACGATGCTTCTGCTCGTCTGCAAAATCCAAATCTTTAGGATCACGGGGTTGGGTTCTATCTTCAGTTACTGGTTCACTTTGCTCGTCTGCAAATTCTAAAGCCCGAAGAAAGGAAATGTTGCGGATCGTCAAGAAATTCCCTTGCTTTAGCCCAAGATCTTGAACCGAAGGTCCCGGATTGTGCTAGGGCTCAGGTGTAATGATTTATGGGGGTTGTCACCCATGTGAGCATTATGCTATTCGTGAGTCCCAGTGCATGAAGCTGATCTTTAACCCAAGATCTTTTCCGTTGAACCCTGGTGCTAATGGTTGAACCCTGCATCATGTTGGCAAAATTTGAAGTTAGTCTTCAAACTAGAGGTTGCCGCCGTAATTGACCTGCTCAGCAATGCTCTTCTCTGTCACTAGCCGTACCTGGACTTTCTGTCATGAAACCATCTAGATCAAGATAAGAGTGCTCATCGCGAGTTTCCCAGCTATCTTTGTGATTCCTCCGGTAACACCGATTCCTGAAACCCTTTCGGCACTAGTTGTCGGAAGAGTGCTAACAAAGGTTTCTGCAATATCGTGGTTGCCTTGATTTGTTTTGTGCCATCTCAAATCTCTATATCAGGAAGAATTCTAATGATCTATCCTAAGTGACTAGTTATGGTTACTAACTGTGTCCTTGTTCATATCTCCAGAATGGCTCCTACCCGTCGTGGTGAACAAAGCAATCCTGATCCACCGCCGCCACCCACTATGGCGGAGGTTCTAATGATCATTGAAGAGGGCCGCGTGCGCAATGAGAATCTGCTCGCGCAGTTGGTGCAGCAGGGTGCACGCAGGAACACTGAATGCAACACCCTCACTGGATTCCTGAAGTCCCAGCCTCCCACTTTCTCTTATGCTAAAGAGCCCCTGGATGCTGATGACTGGCTTCGTGCTCTCGAGCGCAAGTTCACTGCCTTGCATGTTCCGGTGGCGGAACAAGTGAACTTCGCCACCTACCTGCTGACTGGAGCCGCAGGGTCCTGGTGGGAAAGCCATGTGTCCATGGTTGCTGCTGGCCATACCTTCACCTGGACTGAATTCCGCACTGCCTTCCGTGCGGCTTACATTCCCCAGCCCATCATGGATCTGAAAAGGAGGGAGTTCCTGGAGCTGACCCAGGGACACATGGACGTCCAAGCCTATGGGCGGGAGTTCAACCACCTCTCCCGTTACGCCCCTCAGGACGTAACGAATGATGAGGACAAGCAGTACCTCTTCCGCAAGGGGCTCGCACCTCGGCTCCGATACGAGCTCCTGCCATTCAAGTTCCAGTCCTTTCAGGATCTCTACAACCAGGCTCTCACCATGGAGCAAGGTAGGCATGAGCTGGAGGCTTCCAAGAGGCCAGCTCCCACTGACCACCAGAGCTCCACTTCTTCTGAGGGCAAGAAGCGCAGGGTCTTTGTGCCTTTTAGTGAGGTGCCTCGCGCTCCCTTCGCGCCAAAGCCCTCGGGGTACAGGCCACCTCCGTCTCGCCCAGCTACTTCGACCTTGGGTGCGGCTGGAAGTGGGTACCACCCTCAGCTGCCTCCACCACCGCCGAGGCCCACTTGTTTCAGCTGTGGCCAGCCAGGGCATTTCTCCAGGGAGTGTCCCTAGAAGGCACCGGCTACCTTCAAGGTGCGCCACAGAAAATTCAAAAAATGCAAAAAAAATATAAAAAGTTTCAAAAAAATTCACCAAGCAAGGTGCGCCACAGAAAATATTTCTGTGGCGCACCTGGCCTGGTGCGCCACAGAATTCTGAAAAAATTCAAAAAATGCAAAAAATATAAAAAGTTTCAAAAAAATTCAGAAAATCAAAATATGAAATAATATGAAAAATCCTAATTATTTGAATTTTTTCAAATTTTTTGCACATTTTGAACTGATACCTACCTTCCAGCTAGGTCACCCATCCTCAAATTGCTCCAACCCTAGCACGCTTAACTTCTAAGTTCCACCCACTCCACCTACCCTTGTGCTACTCAAGTTCTTATTGATATATATATCATATGAATCCTCTTAAGTCTTGTATGTGTATATATTATGTATGTGTTATAAATGTGTGTTTTTAAATTTCAGATTTTTCAAAAACTTCTAAACTTTCAAAAGGAGATTCAAAAGTTTCAAAAGATCCAAAAAAAATTAAAAAAACTTAATTTAAAAAAAAAACCTTTAAAAAATTCAAAAAATCCAAAAAATTCAAAAAACTTATTTAAAAAAAACTTTAAAAAATTCAAAATATTGAAAAAACATATTAAAAAAACTTTAAAAAATTCAAAAAACTTATTTAAAAAAACTTTAAAAAATTCAAAAAATCCAAAATTTTCAACAATCTTCTTTGTTATAACTTTTTTGGAATTTTGGATTTTTTTTTTGAATTTTTGAATTTTTTTGATTTTGTAGAAAAAAATCGTCTATTTGAAATTCTATGGCGCATCCTTGGCATTGGTGCGCCACAGAATTATTGGGCGGGATTCAAAATTTCGAATCCCGCCCAATAATTCGGTGGCGCATCCTTGGCACATGCGCCACAGAATTTTTTTTTCCTTTTTTTGATTTTTTTTATTTTGCTAGGAAAATTTTTCTGTTGGCCATAACTTTTTTTTCGTTTGGAATTTTGAGAATCCGAGAAATGTCCAACCGGGTAAACCCGGGTGAGGGCGGTTCCGAAATTTTCTCTAGTTTTTTTTAAGGTATTATTCGCATTTTTCGACGTCGTATGCAAAAGTTATGCCTGTTATAAGATTTTTTTTCATTTGTTGCAAAAAAGGTCAAAATTCATATTTCAAAATTTCTAGACCTACTAGACACTCATACCTAACTACATCGCAAAGGATTTTATTTATTGAATTTTTTATCATTTTCTTTCACTTCCTGCAAAACTAAAAAGGCGATCCACGGGGGGGGGGGGGGGGTGGGATTTGAAAAAAAAATGTCACTTTTTTGTGGCGCACCAGCCACGGTGCGCCACAAAATGTCCCTTTTCTGTGGCGCACCAGCCACGGTGCGCCACATAATGTCCCAGATAGACCTCTGACCTAGTGGCTGTACATGGGACCCACAAAAATTCTGTGGCGCATGGGTGGGCATGCGCCACAGAATCCTGACTTTCTGTGGCGCATGGGTGGGCATGCGCCACAGAATCCTGACTTTCTGTGGCGCATGGGTGGGCATGCGCCACAGAATTCTGACTTTCTGTGGCGCATGGACAAAAGATGCGCCACAGAAAGTCGAAAATTCTGTGGCGCACCAGCATCCATGCGCCACAGAAATAATTCTATGGCGCACCAATTAACGGTGCGCCACAGAATGCCAACCTCCCTATAGCCATTTCTGTGGTAGTGGTGTGGTCGTCCCAAGCAGAGCCGCCTCTGCATCGACTTCACCGACCTCAACAAGGCCTGCCCCAAGGACCCCTATCCCCTCCCGAGGATCGACCAGATCGTGGACTCCACCGCCGGCTGCGCATTTCTCTGTTTTCTGGATGCCTTCTCTGGTTACCACCAGATCAAGATGGCAAAGGAGGACGAGGAGAAGACAGCATTTCTCACCCCTTGTGGTGTGTTCTGCTACGTCTGCATGCCCTTCGGTCTGAAGAACGTCGGCGCCACTTTCCAACGCCTCATGGGGATCGCCCTGGGGGCTCAAATGGGGAGGAATGCAGAGGCCTACGTCGATGACATCGTCGTCAAGACCCGCGAGAAGGACACGCTCATCTAGGACCTCGAGGAGACCTTTGCCAACCTGCGCAAGGTCAACATCAAGCTGAACCCCGCCAAGTGCGTCTTCGGGGTCCCTTCAGGCAAGCTCCTCGGATTCCTGGTATCTCACCGCGGCATTGAGGCCAACCCCGACAAAATCAAGGCCATAGAGCAGATGCAGCCTCCTCGTCGCCTCAAGGACATGCAGCGCTTAGCGGGATGTATGGCCAGACTCGGCCGTTTCATCTCCAAGTTCGGCGAGAGGGCGCTGCCATTTTTCAAGATCATGTACAGGTCCGGTCCCTTCAAGTGGACCCCTGAAGCAGCAAAGGCCTTTGAGGACCTGAAGAAATACCTGGCGAGCCCACCCATCATGGTTGCCCCACGCCCTCGCGAGCCTCTGAAGCTGTATCTTGCAGCCACTCCTCAGACGGCGAGCGCGGTCTTGGTGGCGGAAAGGGAAGAGCCTCAAGACGAGAAGCTTCAACCGCCTCAAGGCCAGTGGCAAGCACTGGATCGATGAGCTCCCCTCGGTGCTCTAGTCCATCCGCACCACAGCAACGAAGCCAACTGGTGAGACGCCGTTCTCCCTCGTCTATGGCGCTGAAGCCGTCCTCCCCAGCGAGATCACTCATGGCTCTCCGCGAGTCCTGGCCTTCAAGGAGGCTGAGGTGGACGAACTCCGCAACGACGACCTGCTGCTGCTTGAAGGGCTCCGCCGCAATGCGGCCCTGAGAGCGGCAAGGTACCAGCAAGACCTCCGTCGCTACCACAGCCGCCACATCCGCCCGCGCACCCTCGAAGCAGGAGACCTTGTCCTGAGGAGAATCCTCTCCAGGGCAGGCCTCCACAAGCTCTCACCAATGTGGAAAGGCCCCTACAGAGTCGTGCACATCGCCAGGCCTGGCTCCGCGCGGCTCGAGACGGAGGACGGCATCCCTGTCGCCAACCCCTGGAACATCCAGCACCTGCGCAAGTTCTACCCCTGATCGCCCTCGGCGAGCAACTTTTTGCATCAAGGGAGAGCCACGCGGCATCATTCTCCACGAGGAAAAACTTCGGGCTCCCCTCTCTACTATATGTGCCGCGGGCCGTTCGAGAAGACTCCCAAGCCATCACGCCTCGGCAAGGTAACCTCTTCAGGCACCATGCCTTGGCGTGGTGGATCCCCATGCCCAGCCATGGTGGACCGCAGGCTCTACAAGCCACCCCCGCATAGGGGGCCCCTCTGAGCTCTCTCTACATGCGTCGCCACGAGCACGCCCCCTCGAGAGTTTCAGCCACAGCATGTGGAACCCCATGCCTGACATGGTGGATTTTTTGTTTCTGGCCACGCCAGTGTAATGAACATCTATTTCAGGTCATTTTGAACCTTTGCGCATCGCGCCAGCATATTTCGTGGCTTCGGTAAGCTGTTATGTTATTACTATTTATTCTCGCTCGTATGATCCATCCTGTGTATCTCGCGAGCGGGGGCTAGCATGGTGCCATGCCACGGGAGCATCCCGGCAGTGCCTCAAACCCAAGGGATCCGAGCTCTGAACTCACGGGCCAGCCTTCATGCATGTCAACTCCCAAGGAGCTCTGAACTCATGAGCCGGCTCCCGTGCACGTAAACTCACCAAGGACCTTGGTGCCTGTTCTCTTCGCGAGACACCCATGAAGGAACCTACGAGCACGCATAAGTTATCTAGCTATGTATCGCTTGTGGTACGCCTATCTGTCAAAACGTAGGAAAACAGGTCCAAAGTGAGCGCCAGGAACCAACACCCTCTCCAACGCAAAAACATCTTGCCAGGGAACCAACACCCTCTCCAAGGCAGAATGCCTCGCTAAGCTAAGTACAAACACTTGGTCAAATTTCCTCTCGCTGGTTTTTGCCCCTCGAGCCTCTTTTCTCTCTCCTACGCCTCATGGGCTGCTTGCGCGTCAAAGGGGGCCCCAAGCATCGCGCTTTGAGGAGCTCTTACTTCTTGAAGCCTCACACACCCCCCGGCCTTGTGGAGCCCTGACTCTCACATACCGAAGCGGCGGTGGTGTATCGCTAAGAGAGGGTCCTAAGACGTAGAGCGAAAAAAACATGAAGGGGAAAGACAAAAGCCACCCGAGGGACATTCACAAGCACACTCCAATATAACTTGACAAGTTCTGACAAGGTTTACAACCAAAATGAATGCTAAGCTAGTCTGTGCCTCTGCACGCCCAGATGCAGGAGCTCAGGCCGTTGCGCCCCCCGAGGTGCCTGCCTTCTCCATGGCGTTCTCTGCCTCCTCTTCCAGAGCATCCTCCTCATCGTCGCCTTCGATCACCACTTGGTCGAATTTCTTGGCGAACGCGATGGCGGCCTGCGTGGCGGTCTCCCGCGCCTTGTTGCTGATGGCGCGCGGCGGTGCCATCACGTCCTCAAGGTCAAGTGAGGGCTGGAGCCTCACGAGGTTGCTGAAGATGTTGGTGACGGCGACGACAAGGAGCTCGCGGCTCTCCTCCACGACGCGCTCGTCAAAACCCTTCGCGACCCCTTCAAGCCTCCTGAGGAATTGCTCGAAGAAGTACGAATACGTGGTTTCATCGTCGGTCGCTGCGGAGAAGGAGGGGACGTCGAATCTCAGATCGTTCCCGACCGCGTGCGCATGGCTCACCAAGCTTTGAAGAATACTCTAGCGCTGGCGCGTCATGGATCGGTCAACCTGGCGCTGGTCCCGTGCTTGCTCCGCCAGAGCTGCGGCCGGCCCCACCTGCTGCCGGAGCTCCTCCAAGTCTCTCTCCAGGGCGATGGCGTTCCCCTCCGCGCGAGCCTAGGCCTCTCGGGAGACCTCGAGGCAAGAGGTCAACCGCTTCTCCTCCTGCTCGAGCTCCTTGATGCGGTTTTCGAACTCCTTGCGCTTGGACTTGAAGTGGTCCTCCTGCTTCGTGGCCTTCTCGTCATATTATTTGGCGAGACTCTCGCGGATAAGCTTGACCTTGAGGTCGGCCTCTTCTTGGAGCCTCTTCCGCTCCGCCGCGAGGTTGGCTTCGTCCTTGGCCACCCCGCCCTCGCGCTCTTGCAGCTGCCCCTCGCGGGTGGCCTGGTCCTTCTCGAGCAGCTGGACCTGCACCTCGCGCCTGTGCAGCTCCTTCTCGCGGAGGGATAGCTCCTCCTCGTGCCACACCAGCTCCGCCTCGCGGGGCGCTAGCTGCCCCTCGCGGGCATCCAGCAGCTCGCGGAGCTCCTTCAGGCTGGCCCTGGCAACCTCGGAGTCAGCAGCAAACTTCTGCTCCGCGGCCGCTAGCTCGTCATGTTTGGAGGCAGTCTCCACCTCGAGCGCCTCCCTGGCGGCGTCGAGCTCTTCCATCACCTCCTGCGCCTCCCGCTTGACGCTGTCGCGGGTCTCTTTGGCGAAGCGGAGGGCCTCTTGGCGCTCCGCCTGGGCCGCCGCGTCCTGCCGGCGGCACATCTCCACCCTCTCGTGAAGAAGGGTCCAGGCCTCGCCGAGCCTTGCCCTTTCCTCCGCCAGGGCGTTTTCTTCCTCGGCGAGCTGCTCCTCCAGCCCGTCGAGCGCCCGCCGCGCCTGGTTGAGGACGATCCGGCGATGAATTGCTTGGCGCCGCGGCTCTTGCAGCGCCAAGGTGGCTCCCGCGCTACTGCTGGGTGCGGAGTCCTCGATCCTCGTCGAGGCGCCCGGGGCCTCCTGCCTCGGGCCCACGGCCGCCTCCGGTGCGGTCCGGGGGCTTGTGGGGGCGCCTCCCTCGACGCTCGCTTCGGTCGCCCTCTGGGGGCTGGGCGCCCTCTCGTGCTCAGCTCCAGCGCCGGTGGGCTCCGGAGGTGCCTCCGCCTCCTGCTCCTCAGGGGCGCCTCCGGTCCCCTCTGCGACGGCCGTGTCCGCCGCGGCCTCGGGCACATCGGCCCCTTGTGGGGGAGCCTCCCCCTCCGTTGGGGGCGGCTCCATGACGATCTCCTCGTCCATCCTCTCCTCCTCCGTCTCGGTCTGGACGGGAGGAGTGGCCGTCCTTGTTGGCGACGGCGGTGCCACCTCTTCTACCACCTCCTTCGTGCGGCGCTCGACCGCGGGAGGAGTCGCCGCTCGAGCCGAGGACGGCGTCACCTCTTCGGTCACCTCCTCCTCGCGGTGCTCCACCGCGGGGGGAGTGGCCGCGCGAACCGGCGACGGCGTGGCCTCCTCAACCACCACCACCTCCGCGCGGTGCTCGACCGCGGGAGGGATAGCTGCCTGCTGCGGCTCACCAGTCGAGGGCGTCTCCGCGACGACGCTGGCGGTCTCTCCAGCCTTGCAGAGCCGCCGCCTCTTTGGCTCAGCGGGTCGCCTGAAAGGAAGACAAGTGGAAGATCCTTCAAGGGGATTTTCTCAGAAACAGAATGCCAAAGGAAAAAAGGAAGGAATCAAAGGCTTACTCATCGGCCATCACCCACATCCTCTTCTTCGCCTTGGGCGGCTGGGTGTTGCTTGCTCCAGCCTCCTCCCGAGCCGCTCCTGTCTCCGCGCGAGGAGGGTCTCTCGCGGTTACGGCCCTCCTGTCGTGGACGGCCTTGGAGCAGGGTTCGCAGTGCCCTCCCCCGCCGCCGCTCGTCTCCTCCTCTTCGACGCGCTGGGAGCTGGGTACGCGGAAGGCATCCTCCTCGTCGCCGGAGGAGAGCACCTGGAGGTCCACTTCAGCAGGAACGCTCCTTGAGGAGCCGGCGTCTTCACCGACGGGGTCGGTTCCCCTCGAGGCCTCGTCCTTGCCGAGGGGGTCCTCGTCTCTCGAGGCTTCTTCCTCAGCAGACTCCTCGGCCTCCTCAGGCTCCGGAGACTCGTCCATGTACTCCGGCTTCGCCGCCCACGGGTTAGGGCGAGGCCCGCGGTGCCCCGCGGGCACCATTCCCCATTTGTCGAACGTGGGCATGCACGCGCGCTGCTCCATGATGCTCTCCTCGGCGAAGCAGATGAGTGGCTTGGCCTGCTTCTTGGTGGGGGACGGGACCTCCGATGTCGCGAAGAGGACGCCCATGATCTGGCGTAGTACCTCGGGCGCAAAGCCATCCCTGCTCAAGCGCATTGCGTCCTCCTTGCCGTTGTACCGCCACACCGGCTCGGCGTGCAGCTGCAGGGGAGCGATCCGGCGCCTCGTGAAGTCTTTTGCCACCATCTAGCCGGTGACCCCTGCCTCGCAGAGGCTCTGGATGAACACGTACACCGCGTCGAGCTTCGGGCCCCTGAAGTCCGCGCTCGCCCAGCGCGCGCCCACTTCCTCGGGGGCGCCTCGGGCACCTCCAGGAGAGGGTGAGTGGCCTTGGCGTCGACGAAGAGCCACTTCTCGCGGAACTTCTCCACCTTCTTCGTCACCTTGGTGATGGCGTTCTCACCGCACTAGGCGATGGAATGTAGTTCTCGCTCCTGGCGTCGGCGATGCGGAAGGAGACGCATCCGAGCCGCTCATTCTAGGTGGTGCTCCGAAGAGAGTAGAAGCTGCGGAAGAGCGCCACCGAGGGGCGGATGCCGATGTAGGCCTCGCAAAGGTGGGCGAAGATGGCGAGGATGAGGATAGAGTTGGGATGAAGATGAAGCAACTGGATCTGGTACACCTCCAAGATCGCCAGGAGGAAGTCGGAGAACGGCGGAACCAGGCCGGCGTAGAGACCGTGGAGGAAGATGGGGTAGAACGCCTTGGTGAGCCTGCTGCTAGCCGGCCTCATCTCGGTGGCACCATGCTCGTTGGTGCTCGCCACCGCCAGATGGCGCACTTTGGCTACCCCCGCCGCGGTGACGCGGGTTCGCGGTAGTGCTCCCTCAAGAGCAGCAGCACGCGGCATCGCCGCCGACGTGCCGGCCCGCATTGCGGCCTTGCCCTTCGGGTCGGTGTTGGCTTTCTTGGGCGCCATCGGTCGCCGGAGAAGAAGACGAAGACTCTGGAGTTGGAGCGCTCTGGAGAGATTGGAGGTGTGGGGAGAAGTTTGTGGAGGAGTTATGGGAGAAGTGAAGGGCGCCGACCGCGCGCCCAGGCTTTATTGACCGGTTGCCCCGGACGTGGCGGGCCCCGCCACGTCGCCCGTTGGAGCCGAGGAGGTCGTGGCCGCGGGTGCAACCGCTGCGCTCCACGTGTCGCGGCCCTGTCAGGCATCTTTGGCCCCTCGACGCTTCGCCTTCGTCCATGGGCCTCGGCGTGCCCGTCGCGGGCCCGGGGGCTACTGTCGGCACAGTGGAAACCAGGGTACCACGGGCCGGCCTGCCAGGGCCCACAAGATTCTTTGGATGATTTTCGCTAAGGACCAGGCTCTCCAAGCCTGGCGAGCCTCGCGAGGGTATTCCCCTCGCGAGGGGTCTTTTCTCCTCGCCGAGGATTCTCTCTCTTGGCGAGGGATCGCAACTCGACAAGGTGTCTCCGACGCCACCCGTAGTTCTGCTAAGGACCAAGCCGAAGGGCTCGGCGAGGCTTTTTCGCCTCGCCGAGGCTCCTTCCTCACGAAGCCATCCCTGCCTCCGCGGCAGAGCGCACATGGGCTCTGCGCCACGTGCAGAGTGACGCGCGCGCTTGCGCGCGATGACGACGACGCCGCAGTTGCCGTTCCCATGTATAAAGGAGTCAACAAAGCAGCACCAAGCAAAGTGGACAACGAGTATTGCCACTTTGGTGATAAGGGAACCGTCTGCAGCTACGCTCCAAGGGCGACGTCACCGTGGGACCCGTTCCGCCTCCGCAGCGCCAGCCCGCCGCCCGTTGGACGGTGGCCTTTTCCAGCTTTGGTGACGCCGTCCCTGCCCTGGACCGCGTCCATGGCCTTCACCTTTCTGGTGGACTTCACCTTTATGGTGCACCGCGCCTCCTCCTTCGTCGCCGTGTGGTAACCCTTCCCGCCCAAATGTTTGGGCAGAAGAGGTCCGAGACGCCTATAAAAGGAGAAGGGGCGCGCCCAAGCAAAGGGTTCGGTTCGGAATCTGGGAGCTTAGACCAAACCCTAGATCTGAAGACTAGCAAGTAGCCATTGTTAGCCACCTCGAGCTCGACAAGCTCTCCTTGTACTGTGAACTCTCCAAGCAGTGCAATACACCAAAGCAGGACGTAGGGGTTTAACTCCACAAGAGGGCCCTGAACCTGGGTAAGACCGAGTGTTCCATCTCTGCAGTGCTGTCCCGCAGCGAGTCCGACGAGCATCGTCGCCGGAGCACGTTGAGGGTTGTTTGATTCCATGTTCAGCCCCTTACTCAATCCTTCTCGAGACACACCCAGTTCCTGGGACAGTTCTCCGACACATTGCGATGAAGAGCCCTCCGGGATCGATCTCCCCTCCAGCAGGGTGCCGAGATTTGCTTCAGAATCACCCCCGAATTAGGGTTTGAGGTGACGGCGCCTCGGGATGACTTTTCTGGAAAATAATGGCCACCCCATCCTTTTTAGGTTTAATGTCAATTTATAGGCGTCGGAGGGGGCCGAGGGGGTGCCCCATGGGCAGGGGCGGGTCCCACCCGCGGGTGCCCCTAGGGCCGCGGCAGGGGGCCGCCCCTGGCCTGTGGGTGGACCCTCAGGTTCCCTTTTGGTCTTCAGGTGTCTTATTTCGCATAAAAAATCTCCGTAAATTTTCGTCCAATTCCGAGAATATTTCCAGAAGTGATTTTCTGAAATACAAAAACAGCAAAAACAGGGAACTGGCACTGGGCATCTTGTCAATAGGTTAGTCCAACAAAATGCATAAAAATGATGTGATATGATAATACAAACATGTGACGACATCACAAAATTAGCATGGATCACTCAAAAATTATAGATACGTTTGACACGTATCACTTCCCCATATATTATGTTGTTGTTGTTGTTGTTGTTGCCGCCGTCCTGATTCCTACGAGCTTTAAAATCCGCCAGTCATCGTCTTTGCACTCGCCGTTGTTCGTGCCCTCGCGTGAGCCTGTGCCGCCTACACCGTCTTTCTCGGCCTCGCCATCGTCCGCGCCACCACCATCGCATCCACCATAGAAAATTTCTTCTCTTTCGCTCTATTCCTTAAACCCTGGCATGTGTGTAGTGTCAATTATGATGTTGTGGGTACAATTAGTGTCAATAACGATGATGGTAAACATCTCACTCAAAACTTTGTCTTTAATCATGATGTCGTGGCCTTTGGATACCAACATTTCCCCTCCTTGCCTTCTTGCCAATTCGTAGAGAGGCCGCTATTTGGACCAGTCGGTTCCTTCAAATGCCTTGATTCAAGTAGTATTTACTCAACCACGTTCGTCATGGTCTCATCTATTTATACCAGTGCGGAGGATGGCGGTATGATGCGTTTGTCATGCTCAAACCAGTCGGGCTAGCTTTCATGGTTTTTGTGCTTTCTCTCGCCACATGGGTTGCAGACAAATGGCCCACATCTCTCTCAAAACAGATTTTCGCTCTGCTTTAAAATAAACCAAACACAACCATACATGGACTTCAAGTGCAAGAAACTGTTGTGGGGGGGGGGGGGGGGGGGGGGGTAAGAACACAAACTTACCCAACAAGAAAGAAATAGACGATACCGGAGGTATCACCGTATAATCACGTCAGTTTTAGGTCTATGGGATACTAGCTATTCCTTTAAGTCTTGCCAACAAAATGCAAATATTATTTGTGTATCATTTGTCATCATCACAACTTTTGTTCAATATTCTCATAAATCAAACATAGAAATGTTTGACACATCACCTATCTTAATTACTGTCCAAATGTCTGAGTACGTACACCATGACTGCCAATGTATCAGTCCACACAAAATCTTACAAAACAATCATATGTACAAAACAGAGAGAGAAATAAGCACGTTGATTCCTTTCAGAAAAAGGCCAGATTGGTGGCGCTGCATTCTGTCCCCTCCTCCCTCCGTCTCACGTCGACTCCAGTCTGGGTTGTGTCCTAGTTGTCCACTTATCATTGTATTCCACCAAGTAATTATCACAGATCGGTTGTGACCACGGCAAGGACAAATGTATGCAAGTTGGTTTCATGCACGTTGCAACGAACCACTTGCGGTGGAGATCTCCAGTTAACACGATGATATTTCCTATCTCGCCTAGTCTGTTTTTTATGTGTCGATTAGCACGAAGGAAATGATTGAGACCTAACTTGTAATCAAAGGTAGGAAGATCTACAGATTCTTGTTGCTTTTCGAACGAAGAGATCTGCAATCCCTTCTTTTTCTTGGCTTCATTCGAATTATTGGACACCCGATGAGTTGTTCGTTTGCAATCTTTTGGATGGTCGTTGGACGTGCTGGACTGCTGGTCCAAGGATGCAATCATGCATTTTAGGACATTCTAGATTTTTGGTGTGCAAAACGTTTATAACCAGGGACGCACTTCACCTTCAGGCTTCAGGAGCTAATGGACAGTGGAAGTTTTTATCACACAGAACACGTCTAGGTCTGAAACATAACAGACACATAGCAGGCACACTTGTTAATACAGTACGAAATAAGCGTTCTTGAAAAGACCGTCAACGCGTGTATGCCAAATGTGTCTCTAGCAGTGGTACTTCCCTGATTGCATCAGATGTGCGTGTTTACTCTAGTTTATAGCACAGTAAATAATTAACTTATAAGAGCAAGAGCTCGTGAGTAGGAATCTCAGTAATTAACCAACCTGAAACGGTGACTTGTAAGTTCCTTGCTACATGCCAATGAGGCTAACAACACAAACAAGTTATTGAAACTGTATTTGACGGAGTAATGGAATAAACATGATCGTGATGGAAATATATCACTATATCGGATCAACCGGAGAATTAAATTTACAACTTTGCTGAATTTACTCATGTGAGGCATTCTTCTATCTAAATCTACATCCTGGGCCGTTCAATGATTCTCCTTTGAAATTCACAATAGCCAAGGAGATAAAATCATCAGCTATCTATCACCATCTACTAAAGCCACCCGATTAGCCCTGATTTTTTTAGAGAACGGAAATATATTGATATAAAAAAGATACCGATCATACCTAGTCTCCTTTGTTTTTGGACGCTTTGCTAGCCGGAGAAGGGGTTGGGGCGCCCTGGTTACGTCCCTAGCTTTTAACTTGTGTAAAATGCATTAGCACTCTAGTTTGGACGAGTTGTCCGTCGTTCGCGCCCCCGCGTGAGCCTGTGCCGCCTACGCCGTCTTTCTCGGCCTCATCATCGTCCTTGGCACCGCCATCGCACTCACCATAGGTAATTTCTTCTCTTTTCACTCTATTTCTTAAACCCTGATACATGTGTAGTGTCAATTATGATAATATTGTGGTCAATTAGTGTCAACAATGATGAGGGTAAACATTGCACTCGGAACTTTATCTTCAATCATCATGTCTTGGCCTTTGGATGCCAAAATTTCGTTCCCTCTTTGCCTTCTTGCCAATTCGTAGGGGGGTTGTTTGGACCAGTTGTTCGAGTTTGAGGATGAAGCATCTTGAGTTCTTATATAGCTAGTTTGAGCAGTCTTTTTTACACGACAAGCCGGTCTAGGAGACAACCAACTTTTTATATGGTGATGATGAGATGTCCTCACTTTGATCGCTTGATTTGACAATACGAGATTGGCCAGGTCCGGTCGGGGTAATGTGCCTCCAAATTCTTTGATTCAAGCATTATTTACTCAACCACGTTCGTTATGGTTTCATCTATTTATACCGGTTCCGAAGGGTGGCGATCTGATATGTTTGCCACGCGCAAACAAATGGGGCTTGCTTTCAGGGTTTTGTGCTTTCTCACACCACACGTGTTGTGACCCGCATCTCTCCCAAAATAAACTTTCGCTTCTACTTTATAAATAAACCAACAATGACCATACATGGACTTCAACCGCAAGAGACTGTTGGGGCAACAACATTAACATGCCAAACAAGAAAGAAACAAGCGACACCCGAAGATATAACCTATAAGGGATACTTGCTATATTCATGTAAGAATACTTTGCAGTATTTGTTAAAGATAAGACTTGGCAACAAAATGCAAATATTAGTTGTGTGGCATTGCCATCATCATGACTTTTCAAGTGGCTCAAAACACAAAAATGATTGGCACATCGCCTATCTTACTTACTATCCAAATGCCAGATTGGTCGCAGTGCATTCTGTCCCCTCCACCCTCCGTCTCTCGTGGACTCGTGGTGGCCGGCTTTCCAGCCTGGATGCTGCCCTACTTGTCTTTGTAATTATCACAGATCGGGTGCCATCACTAGTAGAAAACAGGGCAACAATACCGGTTGTGTAGGGCCTTTAGTACCGGTTGTGCAACCGGTACTAAAAGGTCGGCACTAAAGGGGTACCCCTTTAGTACCGGTTGTATATACAACCGGTGCTAAAGACCCTCCACGTGGGCGAAGCTGCGCGCGCGCAGCTGAGGACCTTTAGTACCGGTTGTTAATTTTTTAATTTTATTTTCAGTTATATTCTCAATTCTATTCTCTATACTATTCTTAATTCTATTCCTAATTCTATTCTGAAATTTCTTACTTAACTACACACTTAAACTAGTTATACACTTAATCTAGCCACACACTTAAACTAGTTATACACTTAATCTCAGGTCAAAGCACATACTCTGGTCAAACTTCCCATTCGGTCACCCATCCTCCAACTGCTCCAGCCCGAGCACGCTTAACTTTTGAGTTCCTTACAAATTAGCTGTCAAATGAGAAGTTAGAACTTACTGGTAATAGTATACTATCAATCATATTAACCCCTAAGTCATGATGTTACACTTTTTTATTGTTTAATGTTTCAAAATTTATTTAAATAAATACAATGATTATGTACTATATTTTGAATAAATAATAATGATTATGTAATAATATTTTTTTAATAAATAACAGTGATTATGTAATAATATTTAATATGGAATAATTCATATCTTTAAATCCGTTATTGTTTAAATTTTCAAAATTTATTTGAATAAATACAATGATTGTGTAATATATTTTCTGAATAAATAACAATGATTATGTAATAATATTTTTGAATAAATAACAGTGATTATGTAATAATATTTAATATGGAATAATTCATATCTTTAAATCCGTACATCAAAATTTGACAAATAAAATGTCTAAATTGATTAGAAAAAAGAGAGGAATTCAACTATGCCATCCTATCAACGATATCTAGGAATTAAAATTGATTAGTTACCTAAATATATACTGTCAGTCTTATCTAAACAGTGCGTGCATGCATTGTATCCCTTATTTGACTGTCATGAAATGTTACTAAGAGCAGGTCAATCATTGATGGTTACAAACAGCAACGCTTGTAGTCCAAATTCCTCTTGTTTATACTCATCACAAACACGTACACCTTGGTCGGACCACAACTGTAAAAATTTATCAACTAATGGTCTCAGATACACATCAATGTCGTTGCCGGGTTGTAAACTATGTCAGAACTCAAGTTTATCATTTATCCTAGCAACTAGTACACATGAAAGTACTCCATGCCAAAGGATTTCATTTTTTGAGTATTTTTTCACTTTCTTTGACTTTTTTGAAAAAACGGTCAAAATGGGCGCCGTTAGTATTCATTGTAAGGGGTCGAATTATCCAAAATTTTCGACGGTTCTATGATATAACCACTACTTGTGCACCTTCAAAACATTTTTAAAAAAATTTCAGAGCAAACTATCACACACTTGTAGTTCAAATTTGAATTACTTTCGGAAAATAGGCATAAAGTCGTTTAACTAGGCGAAATTAGCTAGAAACCGAGAAAATTACTAATATTTGTGGATTATCCATAAAATATGGTCTACTTTGTGTGATAATTGGATGGGTGCCATTTTGCACCATATTTGTTGTACTTCCTTCACAAAAAATGTCATTTTTGACAATCGAAAAATAAAAAATGATATTTATATAAGTAATTTGAAAAAACTCAGGTCTGCAACATTGTTTGTCGTACCAAGATACAGCTATGTGTCAACTATGGGCACATTTTCACAAACTATGACACGTGGATGACCATAACGAGGCCATTTGACCCGAAACTTATACATGTTTATAGATAATTGACATTTTTGTGAAGAAGTTTTTTGTAAACTATGTCAGAACTCAAGTTTATCATTTATCCTAGCAACTAGTACACATGAAAGTACTCCATGCCAAAGGATTTCATTTTTTGAGTATTTTTTCACTTTCTTTGACTTTTTTGAAAAAAAGGTCAAAATGGCCGCCGTTAGTATTCATTGTACGGGGTCGAATTATCCAAAACTTTCGACGGTTCTGTGATATAACCACTACTTGTGCACCTTAAAAACATTTTTGAAAAAATTTCAGAGCAAACTATCACACACTTGTAGTTCAAATTTGAATTACTTTCGGAAAATAGGCATAAAGTCGTTTAAGTAGGCGAAATTAGCTAGAAACCGAGAAAATTACTAATATTTATGGATTATCCATAAAATATGGTCTACTTTGTGTGATAATTGGATGGGTGCCATTTTGCACCATATTTGTTGTACTTCCTTCACAAAAAATGTCATTTTTGACAATCGAAAAACAAAAAATGATATTTATATAAGTAATTTGAAAAAACTCAGGTCTGCAACATTGTTTGTCGTACCAAGATACAGCTATGTGTCAACTATGGGCACATTTTCACAAACTATGACACGTGGATGACCATAACGAGGCCATTTGACCCGAAACTTATACATGTTTATAGATAATTGACCTTTTTGTGAAAAAGTTTTTTGTAAACTATGTCAGAACTCAAGTTTATCATTTATCCTAGCAACTAGTACACATGAAAGTACTCCATGCCAAAGGATTTCATTTTTTGAGTATTTTTTCACTTTCTTTGACTTTTTTGAAAAAACGGTCAAAATGGCCGCCGTTAGTATTCATTGTAAGGGGTCGAATTATCCAAAACTTTCGACGGTTCTGTGATATAACCACTACTTGTGCACCTTAAAAACATTTTTGAAAAAATTTCAGAGCAAACTATCACACACTTGTAGTTCAAATTTGAATTACTTTCGGAAAATAGGCATAAAGTCGTTTAAGTAGGCGAAATTAGCTAGAAACCGAGAAAATTACTAATATTTGTGGATTATCCATAAAATATGGTCTACTTTGTGTGATAATTGGATGGGTGCCATTTTGCACCATATTTGTTGTACTTGCTTCACAAAAAATGTCATTTTTGACAATCAAAAAACAAAAAATGATATTTATATAAGTAATTTGAAAAAACTCAGGTCTGCAACATTGTTTGTCGTACCAAGATACAGCTATGTGTCAACTATGGGCACATTTACACAAACTATGACACGTGGATGACCATAACGAGGCCATTTGACCCGAAACTTATACATGTTTATAGATAATTGACCTTTTTGTGAAATTTTTTTTGTAAACTATGTCAGAAGTCAAGTTTATCATTTATCCTAGCAACTAGTACACATGAAAGTACTCCATGCCAAAGGATTTCATTTTTTGAGTATTTTTTCACTTTCTTTGACTTTTTTGAAAAAACGGTCAAAATGGCCGCCGTTATTATTCATTGTAAGGGGTCGAATTATCCAAAACTTTCGACGGTTCTGTGATATAACCACTACTTGTGCACCTTAAAAACATTTTTGAAAAAATTTCAGAGCAAACTATCACACACTTGTAGTTCAAATTTGAATTACTTTCGGAAAATAGGCATAAAATCGTTTAAGTAGGCGAAATTAGCTAGAAACCGAGAAAATTACTAATATTTATGGATTATCCATAAAATATGGTCTACTTTGTGTGATAATTGGATGGGTGCCATTTTGCACCATATTTGTTGTACTTGCTTCACAAAAAATGTCATTTTTGACAATCGAAAAACAAAAAATGATATTTATATAAGTAATTTGAAAAAACTCAGGTCTGCAACATTGTTTGTCGTACCAAGATACAGCTATGTGTCAACTATGGGCACATTTTCACAAACTATGACACGTGGATGACCATAACGAGGCCATTTGACCCGAAACTTATACATGTTTATAGATAATTGACCTTTTTGTGAAAAGTTTTTTGTAAACTATGTCAGAACTCAAGTTTATCATTTATCCTAGCAACTAGTACACATGAAAGTACTCCATGCCAAAGGATTTCATTTTTTGAGTATTTTTTCACTTTCTTTGACTTTTTTGAAAAAACGGTCAAAATGGCCGCCGTTAGTATTCATTGTAAGGGGTCGAATTATCCAAAACTTTCGACGGTTCTGTGATATAACCACTACTTGTGCACCTTAAAAACATTTTTGAAAAATTTCAGAGCAAACTATCACACACTTGTAGTTCAAATTTGAATTACTTTCGGAAAATAGGCATAAAGTCGTTTAAGTAGGCGAAATTAGCTAGAAACCGAGAAAATTACTAATATTTGTGGATTATCCATAAAATATGGTCTACTTTGTGTGATAATTGGATGGGTGCCATTTTGCACCATATTTGTTGTACTTGCTTCACAAAAAATGTCATTTTTGACAATCAAAAAATGTCATTTTTGACAATCAAAAAATGTCACCATATTAGGTCGCTTGGACAGGCCAAAGGCCGGACCAGAACATACATCACAATTAATATCGGCTCAACTGGTGTGGTAATTAAAATAAAATAATTAGTCAAACTAACTACTGAATGAGGAATTACTTTTTTAATTATAAAATTACTGTTTGAGATGGATGCGAAAAGTACTTTTTTTAATTCATGATTAACGGAAGAAGCAAATATAGGGAAACCTTTAGTACCGGTTGTTATTACCAACCGGTACTAAAGGCTACCCTTTAGTACCGGTTGGTAATAACAACCGGTACTAAAGGTCTCGCCGTGGGGCCACCAACTGCGGCCGCATGTGCCGCGGGGCCTCCAACCCTTTAGTACCGGTTGGTATTAACAACCGGTACTAAAGGCTAGTACCGGTTGTTAATACCAACCGGTACTAAAGGGTTGGAGGCTGGGGCCCCGGCTGGCACACAAATACAACCGGTGCTAATGCCCCCTTTAGTACCGGTTTTTGGGCAACCGGTACTAAAGGGGGCGCACCGTTGCCCCCTTTTCTACTAGTGCATGCACCACGGCTAGAAGAAGTGTATGCAAGTTGGTTTCATGCACGTTGCAAAGAACCACTTCGGGCACTGCACCTTGCCATGCACTTTTTGCTCTGCTGGTAGTAGTGGTGCCCATGGTTGGAGGCCATGGACCCAGATGTCTTGGACATTCCGATACATCCGAATGGGCGTTAGTTAGATCTACACTTGAACCAGAGCTGCATTTCGGTGGATTATATCTAAGTATAGGTGCAACCAAATGACACTCGTGTACGTCTTAGTTAATGGAGATTTCCTGTTAACACGATGATATTTCCTGTCTCGCCTAGTCTGGTTTTTTATGTGTCGATTAGCACGACGGAAATGATTGAGACTCAGGATGTAGGCGGACGGTCCGCTGGACTTCCGTGTACAGCCACCTTGTTCTGCAAATACTTCCTCCGTTCCACAATATAAGATGTTTTAGACTTTTTCCACATTCACATTTAGACCACATGTATCTAGACATGTTTTAGTGTATATGTCCACTCTCTTTCCATTCCTTTTAGTCCGAATCTAGACAACATATGAAACACCTAAAACATCTTATATTGTGGAACGGAGGGAATACTAATTACAAGTTTAGCGGATGCCGCGTCCGCTAAATTGTGTTAGGCCTGCGTCCGGCGGACAAAGCGGACCAGCCCCTCCTAGCTTGTGTATTACCGGCTTGCATACACAAAAGTTCTGAAAACGAACTAGCTGAGACTAGTATGCAAGGTAATGTCCATCGAGAAAACTCAGTNGGCACTCCTTCCACAATTAGTAGAATTGGCGATGTACTTCCAACCGTCAGTGTACTTGATTTTCCATCAACTCTACATGGTAGTTTATATATTTAATGAATTAACTATGATTATTGACTATTACTTCTCATGATTTGATTCATTATTCTTTACGTATATGTTTCAGGTAGTGAGCAGGACGGTCACGGTTTAGGACAGAACCTGCAAATGGACTATCTTTCCATCAAGGAAACGTTTATGAAGGCCACGGACACTTGGCAAGCAGGGTTACACAGTGGCGGCGCAAGCCTGGGTATTCCGCCCGCCCAAAATTTTTTTTTTTTGCTCTAAATGTAGTATATGAACCAAACAACACAACACTAGCAATATATGAATAAAACAACACTAGCATAACGACAATAGCAATATTTCAATGTATGAGACCATAACGACATGAATATATAAGTACCTTTTGATTGATAAAGTGATGATATCCCATCTTACAATATAACTTTGCGGTCGCCTTTTTGGAAGCGATTGATGACATCCTCATCCTTTACTTCATTGAAGAATTCTCTCCCAAACAATTGTTCAAATATTCATCACCCATTTTGTTCCTTAGCTTATTCTTCACATAGCTCATTGAAGAGAATATTCTTTCAACACTAGCAGTGGCTACTGGTAGAATCAATACCAACTTAAGAAGCTTGTAAACAATATGATATTGTTCATGCTTCTCTGTCTCTAAAAGCATAACTGAAAGCTCACACTGATTTTTCAAGTTTTGAAACCTTTCATCTCTACGCACATTAGCAACATACATGTTTAGTTGCCATGGAAGTCTTGCCAGTTCATCACTTGTAAAATCGGAAGCATAAAACTTTGTAGCAAGCTTAACCAACTTATCTTGATCATAAGCAGCAAATAGACGAACTGGATAGAATGCTGCCATGCAAGAAAGTAGCTCCGTGTTTACCTCATCAAATCTGCCATTTAGCTCACTGATTTGCCTATCAATGACACCCACAAACATATCAACCTTGAAGCGGTGGTAATTGATTGTGCCATTACATAAACCCCTTCTAGGCCGGCCAACGGGAAAGTAAGGACCCTGCATATCAACAACGAACCATTGCAAAGGCCAAATTGTAGTCCATAAGCATTTTCTGAATTGCAGCTTTTAGTATCAAAGAGGTAGTATCTTCAACATGAGCAAGACCAAGAAATCTTATAGCCCTTCCTTTCTTATCAACATAACGCAAACAAACAGCCAGTTGTTCATTCTGATACACATCACTAGACTCATCTGCAAGTATTGCAAAATGACCACCATCAAATTCTTCAATGACTAGTTTAGTAGTCTCTTGTGCACAACATTTGATCATCTCTTGTTGTATATCATGGTGAGTCATCTGGCAGTTCCTTGGAGCATTCTTGAGAACAACCCTGTCGACCTCTTCAAAATTTCCTGCTAGCCAATTCAGAAGCTCAAGTAAATTTTCTTTGTTTAGTGAGTCTTCACTTTCATCATGTCCTCTAAATGCCAAGCCTTGGTGCAAAAGAAATCTAACCCACCACTCTTCTTCTTCTACGGTACAAGAAAACAAGAAAGAAAATTAAAAACTTGCATGTAAATATGTAATCAACTAGCAGGAGCCATGAGCAAGCAATTAAACAAATAAGGCATCAAGCAATCCAAGAAATTGGGGATTTGGGCGCTGGGCGTGGGCGGCCGTACCTTCTGCGCCATCTGCGCTCGCGGACGCGGGGCGCGGGCAGGGGGCGGGGGCGCGACACGAGCAGGGGGAGGGGCGCGGGCGGGCGGGGGACGGGGCGCCGCCGCCGGGGCGCAGGGCCGTCGCCTGGTACGGGCTGTATCGGCGATTCGGCGGCCGGCGACTCGTCCTTCCGTCCTGGTCGTCAGTTGTGGATAGGACAAGAAATTAGCACAATACTACCTGTTTTGCAGCAAAATTTACGGAATGATACAACTTTGGGTTTCAATAGCATTTTCATACAACATTTGGAACGAGTTTTCTCAGAAAACCCAAAACTCTCTTTAACGCGATTTTGACAGCGAACCTAACATGACGGGCCCACATGTCAGGTGACGTGGCAACTTAAGCACCGGACGGAGAAGACGGCCGTTAACGGCGCGTCTGGGCCCACCTTTCTGGGACCCACCTGTCAGGACCGTGTCTTAACGCCAAGTAAGACCGAGAATCAATCAATCAATCTGCCTTGGAGTAGTACTCACTTGACGACCCGCCGCCGCCGGCGACGTTGGCCGGCAGGTAGAAGGGCTGCGTGGAGTACCTGACGGCGCAGCCTGCGTTGAGCCCGTACCCCTCGGCGGCGCTGGGGAGGCACCGGCCGACGACCCGGTCGCGCGCGCTGGCCACGCACGCCGCGCACGCGCTGGCGTTCAGCGACCTCCAGCACTGCGCCGCCGCGTACACCCGCGGGCTCTTCCCGGACGGCGTCGCGGACGCCGACGCGGCATAGTAGTACCCCTTGGCCCCCGGCACGGAGGCCGTGACGTTGCGCACCAGCGCGGCCGCAGCCGCCGCGAACGCCGGCCCTAAGGACGGCGCGGTGGCGTTGGAGCAGACGGCGGTGTCGCCGGCGGCGTAGGAGGAGGATTCGTCGGCGGTGAAGTTGCGGGCGCCGTAGCGGAGGAAGCAGCCGTCGAGGTGGATACGGCCGGCGTCGGCGGGGAGGCAGCAGGGCAGCTTGAGGCGGCTCTGCCCGGAGGACACGGTCCTGACAAGTGGGTCCCAGAAAGGTGGGCCCAGATGCGCCGTTAACGGCCGTCTTCTCCGTCCGGTGGTTAAGTTGCCACGTCACCTGACATGTGGGCCCGTCATGTCAGATTCACTGTCAAAATCACGTTAAAAAGAGTTTTGGGTTTTCTGAGAAACTCGTTCCAAATGTTGTATGAAAATGCTATTGAAACCAGAAGTTGTATCATTTCGTAAATTTTGCTGCAAAACAGGCAGTTTTGTGCTAATAACTCTGGATAGGGCAGACAGAGCACAGAGGGCGTCTGCGAGTCTGCGTGCCCGCGTGCGATGCGAACGACGGAAGGAGCTGCGTGCGATGCGAACGAGCAAGTAATTGGGCCAGGATTGCATGTGCGTGCTGGGATGGGCTGGTTCTAATATGTATTTTTTTTTCCTTGTCAAAATCATGGGTATTCCATGGAATACAGGGGAATACCCCTGCCGCCGCCCCTGGGGTTACAGGAAAGAAGCGTAAAAGGCTAGACTCCCTACTAATGTTAACAGCCTGGACTCTTTGGACTGAAAGAAATAACAGGGTTTTTGAGAAGACCAGCAAGCCGGTCAATGTTCTCTTCGAGCAGATAAAGAACGAAGCAAGGCAATGGAACTTGGCGAGCAAGGGTCGCATGCATCTCATCGAGGACTGAAGTTTCTGTACCTAATCTTCTGTCTGGTCGTCTTTGCCCTTGCTTGATGTGTTTTAGTTTCAGACAGTCAATCTGTCTCGGTTCTTTGGAAGTAGTCAGGTCGTGCTAGGTTGTTTTTCTAGCTAGGTCGTTCCTTCTTTCCTTGGCTGGTCTCCAACAGTTCTGTAAACTTTGGCTCGTCGAGCCTTTCTTCTTCTTCTATAATAATACATGCAGCCCTCATGCATGGTTCTAAAAAAAAAAAGGCCACGGACACTGTCGTGGAGAAGGTTCTTGGAGGTCTGGACATGAACACACTTGGTGATTCCAGCCGGCGCAACTTTCTTGAGATGATATCCAAAACGCTGCCTGGGTATATCCCCGAGGTAGCGAAAGTTCATGGCATATTAGTTGCGCTTGTGACTCTTTCAAACAAGCTGGAAGCCAATCAGAATGAGGTTCAGCAGGAGACTGAACAAGAAAGCCGTGTCACGACTGAAGTGAAGTTTGAACTTCAGTCTCAAGAAGGTGTGGTCACAGCTACCGCCGACGAATTATCTTCTGTAAGAAAACTTTGTATGGAAAAGGTGGCGTTGGTGGAAACTCTCAAGGCACAGCTCCAGGAGGCTTCTGATGATTTGCGAAAGCTTGAAGAGAAAGAAGAGCAGCTGAGTCAGGCACACCTTGCTCAGGAATCAATTCGGCCACAAAGCGAAGTGCTGCACGGGGAGAACTGCTCCTCGCCCTCCTCCGGTCCATGTTCGCCAGGTTGCGCAGAAGCCCGCTGCTGATCGTCCTCGTCCTTGGGAGCGCTCCCCTCCGTGTCCACAGCCGAAGCCACCTTGCCAGCCGTCTAGTGTGCAGTTGCAGTCTGTCCCTGTGAGTCAGCTCGTCGACCAGCCTTCGCCGCTGCGACATCCTCCGCCTCCCCCTTCCACGACATATGTGCAGCTTACACTGGCTGAGCAGGCCATGTTGCTCCGTTCCGAGCTTCACGGCTGCCTCGCGAGGGTTGAGAGTTTCTTGGTGAGAGCGGGTGCTGCTCTTGACTCGTCTTCTGTTGTGCTTGAAGCCTGTCGTCCGATTGAGCTCAATGTTGATTCAGCTGACATGGGAGAAGAAGGCACCTATGGTAGTTTCTCCCCCCGTGCCATGGCCTGCCCGTTGCCTCAGCCTCATGTGTCGGCTCCCTCCGAGAGTGAGGTATTGGCTCCGGTCATGTTGATGATGCCCGAGCTGCAAGAGTTGTGTGGGGAGTCCGCTCAAGGGACTCCTCCCTTGTCGATGATGCACTTGGAGGTGGACACGTTTAGCCCCTCAGCGGTGACTTCCTTGCCACCATCTCTGGTGCCCAACCAGTCGCCTTGTGTCGTTGACTCTGAGGCCCTCTTTGCAAAGGAGCTTTGCAGCCTTCTCGCTAGTTTAGAGATGGCTAGCCCTGGATCTGGTAAAGAGATTACTTACCTCTTGTCGAGGAAGGATGCGGGTGACAAAATGAAGAAGGTGAAGGAGTATCTCGGGAGCAAAATCAACAAGAGGGGCACCAAAATAAAGGCTTCTACAGCTACATGATGCTTGGTTCTCATCTCTTCGAGTTATCGTGTGTGGTGTTAAACGGCGGTTGTAGCGGGTTGGGAGAGTTGGTCTTTCTGTCAAGTGTTGAGAGAGTTGCATTGCATGCTTTGAGAGTGGTTCGCGTATGGTTTTCGCATCATGCCTGGGTGTTGTATGCATGGGGTCGTGTTGTAACGGTTTTCGCCCAGTTTTCCGTTAATTAACTGGGTAATTCTCACTCCTTCTTAATTAATGAAAATGGCAAATCTTTTGCCTTGTTTCAAAAAAAAAACAAACTGAAGGAGCAGCAGGATAAACTTCAGAACGTTGGTGTTGGCCAGAGTCAAAAGCTCATCGAGCTCCAGCAGCAGGCTACAGCTTTGGAACATGAAGTGCATCAGCTTATTAACAATCTGCAGAACTGGCGCTCCCTGTGAAGTGCTTATAGCAGCTCTGCCTCTTTATCTTGCCATTTATCACGGCAACATTTGAATAATTTGTTTTAATTTCATTTTGCCAGGACGTGCATTTCCACTTCCGTTTTAAATAGCTAGCTGACTATGTCATGCTGCTCATGTAATAAAGTCCAGACTATCAGTTTGTTTGTTCGTCTTTCAAGTTCCCAGCATCATTTGTAATATACTGGTTCGGCTACCAGCTGCCAATCATTCAGATATTGGAGCTGCTTTATTTATATACATCTTTACAGCTTAAATCATTACTGTTACAAATTTTGGAGTTGTATATATATATATATATTTTTTTTTTATAGTTTATACTCGTGAAAATTTATTTGGAGTAATTTGTTTTTTATGTCACAGTTTAAACTTTAAAATCGTAAGTTTATTGGAGTAATATATTTTAATGTCACAGTTTTATAACTCACGAAGGTATGGAGTAATTGTTTTACAGTTTATACTCATGAGTTCATTGGAGTATTTTAATTTTTATGTGTGCCTCAGTTTATACTCATGAGGGTATGGAATAACTTTTTTTTTGTGTGTGCCCCAGTTTAAACTCGTGAGGCGATGCATTATTTTTAAATTTCATCACAGTTTATACTCATAAGATTTGGAGTATTATTTTGTCTAGAGATTTTTTGTGTGCCGCAGTTTATACTCATGAGGGTATGGAGTTAATTTTTTTTTTGTGTGCCCCAGTTTAAACTCATGAGGGTATGGAGTTAATTTTTTTTTTGTGCCCCAGTTTAAACTCATGAGGGTATGGAGTTAAATTTTTTTTGTGTGCCCCAGTTTAAACTCACGAGGGTATGGAGTTAACTTTTTTTTTTACACAATTTCGACTCATAAGTATATTGGAGTTAAAATTTTGATTCACAGTTTAGACTCATAAGTTTGTTGGAGTTAAAATTTTGATTCACATTTTAGACTCGTAAGTTTGTTGGAGTGATATATTTTTTTTCTGCCCCAGTTTATACTCATGAGGGTATGGAGTTAAAATTTGATTCATAGTTTAGACTCTTAAGTTTGTTGGAGTGATATATTTTTTTTCTACCCCAGTTTATACTCATGAGGGTATGGAGTTAAAATTTTGATTCACAGTTTAGACTCTTAAGTTTGTTGGAGTGATTTTTTTTTGCCCCAGTTTATACTCGTGAGGGTATGGAGTTAAAATTTTGATTCACAGTTTAGACTCGTAAGTTTGTTGGAGTGATATTTGTTTTTCTGCCCCAGTTTATACTCATGAGGGTATGGAGTTATATTTTTTTACAGGAGGCTAACATTTTATACTCTTGCAGCCTTGTAGTGCTAGCACATTATGCTTCTGCAACCTTTGATTAGATTTTAAATGATGTGTTTACATGTTGCCAACAATTTATAGCTTCATGCGACATTGGAGTAATTTCACTCATTAATTTCTTTTACATGAGATCATCAGTTTATACTCGTGCAGCCTTGGAGTATTTATCTCATATAATATACTATGCATGATGTCAACAGTTTATACTCGTAAGACTTTTTGGAGTGATTTTTATTCAGGCAGATTTAGAACTTGTACGTATTACCATAATTTATACTAATAAGGCGTTGGCAGATTTCATTTTTCTCATTATATGAGGCCAAGTTTTGCTATATTGGAGTGATTTCACTATTTTCTTTGTTTCGCATGAGGCTGCCAGTTTGTACTCTGTAGCCTTGGAGCCATAGTGGATTATATGCACTAAGCTGGTAATGCATGTTTTGGCGGTACTCTCCAAGAGCAATTGATACCATGTCTTATAACTATGAAAATTATTTATTCTTTTATCAACATAAACCAAGAATGCACATTCCGGGTTAAAATTATTTTTTTTTTCTGCATGTATACAAGATCATAACGCAATGCTTTAGATGATCTCGCTCATGATTTCTTTTCAATGATATCATCATGAAATGAGCGATACTTTTTCTAACAAGCAAGGTGCCCCTGCTATCACATAATGATGGGTTGATGAAGTATCGCAATACATTTTTAATTGCTTTGTACATTTTGGGACCACTACAACCCCTTTCTTTTACTGGGACCTCAGATAACCAGTGATATTGAAATGCCGCCTAAAAATTTCGAAGCTCGCATACGCGTCAAGAGATGCATACTTGATTTGCTCATGGCTCAAGTTGGAGCACTCCCATAGACTGACACTGACGCTCTTGTCCTTATTGAGTTTTATTTTCGCCACCTTCTTTGCTAGCTTCTCTAGCGACACCAATTGGCCTTCTTTGTGACCATGTACCTTGACACCAAGCTGTTGTAGGTCGACAACATTTGTGACATTTATAGAACTCAAGCTTCTTGATGTCATTTCCAATGGCAGCGCCCACAAATTTGACTGTGTCATTGGCGAGGAGCCAACGGAGGAGTGGAGGAATATAAGCTTTAGCATGAGCTTGATATAACTGGTAAACCAGACAATGTTTACCCACGCAAAGCTGCAAAACAGCGGCACGTTGGGGTTCTTGGTTTGCAAGAGCATTTTGCTTCTCAAGCGAGAGTTTCCGATGCTCTCTTTTGTGGATGTATCTTGTATACTCACAGTCAAACCCAACGACACGCTGCTTTGCATGGTTAAGATATTTTCTCCAAATGAACCGGATAAATGTAACAACCGTTGAAGGGTTGCTAGTCACTGTTGTATGGATTCTCAGCCCGCCCTTACTTATACGAAAGCGGCGATCCGAAAGGTTGTGTTCCGTTATCTTGGACAAGTGGATACAGAACCTACCGACTTTAACATGACGATGGTTAGTACGACAATAATTTCTTTGGCGATGTTGTCGTTGAAATGGACCATATGAACCTTCAAGTGATTTTTGTACCACAGTGCCAATCCTGCTGTCATGAACATTTGTACACTGCCTCAGAGCATTCTTCGCTGGATTTATTGGCCAGCAAAGGAACAAACTCTAGCACATCAGCTTTGAGTTGATTCTGAGCATTGGCAGATTTTCCTATTGGAGCCGATGCATGTGGAAATATTGGCACAACTTCACCTCCTTTTTTAGATTGCATGCAATGGTATTTATGCAACATCTCATCTTTTCTTTCACAAAGCGGCGCAAATTCAACATCTTTGAATTCTTGCACTTCTCCCTTGTTCTTGTACGGCTCATAGGATGATTTCCCTACATCTATTACTTTCCCTTTCCTATATGACAATGGAGTTGGAATAACATTGTCCGGATAGGATGCCTTTTCAGCAAATGTCATACTTTGCTCGGCTGACTTTGAAAAGGCACGGGTGAACTTCTCCATTGATGCAGAAAATACCTCCATATTTTGGTCTTGTTTAGTGGCTGATGGTGCCATACTCCTAAGCGAACTTTGGCTTAGTAATGACACAAGAGGACCAACCGGCACATCAAACCAAAGGGATCCAATTTGGAGAGTCACAAACTGTTGTACTTGTCCCTCCATGCCTCCTTGAAGAACCGGCGTTCCTCTTAGATTATTATTATGAATACTAGAAGCATTTCTCTCAGCTTCGGTGTTGGTATTATTATTGCCCACACGATTGCGTAAAGCAACCAATTCATATTCTTTTTGTTGGAGTGCAGCCGTGAGTTCTGCAAGCTGCTCTTTAACTGATCGACTTGTATTCGCCGCAAGGACCTGCTCCACACGGATCGAATCTCCATTATGTTGCTCTTCCTCATGAGATTTTAGCTCATTCTCAGAATCGGATTGAGTAACCTTGCACAGAGGATTTTGAGACTCTGCACGACTCGAATCTTGATCTTCAGTACTCGAATCTATTTGACTTCGAGTTACAGGTCGATGACCCGGTACAACATTTTTCTTGGCTTTCTTTCTCTTGAAATGTACTGATGTTGATGATGTTTCACTTTTGCTGTCTGCTGCTTCCGCAATACCAACAGGAAAAGAATTAAAAACCTCAAATGAGTTGCTAGAAACTCTTTTGCGAGCTGGCCATGGAGTGAAGGTCGTAGCAGCTTTTCTTGATGTATTTTCTGGTTTCTTGGTCATTTGTACTCTACTGACTTGACTTGACGTTGGATCATTTCTTCCTTGTATTCTACTGTACCCAGAATCAGCATGTACAGCCATTTCTCTTCTCTTAAGTGCAGCACGCCTTGCACTTGCACGGTCAGCTTGAGTGATATATCCTTGCCGCTTGGGGTTTTCCTTTATAAATTCTTCATACTCTGGCCATTTAGCAAGAGTATGTGCTCGACGCATGATTGCGCCACCTTCATCATCAGCAGAGACAGAGTAACCCGGCAACATTTCTTTTAAAGTTTCACATATACTTTCTTTTATCATTTTGTGAAAATCCACATGGCGTCTTCCACGAATTCTTGCATTCGCATTCCCATCTCTATTATGGATGGGACAAGCGACTTGCTTCCGTTGATGCCTTGCTTCATTGGCTTCAACTGCCACTGGAAGATCAACCCATGCCCGGTGAGCTCTTTGCCGTCGGCGACGGTGGCGAACGGGGTCATAGGAAGCTTCAAATGATGGACGTGGCATCGGCACTGATGCTGACAAGGGGTCCGACATTGTTGCGGTCGGGTCGACATGTCCCGTCCTAATGTCATCCGGAGTGAGGTACACTCCATCCCACTTGAGCGAACGTTTGTTGTTCAGCTCATCATATGTTGGGAAGAACTTGGGTGCGTCGACCCGAAGTTGACCCCGTGGTCGAGGACATTCAACTTCCTCAACTATTACAGCTTTCCCTTTATCCGCCGCGGAGGCCATATGAACTGCCCCTGGTGTGTTTGATATATATGGACTTGTATGAATTCGCTTCCGCACCCATCTTCAGTTTAGAAGGAGTGTGCGGTACTGCAACCAGTGGCGGATCCAAGGGGTGGACAGGGTGGTCCATGGACCACCCTGTGATTTCAATGTAGCATGTATACCATAGTATAAAAAATAAAAATAATTATATTTATATGAAGAACCATTGTTGGACCACTCTGACATATTGAGTTGGATCCGCCAGTGACTGCAACCTTGGTTGACGTAGATGAAGAAGCTGGTTCATGTCTTGTTGGAGTAACCGTACACGAAACAGACCATGTCGGCGAAGCCACTTTTGGTGGAGCTGCTCTTTTTGCAAGAACAGGCCATTCTTCAAGTGATGGTCCATGGAACCTGGACGGAGCTTCTTGATTTATTGGCTTGGCATATGCTGCCTTTGCAAAGCTAGGAGGAACTGTATCGGATGAAACAGTCTTGTGCATTTAAAAAAGGAACCACCCCCACCCCCGCGTCGCCCAACCCTAGGCGACACGGGGGCGCCGCCGCCGCCGGCTCCCGAGTCCCCTCCTCCCTCATCCCTTCCCTCCCGCCGTCGTTGGAGGACCTGCTGGGCGTGGCCCTGGCGGCGACAACGGCGGCGGGGATATCCTCCTCATGCGGCGGCGGTGGTTCACTCGATTGGCGGCGGCGCGTGGTGCGGTGATGGCTCGGCGGTGAGGTGCCGTGGAGTCCCGTCGCGAGCGCAGATCGGCGAGGATGGAGGGCCGCGGTCTCCCACGGCGGAGGAGCCCCTGCTGCTGCGGCCAAAGCTCCAAGCCCGTCCGTGGCCCATCTGGGTCCCTGCGGGTCTGAGGCGACGGCTATGGCGACAGGAGGCGCCGGGGCGCCTGGTGTCGCCGGTGCTTGGCACCGTGGCGGTGTTGGCGGCCGGTCAGGCGGCGGCGGGCTGGTTCCACACCGGCCAGTCTCGTCGGCTCGGTTTGAATAAAGGTGGTAGTCCTGGATCTTTCTAAACACCAAGACGAAGATTTACTTGATGCAGCTCTTCATTCATTTGGCCGGATTGTCGAGTTCCGGAAGGCTCCGCCGGCGAACTCCATTGGGCAAATCAAGCCTGGAGATTGACGGTCTGACCGTTTAGTTTCAGAGGTAGCGTTGTGAAGTTCTGCAATCTGTTGCCATCATGGATTTGTCTTTTGTTCCATGATGAAGTCAGGTTGCGGAGAATGGCATGGAAGCCAAGATTTGAGGACTTGCAATGGTGGTTCCAGTCCTGGTGGGATGAGGGATTGGCTAGGTGATTCGTAACTTGGAACAGCAGCAACAGCAAGAGGGGGCGACAGCACAGGAGAAGTTCAGTGTCTAAACTTTCAGGGTGAAAACCCAAGGTCTGGCCTTAATTGGTTGTGCCTGGCAATTGCCTTGGTGAAGGCATTGTTTTTGCGAGTGTGGACAGTCTTCAGGGTGAAAACCTATGATCTATGATCAGGGCGACGACGGCGCTTGAGCACTGTTCCCTTCTTGGAGGCGTCGCTTTTTGAAGCAGTTGGAAGTTGGACTTCTGGTACTGTTTTGGTGGGGTTTGATCTGCTGTAACAAGGAATGGATCACTGTAGCGGGACTTTTTTTTTGTAATTCTTCTTTTTATTCTGAGCTGTGTGCATCCATGGGGCCGCTAGGACACGCGTTGTTGCAGAGGCTGGGTGTAATTGGTATCATCGCGATATTAATATATGCTCTTTATCAAAAAAAAATGTTCACGTACTGGTCACGTGAAGTAGTTTTTGTAGCTTTTGCTGCATCTCGCATCCTTCTCTTGGCTGACTTGGATAGCACTGGAATAAATCCATCTTTAGGTGCCGAAGTGACCTCCTTTTCTTTCTCTGGTTCAGTTGGTGATGCAGCTGTAGTCTTCCAGCTCTCACTCATGGCAGTCACGAGCGGACCGATTGGCACATTGAGCCATAGGTCGCCGAAATGGAGAGTCACGAAGTGTTGCACTTGTCCCTCCATACCTTCTTTTCAGACGAAGAAAACCATATATTAGTTTTCTTGCATTTTTTTGATACATTTATTTTGTAAAGTCATATGTTGTAATCCTATGTTGGAATTCAAAGATGAGGGGAGAAATAAGTCCCACCGGGCGTGCCAGAATCGGATGACGGGAAAATGGGGCGATCGCAAAAATACGTACGCGTCCACGTCATAGAGACAGATAGAATTTAAATTTAAAGTGCGCAAATGTAAATGAGACAAATATCAAGTATTGCGAGTACATATTTCCGGAACTTTTACATTTTCATAAAAGAACCGTTAATTACATCTCCGAAGAGAAAACTCCTGATTAAGAATCACTAGTGGAAAAACCCCCTTTCGTCCCGGTTGGTTTGGGCCATTGGTCCCGGTTCCCCAACCGGGACAATCCAATCGGGACGAATGCTAGTCCCGGTTGGGACACCAACCGGGACGAATGGGGGGGGGGGGGGCACGTGGCCCGGCCACAGGCAGTAGGGGCTGAGGCTTTGGTCCCGGTTCGTATTACGAACCGGGACGAAAGCCCGGGGTTTTCGTCCCGGTTCGTAATACGAACCGGGACTATTGTCCCGTCAGATTTTACTTTTTCCAAAAATTTCAGAAAATTGTTTAAATTTATAAAATAAATAATGCTTATTCTGTAATTCATAAAAATATGAATAAAATACCAAAATGTTCAGAAAAATAAGACCTATTTGATTATGAAAAATGCATGCATGTTTAAAAAACTTAAATTAAATATTTCTTAGAACTACAAAAATGCCACTACTAGTTAAATAAGAGGAACCACTATTACACATCATCGCCACGAATATATATATTACACACATCTCATTCGTCGTCCTACATATATACATCTCTTTTACACTCTCACTATTTAATTTCAACCTTACAGTAGTATTCTCCTTTCGGATCTAGGACCTCTGCAAGTAAGAATCCGGCAATTTCCTCTTGAATTGCTCGTATGCGATCGTGTGGTAGAAGGCCATCCCGCAACCGTTCGATCTAATTAAAAAAGGGTCAATATATATGAATGAAAGTAAACAGAATTGATGGCAATAAACTAAGATTATGAATATGGCATACGCACTTGAAGTTGTTCTAAGATTCTGTCCTTCTCACAGCACGTCTGACGAATGAACTCGCAGACGTAGTATCCACATAAATGATTCCCACTTCCCTGGCTCAAACACTTTACGGAAACAGAGTTCAATCAAAATAATAATCAAGAATGGTAATGGTATTGAACTAGAATCAAAGAGATGCGCGGATCTAGATAGTAGTACTTACATTTATTGGTTTAAATGTAAGCTTCTCCGCCCATTCACCCCTAGCCCTGGCGGTGAATCGTTTCCAAGCCCTGCCCGGCAAAGAAAATGAATAAAAGAGTTATATATTAATTACTTGCTATCAGTAAATGAACGGAAAGTTGCCGATAATGCCATAATGATTGAAATTACCTCTGGAGGCATTCCTGCATGTCCGCCCAATTCTCAAGGGGTTTATGTAAGGAGTCCATGACTTGTACTACTCCTTTGTCAGGCATAATGATTAGCAAAATAAAGTGGAAGCTGCGCACGCATAAGTCATCAATTATACACTTAACATCGAGAAATTAAGCGAAATAAAATATGTAGAAGACAGTAACACTTACTTGAAGTTGTAAGGAAATAATATTTCTCTTTTGATTTCGTTGAACCGTAACGCATTTACCAAGTTATTCTCGGTTTCGTCGTAAAAATCAAGGAGACTTTTTTCATGAACGGTATTTGGATCAACGAACCAAATGTCATAGATTTGTCCTCTTTTGCATTGCAGAATCTTCATTCTGCATAATTAATATAGTGATAAGTAAGATTATAAATGCAATGAACGAGGTGAGCTAGGTAGAGACTTAACTACAGAAATAATACTTACAGACAATAGGCGCTGATGATAGCTTTGTCAAGGGCTTCTTGTTGGTATAACTGAAATAATTCACAAAATTCAATCATTACGTGGTCATCTCCATGCCCGTAATGCTCGTTCTTATATCCCACGTAGATCCAATTTTCCCCTTTCTTTGAGGCTGCCATGTACCAACTATGCAATCTTCGCATTTTTGTTGGTAGATCTTTGACTAACTGAGATTTGACGAGAGGATGCCCGTGCCGGTATTTGTATTTTGGAACTATTTCTTCGTGGAATTGTAATTGGTCTAAGTACTGAGCAATAGACAAGCCGTGAGCAGCGGCTGCTTCTCCGTACATTGCAACAAACTCAGGATCGATGCCGACCGCAGGTTTGCTCGACCCCACCTTGGTATCGGAAAACACTTTGAGCGGGGGGCACGATTGTTTTTGCTGTTCTCCTAGCTGGGCAACTGTCTTCCGGCTTGCACTAATACTCTTCGACCGCTGTTTATTTGCCCGAACCGACTTGAGAATAGAGCGGTCATAGTCTGGTGTCAGCTTTGGCGGGGGTTGGGCCAGATTTTTCAGCATTTTCACGATAGCGGCATGTTCTTCTGGGGTGTCGGGGAACTCTGGCGCTTTCGCCTTCTTTACCTTCAAGTTAGCAAACCACTTATCCGTTTCCCCTTTTGCGATCGCCTTATTTTCCTCCACCGTATAGTCATAAGGTCTCTTGGCAAGATTCTTATGAGGTACTTTTGGGAGGGGTGACCTTGAACGTTTCGGTGATCGGTTACGACTCCTTGTAGTACCAGCAGTGGTACGCTGAGCCTGAGACGACTGATGCGGCGGCGAAGACGGCTGCTCTGGAGACTGGTGAGGCGGCGGAGACGGCGCCTGAGGTGGCGGTGGTGGAGAGTGGTGAGGCGGCGGAGATGACGCCTGAGGCGATGGAGAGTGGTGAGGCGGCGGTGAGAGTGGTGAGGCGGCGGCGGTGGAGAGTGGTGAGACGGCGGCGGTGGAGAGTGGTGAGGCGGCGGCGGTGGAGAGTGGTGAGGCGGCGGAGGCGGTGGAGAGTGGTGAGGCGGCGGCGGTGGAGAGTGGTGAGGCGGTGGAGGCGGCCAGTTTGGAAGCACGATGAATTCCTTTGGCCATAGAATAGTCCCTTTCCTGGCTTCTCCAAGTTCAACCACCTCCCCATCTTCACCTGCAGGGTGTTCCAGCTTCAGCTCCTCAAATCCTTTACTAACTTCATCCACCCCGACAATAGCGTAGCCATGAGGAACAGGGGAGCAATGGAAAGTTGGTGTAGGTCCAATTGGTATGGCATAGCCGACCGCCACCTTCATGGTTATGTTGAACACTTTCACATGTAGCTCACAAGGTGTGCTCTCCGTGATATCATCCACTGGGTAGCGACGAAGAGCATCCGTCGTCAGTGCATCATCATCACGTGCCGGGACCATGCTCGAAGCCACGCTGCTTTTCTGATATGATGGGTCGGTAGCATCGACTACAGCTTCTACAACGTGCTGCTGAGATAGGCCGACAGTGCCTTGCTGGCTAAGTTCGTTAATTTGATCCTGTTGCCGCTTCATTTGATCCTGCTGCCGCTTAATTGTTTCTTCTATATTACGCAGCCGGTCTGCAGCAGCGATTGCTTCCCTTGCCTCCCTTTCCTTTCTCCTCTGATGACTTTTATCGGGAAATATTTTCCTTTCCACGGGAAACCCATGTACCCACGGCTTGGAGCCTTTGGTGCCTCGTGTTCGTCCCTCATGTTCTTTATTCCCAATGGCGCGTGAAAGCTCGTCATCCTCTCTATCGGGACGGAACCGTCCCTCTTCAACATCCTTGTATGCTTTCCTAATTTCTTCGATGGGTAGTAGGGGATTATCCTTGTGTCTTCTGGTATATATGCACTTTCCTTCTGCGTCCAATGTGCCCCCATGCCCGTAAAACCAATTTCTTGTCCGTTCGGTCCATCCTTCTTTTATAGGCTCTGGAACGATCCCTTTAGCCAGCAGGTCCGCCTCAAGTTTGTCCCACTTAGGCATGGAACAGGCGTAGCCAGCAGCCCCCATAGTATGGTGGTACTTCTTTTTAGCAGCATTTGCCTTGTTTACTGCAGACTTTAACTGAGCTTCCTCTGATTTCTTGTAATTCACAAAATCTTCCCAGTAGTCTCTTATCTTCTCATACCCGTGATCGAAATCCGGAGTTTTATCTTTCAAGATATAGTCGGTGACCAATCTTTTCTTAAATTTGTTGAATAGCTCGGCCATCTTCTTAAGAGCCCACGCCTTGACTTTATCTACTAGAGCTTTTTTTCGGGCATCCATCTCCTCCTCATCTGGCTCCCCCTCCTCTGGATCCACCTCTGGCAACGACAATGTGAAATTAACCATGACCTTTTGAAAAAGGCGTCTTTTGCCTTCGGGGCCGATATAGCTAACTTTAGGATCCCTTGGCTTATTCCATTCTCGGATGGTGATCGGGACGTAGTCCCTAACAATAACACCGCATTGCTTCACAAATTTTTGTCTAACATCAATTGGAGCAATGGGTTCGCCGTCTGCACCGACTTCTTCGATCCTGTAGCGGACATTGTCCTGCAACTTTTTGGTTGGGCCTCGTTTCGTCCTCACAGAGGATTTGCTCGATCCGGATGGCTAAAAGAAGAAAGACCGTTAATATGTGTATATGGACAACAGAGGCTAAATTAATTAATATAAATATATATATGCACCTCGTCGGAGTTTGTAATAATCAATGTTGCACCGGAGCCGCCGGCTTCTGCCTTGTCGGCTTCTCCCTCATCGGAGATGCCGAGTTCGGCCTCTTTCCAGGCGTTGAGAGACTCATCCCCCTCACCGGAGTCGTTCAGAAAGTGACTTGTTTCATCATCGCCGCAGATTATATCCTCGAGGATATTTTCCTCAATTTCATCTCTGCCGTGTGGTTCCATAGTTTCTGCAAAATACGAAAGTTATTTTCGGAGCCGTCTCTGCCGTGTCGTTCAGAAAACTTGTAGGGATAGAATGGTACTACAAGGAAAGGCGCGCGTTGCTGCGCCTGTTGTTTCTAAGCGTCGTCATGGTGATACATTTTTATGAACATGTGTGATTTATGCTCATCGTCGGCACTTAGGTGACTAAATCGTCGATGACCTAGCTCATCGATTTCATCCCCCGCAACACGGTAAAAATGTCGTGGTAAATCACTCCTCACAAAAATGAAACACTTAGCACATTCGTGGTTTGTCGAGTTTTGACTTCAATTTACATCACTAAATAAAAATCAACATCGCTACATCACTGAAATTTGCACTAGCTAAATATTACATATGTGAGGATGATCCACTAAATAAAAATCATCACAGATCAATTTTGCAATTATCATCGGATACTTTATATACACTAACCGCTGTCACATATCACAGATCAATTGCAAATAATAATGTAGACTGTCACATATGCTATTGAAAATAACCATACATGATATTTTATATAGCATATAATAATGTAGACAGTCTTCTTGCAAGCATAATGGACTATTCTAATCATCGGCTTGCATTAAGAATAGCCAAGAAGACAACATTATTTCTTTCGGCTCGTAAAAAACAGCAAAATCAGCTACCACTAAATCATTCCAAATTGACTTAGCAAATTTTTCTAATAACATTTCTAACACTAAATTTCCTAACACTAAATTCCTAACACTAAATTTCTAACACTAAATTACCTACCACTAAATTTCCTACACTACAAAAACAACACAAAAATGTACCTAAACTACACACCTAATTTATACTACTAACTAATTTAAATTACTAACTAATTTAAACTACTAACTAATTTAAATTACTAACTAAAACTAACTAACTATGGAGTAACAAATAGTTCTTAACAATAATATTGCAACTAATTATGGAGTATTAATTTTGATTTCTAACTTTGCTAACACAATCATCAAATAACATTGCTTTGCTAAATTACTATTTGAATTTTTCTAAAACTAACTAACAACTATTTCAATTTTTTTAAAAAAATAACTTTGCTAAATTTGCTACATTTTCAAATTTTCTAAAATAACAACCTAAATTTTCTAAAACTAACTAACTAAATCTAAAACTAACTAACTAAAATTACTAATGCACTAACTAACAAAATTACTAACTAAGTAAAAATGAACTAACTAACTAAATTAAAAAAAACTAACTAACAGAGGGAGGCCGTGCTCACCGGAGGCGGCTCGTCCGCTGCGGCCGGAGGAGGAGGGCTCGGTGGAGGACGCTGCGGCCGGAGGAGGAGGGCTCGGTGAGGAGGCTCGGCGGAGGACGCTCGATGGAGGAGGCCGGAGGAGGGGCCAAGGAGCGGCCGGCCGGGGTTCGAGCGGAAGGCCGGGGGAGGGCGGCGCAGCTGGCGGGTGGTGCAGGGGGAGGATGGACGGCGCGGGCGCGGTGGAGGCCGGAGGGGAACGGCGCGCGGGCGCGTGGAGGAGCGCAGAGAGGGCGGCACCGGAGGAGCGGACGGTGAGCGGCGGCGCGGCGGACGGAAAAATTCGGCAGCCTGACGGCAGGAGATTGAATTTCCGCGCGCTGGTCCTTAGCGAAAATGAGGAATTGGGGGGAAGAAGAAGATGCAGGCAGTTTTAAAGCAGAGAGGCCTTTCGTCCCGGTTGGTGGCACCAACCGGGACCAAAGCCTCATTCGTCCCGGTTCGTGGCATGAACCGGGACCAATGCCCTGAAAATTTAATGCCCTGGCGCGAACCGGGACCTTTCGTTCCGGTTCTTCTTATAAACCGGGACCAATGAGTCCTTTTTCAAATTTTTTTCAAACTTTTCAGTTCTGAATGTTGTTCCCGCCTTTTTTATTCTTATTAAGGTGTTTGAATATGAATTTCAAATGGTTTTGAATTTGAAAAGACTTTCAACATGAAAAGTGTTTAAATTTGAATAAATAATTCAAAACCATTTTCTGTTTTATATAATAGTTATTCTATCTATACAAACTACTAACCATTTTGTCATTTTTTTAAGATTAGAGGTGAATTCATTTAAGTAATTTTTTTTTAAGATTAGAGATTAGAGGCGACAGCTTTGGTCCCGGTTCGTGGCACGAACCGGGACGAATGTCCCCAACCGAACCGGGACCAATGCTCCATGGGCTCCTGGCAGCTCGAACCGGGACCAATGCCAGCCATTGGTCCCGGTTTGTATGGGAACCGGGCCTAATGCCTTTTTCTGGCTTTCCCAAAGCCTCTTTTTCTACTAGTGAATTCCAACTTTCTAATATAAAAGATTACAACAATATGACAATTACAAAAGATAAAACTAAGACTAAGAAGTCCTCCTCGCCGTCATCGCCGTCGGATGCTGAAGGAGCATTTAATCTTCTTCGAATTATCGATTTGATATCATTTATTCGGATGTATTTCTTTTACTTGCACTAATATGATCGGTACAAGGAGTGTGCATGCGTTGGATACTTAATTTATTCAGTCGGCTACACATATATGAACTTTGATGATAATTTATGGGGTATTTAATTAGCCAACTGAGAGTATCCAGAATGGTGCGTGCAATTTGGGCCATAGGCCATGAATGTGCATGTGCATTTAGCGACAGCTTCATATAATAAGCTTTTCAAATTTCTTTTAGTACCAGTAAATGTGGTACTGATTTATCATAGGAGCGGGTTGTCTTTTGAAATATTTGTATACCACCGGGGTATGCATATTTTATTTTGATAGATTTTAATATGAGAGTTTCCATAACATGCAAGTTAACTGATTATATTTTGGATTAACCTACATGTGATTTTTGTTTGATATTTTGGTAAGGCATGATTTTAGCCTATATTTTCTACATGCTTATGTGGCATGAGCGTTTTGTTAATTTTGACTTCTCTTGTATTACTACTAACATCGCATAGCAAGGCCTGCGAGAAGTGTAACCAAGATGAAGCTTGTTCTATTCATGTATATATGACGATTTCTTCTCATTTCGCCCAACTTGGTCATATCCATTTTGAGGACTGATCCAAGGAACTTTATATGGACTTTGTATTTAGGCTATTCTCTAGATTTGTATCCACGCATAGGGACCAAAACAAGGAACGAGGCTTACGCACACGTTTCGTCCTGATTTGTATCGCTAAAGGGACCGAATCAAGAGATATCATATCAACAACGGAATATAGTTAAACATGATCTTGGTTTGTACCGCAATGGCCTAACCAAGATGACAATTTAGATGAAATGAACAAGCTACTTGATTTGTACCACAGTGGCCAAATCAAGGACATGAATTTTAGTATATAGATGAAAGCTCTTTGGTCTGTACGCATGGCCAAACCAAAGGCTAAGGGAGAAGATGAAGATGATGCACTACCGGTTTGTACCCATGGCCAAACCGGAGGGCTAGGAGGAAACCATGAGTCCCACCTTTTCTTGGATGCTGTGGATGATCCTTCTTCTTCAGTTCTTCTCTTCTTGAGTTATGTCCTTTCTGTAAAGTATGGTGTTCTTACCAGGAGCGGAACGTCGATGGAATGGGATCCGGGAGTATTTCTATTAGCCTGGGGTCAGAATATTTATAGGCGAGAGACAGAGTGTGGGCGTTGCGTTCCTCTCTGATTTAGATTTTTTATTTGGTTAATTGATCGATCGTGGGAGCGTCGTCAAGAACGTGGGCGTAATGACGAACTTCCCTTTTTTAAAACTCTCGATCAACTATGGACTTGGTCTTAGCTTGGAAACGTATGGATGCAGATGGGGCTATGGGCCATGGGCTGCTAATTGCCTCATTATAATTTATTAACCGTGTAATGACGCCGGCTAATCCATACATGCACGTAGCTGTAGGTTATACGTATTTCTTGTTACATATATAACCCAATAGCTTGTAAATTAGCTAGCTCGTAAGCTTTTAACCCTAATGGCTAGCAAAGATTAATTTATATTGTATAATTTTTTGATGAAATATAATTCGACTGTATTTCATAGGGTCATCCAGACAACGCCGATGTCGCGCACTCGAATATTTCTTTGAACATTTTGTATCGCTGGTCAATATCGGACCATTGTCGCCGATGAGGTCGACATGTAAACAAATATTTTTTATTTATTTATCACATGAAGCGATTCACTATTGTTTATTTAATTATTTTATGAAATTTCACGATAGTGAATTACTTTTTATATTCTGAGACAAAATCAATGTCAACAGTCCCATTGCTGATTGTTGAGGGGGTGGTATTGGTACGTATACCTGGCAACCAAACCTATGAAGGTGGGAAATTTTTGGTGCCGACCCTTGCTCAAGCTGCATAGGAGAGTGGATGTTGTAGGCCGATGATCGAAAGTTGATGAGATTTGCAGCGTGTAACATTGTGTGACCCCAACATGTAGTTGGTAAATTACAACCCTGAAGGAGCGGTCAGGCAATGAATTTAATTCTTTTAATCAATGCCTCCGCAAGTCCATTTTGTGTGTGGATGTGCGGTACAGAGTGCTCGACTTTGATTCCCATTGCCACGCAATAATCATCGAACGCCTTTGAAGTAAATTCACCGGCGTTGTCCATTCGAAAGGACTTTATATGATGGTTAGGAAATTTATTTCTCATTTGTATGATCTGAGAGATCAATTTTGCAAAAGCATGGTTTCTTGTTGACAGCAGGCAAACATTGAACCATTTAGAGGAAGCGTCGATGAGCACCATGAAGTGCCTAAACGGCCCTGAGAGGGGCTGAATTGGACTGCATATGTCCCCTTGAATACGTTCCAAGAACGTGGGGATTTCATCCTTCACCTTTAGGGGGCGATGGTCTAATGATTAATTTCCCCGTAGCGCATGCGGAGCACACGAAATCATCAAGATTCGGGAAATTTTTCACATTAACACTATGACCATTCGAGTTGTTAATTGTATTTCTCATCATCCTAAGACCGGGATGGCCTAACCTATCGTGTCATAGATAGGAAAGTTGAGAGCTTCTAAAAACAGTTTTACGGGTAGGACACACAGACATTGCTACTATTCTAATGTAGGACAGTCCTTGTGACGAACGGAGGAAACATACACCTCGATAACTTGTTTACCATTTGCATCGCGGTTGGTGTTGAATTGGCACTCATTGCCATTGTCATCACCGGTCTCAATATGTGTCGGCACAGTGGAAACCAGGGTACCACGGGCCGGCCTGCCAGGGCCCACAAGATTCTTTGGATGATTTTCGCTAAGGACCAGGCTCTCCAAGCCTGGCGAGCTTCGCGAGGATTTTCCCCTCGCGAAGGGTTTTCTCTCCTCGCCAAGGATTCTCTCCCTTGGCGAGGGATCGCGACTCGATAAGGCGTCTCCGACGCCGCCCGCAATTCTGCTAAGGACCAAGCTGAAAGGCTCGGCGAGGCTTTTCGCCTCGCGAAGCTCCTTCCTCGCGAAGCCCTCTCTGCCCCCGCGGCAGAGCGCACATGGGCTCTGCGCCATGTGCAGAGTGACGCGCGTGCCTACGCGCGATGACGACGACGCCGCAGTTGCTGTTTCCATGTATAAAGCAGTCAACAAAGCGGAGCCAAGCAAAGCGGACAACGAGTATTGCCTCTTTGGTGATAAGGGAACCGTCTGCAGCTACGCTCCAAGGACGACGTCACCGTGGGTCACCTCCCACCTCGGCAAGCGCCAGCCCACCGTCCAGCTGGTCGGCGACCCCTTTTCAGCTTTGGTGACGCCGTTCCCCTGCCGTGGACCGCGTCCACGGGCTTTACCTTTATGGTGGACTTCACCTTTATCGTGCACCGCGCCTCCTCCATCGCCGCCGTGTGGTAACCCTTCCCGCCCAAATGTTTGGGCAGAAGAGGTCCAGGGCGCCTATAAAAGGAGAAGGGGTGCGCCCAAGCAAGAGGGTGGGGTTTTCGGGATCTTGAAGCCTACCAAAACCCTAGATCTGAAGACTAGCTAGTAGCCATTGTTAGCCACCTCGAGCTCGGCAAGCTCTTCTTGTACTGTAAACTCTCCAAGCAGTGCAATACACCAAAGCAGGACGTAGGGGTTTTACCTCCTCAAGAGGGCCCTGAACCTGGGTAAGACCGAGTGTTCCCTTTCTGCAGTGCTGTCCCGCAGCGAGTCCGACGAGCACCGTCGCCGGAGCACGTTGAGGGTTGTTTGATTCCGTGTTCAGCCCCTTACTCGATCCTTCTCGAGACACACCCAGTTCCTGGGACAGTTCTCCGACATTTGGCGCGCCAGGTAGGGGGCTGAGGCGCATCTTCAACCTCGACGCAGCCATGGCCGGCCCTTCTCGCGCCGAACGACTCGCTCGCCGGACGGCCAGCGCCGCCACCGCTCCTCCTGCTGGCAACCCGCGCGGCCGCCCGCGTGGGAGCACCGCTCCGGCGCGCCGCGCCGACCCCGAGCCCCGCGTCGAGCACCCGGATGACGACGACATCGACCACGCTGAGGACGACCTTGGCGAAGAGGAGGCCTCCTACCTGCACCCGTCGCGGGACCGTGCTGCCTCCTCGCTGGGCCGCCCTGCGCCCAGCCCGGCGACTGCGCTCCTCATGGCGCAGGAGCTGTTGCAGTACCGCCCCACGCCGGCGGCTCAGGGGGCCTGGCTCAACCGCGTCTCCGAACTCATCGGCGCCGCTCGGGCCGCCGCACCTGCACCGTCTCGTTCCCTGGTTCCTTCTGCACTCGTGGGGGACGTGGCGCACGGCGCACCTCCCGCGCCTCCTCGTCAGCCCGCGCCCGCTCCAGCTCCACCGGTTCCACCGCAGCCTGCTCCGACGGGGGCTCCTCCTCGCGACGGCCGCGCTGCCTCGCACGCGTCGTCGCCACACGACTGCCAAATCGTGCAGCGAGCCCCTGAGGACGCACGCGTGAGCATCGAGCGCGGGCAGGAACGCCGCAACCGCGCCGTCCAGGACGTCGCCACCGCCGGGCGCCACCTCCGCGCCACCCTCGCCAACGGCACGGTCACCTACGGCACGACGGCCGCGTTCACTCGCAGCCTCCGTCGCGTCATCTGGCCGGTCAAGTTCAGGCCGGACCTCCCTCCGCGCTACGACGGCAAGAACAACCCCCTGGAGTTCCTGCAGCTCTACTCTCTGGCCATCCAGGCCGCCGGGGGCGATGACAAGGTCATGGCGAACTGGTTCCCCATGGCCCTCAAGGACTCCGCGTCCTCATGGCTCACCAACCTCCCCGCCGAGTCCATCAACACTTGGGAGGAGCTCTGCCGGTGCTTCGTCGCCAACTTTATGGGCACGTACGAGCGCGGCCTCACCTACAACGACCTCCGCGCCGTGCGTCAGAAGCCCGGCGAGACCCTCCGCAAGTACATCCAGCGCTTCAGCCAAGTGCGCAACAAGATCCCCAACGCCACCGACGCACAGGTCATTTCGGCCTTCCAGGCTGGGGTCACAGACGTGCGGATGCTCGAGAAGCTCGGCATCCACGACAACATCACCACCGTCATCAAGCTTTTCGACTTGGCGGACAAGTGCGCCAAGGCTGAAGAGGGCCGCTTGTTCGTCAAGAACGAGCCAGGGGACCCCACCGAGGGGTCCAAGAAGAAGAAATCCTCCGAGAAGCGCAAGACTACTGCGGTCCTCGCGGCAGAGCCCGACGCCAAGCAGCCTCGCCAAGCTGCCACTCCAGCCGCAGGACCTGAGAAGAAGGATGATCGTCCCTTCTGCATCTACCACAACAGGCATTCTCATGCCACCGAGGACTGCTACGACCTCAAGAGGCTTCGCGAGGCTCGCGAGGCTCGCGAGGCAAACGGAGGCCGCGGAGGCCGCGGCGGAGGCTGCGGCGGCCGCGGGGGGCGACGCTGGAACAACAACTACAATGACAACTACCAGCAGAACCCCCAGGACAATGCTGCCCAGCCCGCGAACGACAACCTGCCTGCCGAGGCTGACGAGGGCTACTAGGTGCCTCGTGGGGCCGCTTGCATCCTCGGCGGGGCTCAGGCCCCTCGCTCCAACCGCCACTTCAAGCAACTCGCTCGCGAGGTCGCAGCAGCCCTTCCTGGAGTCGAGGCCTCCAGGCCCCTCAAGTGGTCCCAGTGCCCCATTACATTCGACTCCGGCGACCACCCCAAGTCCACTTCGACCGTTGGCACCATCCCGCTGGTCTGCACCCCCACCATCAACAACATCGCCGTCTCTAAGACGCTCATTGATGGAGGTGCCGGCCTCAACGTCATCTCCGTCGAGACATTCGAGAAGCTGCAGGTGCCCTACGAGCGGCTTATGCCCACCAGGCCATTCTCGGGAGTGACAGAGGGTCTTACCACCCCTTTGGGGCAGGTGAGGCTCGCCGTCACTTTCGGCACCCAGGCCAATTACCGCACCGAGCTGATCGACTTCGACGTCGCGCACATCGGCCTGCCCTACAACGCCATACTCGGCTACCCCGCCCTCGCCAAATTCATGGCGGTGACCCACCACGCCTACAACCTCGTCAAGCTCCCTGGCTCGGGTGGCACCATTGTCATCCGCGGCGTGGTCTCAGATGCCCTGTACGCTGCGCAAGCGGCCTACAAGGCTGCCGCGGTGGCGTCACCCGCTGACGAGGTCCGGTCCTTTCAAGTGGACCCCCGAAGCGGCAAAGGCCTTTGAGGACCTGAAGAAGTATCTGACGAGCCCACCCATCATGGTTGCCCCACGCCCTCGCGAGCCTCTGAAGCTGTACCTTGCAGCCACTCCTCAGACGGCAAGCGCGGTCTTAGTGGCTGAAAGAGAAGAGCCAGTCCTCGACAAGCAGAACTCCGCCTCGCCAAGCCCAGAACCCCCCGACAAGGAAGCAGCCTCGTCAAGCCTCCGGCCCCAAGAAAACCCCGCCAAGGACTCCACCGAGCATGGAGAGGAGCCAGCCGCTGCCTCACCAACGACTACCCTCGTCGAGCATCCCGTGTACTTCGTCAGCACAGTGCTGCGAGACGCTCGCGAGCCCTACACCATGCAGCAAAAGCTCCTTTTCTCGCTCCTCATCGCCTCTAGGAAGCTGTGCCACTACTTCCAGGGTCACCCCATCAAGGTGGTCACCTCATATCCCCTGGAACAAGTCCTGCGCAACCCAAACGCGACAGATCGCGTCGCAGGCTGGGGCATTGAGCTACAACCTTTCGAGCTGGAGTTTGACACCACCAGGGTCATCAAGGGCAGAGTGCTGGCTGATTTCATGGCCGAATGGACGGACACGCGCAAAGAAGAGGAGCTTCCAGAGGAGGAAGCTACAGCCTCAGGAGGGACGACACCAAGCCACTGGACCATGCACTTCGACGGCGCCTTCGTGGCCAGGAGTGCAGGGGCTGGTGCCGTCCTCACCTCACCGACAGGCGACAAGCTTTACTACGCCGTCCAACTGTGCTTCAAGGACAACGACAAGGTCTCCAACAACATCGCTGAGTATGAAGGCCTCCTCGCCGGGCTCAGAGCCGCCATCGCCCTCGGCATCAAGTACATCCTCATCAAGGGCGACTCCCAGCTCCTCGTTAACTTCTCCAACAAAAGCTACACGCCTAAGGACACCTACATGGTGGCCTACCTTGAAGAGGTACGCAAGCTGGAGAAGCACTTCAGGGGAATGGAGCTCAAGCACATCCCGCGGGCAGAAAACCAAGAGGCAGATGAAATTGCTCGGCGAGCAGCAAGAAGAGAAACCCAGAAGCCTGGAGTATTCGAGGAGAGGCTCACCAAGGCCTCGGTCAAGCAACCTGTGGTCAACATCAGCATCGACGAGGAGCTCCCACCTGCCCCACCAAGCGGAGCACCAAACTGTGGTTTGCCCTCGGGCGATCGTTTGCTGCTAACCCTGGTACGACAAGACACTGGTTGGATCGACGAGATCAAGAGCTACCTGCAGAACCGAGCCCTCCCCGAAGACGACGCAGAGGCCGAAAGAATTGCTCGCCAGGCCAAGTCCTACTGCCTCCACGACAGAGACCTGTACCGCAAGCGACCCAATGGGGTTGCGCTGCGGTGCGTCCCTGCCGAGGAAGGCCGCCAGTTTATCAACGACATCCACAGCGGCGAGTGCGGCCACCACTCTTCCTCGCGCACCATTGCAGGCAAGGTCTTCTGTAGTGGCTTCTACTGGCCCTCAGTGCTTCAAGATGCCGCCGAAATCGTCCAGTCCTGCGACGCATGCCAATTCCACGCCAAGCAAATCCACCAGCCCGCGCAAGGACTCCAGACGATCCCGCTCTCCTGGCCATTCGCGGTCTGGGGGCTGGACTTGCTGGGACCCTTCCCGCGAGCGCTCGGGGGCTACCGCTACCTCTACGTCGCCATCGACAAATTCACCAAGTGGCCTGAGGTGGAACCCGTACGCACCATTCCGGCAAAATCGGCGGTAAAATTCATAAGGAGCCTGGTCTGCCGCTTCGGCGTACCCAACCGCATCATCACCGACAACGGCTCACAATTCATCAGTGGCGCCTTCAAGTCCTACTGCGGCAGCATCGGTGCCCAAATCTGCTACGCCTCGGTGGCGCATCCACGAAGCAACGGGCAGGCCGAACGAGCCAACGCTGAGGTGCTCAAGGGCCTCAAGACGAGAAGCTTCAACCGCCTCAAGGCCAGCGGCAAGCATTGGATCGATGAGCTCCCCTCGGTGCTCTGGTCCATCCGCACCACGCCAACGAAGCCAACTGGTGAGACGCCGTTCTCCCTCGTCTATGGTGCTGAAGCCGTCCTCCCCAACAAGATCACTCATGGCTCTCCGCGAGTCCTGGCCTTCAAGGAGGCTGAGGTGGACGAACTCCGCAACGACGACCTGCTGCTGCTTGAAGGGCTCCGCCGCAATGCGGCCCTGAGAGCGGCAAGGTACCAGCAAGACCTCCGTCGCTACCACAGCCGCCACATCCGGCCGCGCACTCTCGAAGCAGGAGACCTTGTCCTGAGGAGAATCCTCTCCAGGGCAGGCCTCCACAAGCTGTCGCCGATGTGGGAAGGCCCCTACAGAGTCGTGCACATCGCCAGGCCTGGCTCTGCGCGGCTCGAGACGGAGGACGGCGTTCCTGTCGCCAACCCCTGGAACATCCAACACCTGCGCAAGTTCTACCCCTGATCGCCACTGGCGAGCAACTTTTTGCATCAAGGGAGAACCACGCGCCGTCATCCTCCACGAGGAAAAAACTTCGGGCTCCCCTCTCTACTATGCATTGCCACGGGCCATTCGAGAAGACTCCCAAGCCACCAAGCCTCGGTACGGTAACCTTTTCAGGCACCATGCCTTGGCGAGGTGGATCCCCATGCCGGTCATGGTGGAACGCAGGCTAAAAGCCACCCCCGCCTAGGGGCCCCCTGAGCTCTCTCTACATGCGTCTGCCTCGGGCACGCCCCCTCGAGAGTCTCAGCCACATCATGTAGACCCCATGCCCAGAGCATGGCGGATTTTTTGTTTTCTGGCCACGCTAGTGTAATGAACCTCTATTTCAGGTCATTCTGAACCTTTGCGCATCGCGCCAGCATATTTTGTTACTTCGGCAAGCTCTAGCGTTGTTTGTTTTTCTCTCTCGCTCGCATGATCCCTCATGCATATCTCACGAGCGGGGCTAGCATGGTGCCATGCCACGGGAGCATCCCGGCAGCACCTAAAACCCAAGGGATCCGAGCTCTGAACTTGCGGGTCAGCTCTCATGCATGTCAACTCCCAAGGAGCTCTGAACTCATGGGTCAGCTCCCGCGCACGTCAACTCACCAAGGATCACCAAAACCTTGGTGCTTGTTCTCCTCGTGAGACACACATGAAGGAACCTACGAGCACCATAAGATTTTTAGCTATATACTGCTTGTGGGTATGCCTATCTCTCCATGTGCAGGAAAGCAGGCTCTCCAAGCCTCAGGCAACGTCAAGGCAAAAACATCTCGCCAGGGAACCAACACCCTCTCCAAGGCAGAATGCCTCGCTAAGCTAAGTACAAACACTTGGTCGAATTTCCTCTCGCTGGTTTTTGCCCCTCGAGTCTCTTTTCTCTCTCCTACGCCTCATGGGCTGCTTGCACGACAAAGGGGGGCCCCAAGCATCGCGCTTCGAGGAGCTCTTACTTCTTGAGGCCTCACACACCCCCCGGCCTTGTGGAGCCCTGACTCTCACATACCGAAGCGGCGGTGGTGTAGCGCCAAGAGAGGGTCCTGAGACGTAGAGCGAAAAAGACATGAAGGGGAAAGACAAAAGCCACCCGAGGGACGTTCACAAGCGCACTCCAATATAACTTAACAAGTTCTTACAAAGTTTACAACCAAAATACCACGATAATGTGCCCCATGCACGACCAGCTACAGGAAGGTGTTCAGGCCGTCGCGCCTCCTGAGGTGCCCGCTTCGTCCACGGTAGCTTCCGCCTCCAGGGCGCCTTCCTCGCTGTCGCCTTCGTCTTCATCGACCAAGACTTGGTCGTACTTCTTGGCGACCACCTCAGCGGCCTCCCCCGCCTTGCTGCGGATCTCGACCGGCTCCATCATGGCCTCGAGGTTGAACGAGGGCCAGAGCTTCAGAAGGTTGCTGAAGACGCGGCTGGTGGCAAGGACGAGGAGATCGCGGCTCTCCGCCACGACGCGCTCGTCGAAACGCTTCGCAACTTTTTCAATCTCCCCGAGGAATTGCCCGAAGAATTGCGTGTATGCTGCCTCATCGTCGATCCCTCCGGAGGGAAGGTGGGGGACCTCAATCCTCATGTTGTCCCCGATGGTGTTCGCGCGGCGAACCAACTCGTGGAGCATGAGCTGGCGCTGGCGCGTCATGGCCCGGCTATGCCGCGCGGAGTCTTGCGCTTGCTCCGCGCGGTCCGTGGCCGGCCCCACCTGCTGCTGGAGGTCGCTCAGGTCCGCCTTAAGGGTGGCGATCTCCTTCTCCGCGCGAGTCAGCGCCTCCTTGGCGCGCTGGAGGCGAGAGGTCAACTCCCTCTCCGACTTCTCGAGCCCTTCGATCTGATGCAGGAACTCGTTGCGTTTCTTTGTGAAGCGCTCTTCCTGCATCTTGGCTTTGGCGTCGTAGGTCGTTGGCGAGGCTCTCGCGGATGCGCTCAACCCTGGCGTCGGCTTCCTCCTGGGTCCTTTTCTGCTTCAGCGCAAGGTCGGCGTTGGCCTTGTCGTGGCGCTCCTTGCGGGTGGCCTCGCTCCTGGCCACCGAGTTCTCGCGCTCTTGCAGTTGCCCCTCGCGGGTGGCCTGGGCCTCCTCGAGCAGTTGGACCTGCTCCTCGCGCTGGTGCAGCTCCTTCTCCTGGAGGGCGAGCTCTTCCTCGCGCCGCTTCAGCTCTGCCTCGCGAGGCGCCAGCTGCCCCTCGCGGGCATCCAGCTGCTCGCGCAGCTCCTTCAGGCTGGCCTTAGCTGCCTCGGATTCGGCGGTAAGTTTCTGTCCGGCGGCCGCCAGCTCCTGGAGCTTGGTGGTGGTATCCTCCTCAGGCGCTTCCCGGGCGGCGTCTAGCTGATCCGTGACCTCCGCCGCCTCCCACTGGACACTGTCGCGGGTCTCTTTGGCGAAGCGGATCGCTTCCTCGCGCGCCGCCTTTGCCGCCACGTCCTGCCGCCGGCACATCTCCACCCGCTCGTGGAGAAGGGCCCAGGCGTCAGCGAGCCTTGCCCGCTCTTTCTCCCTGGCGAGATCTTCTTCGGCAAACTGCGCCGCCAGCTCGTCGAGCGTCTTCCGCTCCTGGCGGAGGACAACATCGCGGCGAGCCGCGCGGGGGCGCGGCTCACCCAGCGCCAGGACCCCTGCATCGTCGTCGGGCGCAGAGGCCTCGACGCTCGTCGAGGCGCCCGGGACACCTTGCCCCGAGCTTGTAGCGGCCTCCGTCACGGCTTGGGGGCTTGATGGGGGGATACTTTATGGGTAGGCCATGGAGCCGAAAAGTAGACCCGCCAAGACCAAGAAGGCCAAAGCCGAGTCACGTATCAAGTCGCATGGGCTGGGCTGGAGACAAGCCGGCCAGGGCCCATGATGAAGAAAGGACCCGTCCGGAAGGAGTCCAAGTACAACCCGGAGTCTAAACTTGGAAGACCAAGACGTAGAGTAGGACTCCGTGTTCTAGTATGACTCGGTGTAAAGTGTAAGTCCAGGGACCCGGCAGCCTTTATAAGCGGGGTCCTGGACCTTAGATCGATAAGCTTCAATCAATAGAGAAACCCTAGCCACCAGAGAGAAGTCGCCGGCTCCTAAGTTGTGGGAGCCGGGTCCTTGTAATCGAGACATATCAAGAGCAATAACAGAGAAGCAGGAAGTAGGTCTTTACCTCGAATCAGAGGGGCCGAAGCTGGGTAAATCCTCGTTCCTTGGCGAGATTAACCGTTCCAGCGTACTTCAGTCATCAATGGCCCAGAACTCATCTTCCCTGAGGAAGAACTTGCCGTGACAACCCCACGACAGTTGGCGCCCACCGTGGGGCCTACGGTGACAAAAGGAGTCGAGATCGTTGGAGCTGCTCGTCGAGCTATGGAGAAACTCGCCATCGGGCGGGTCTACACTGATGAGCATGGAGAGACAGAGATCGATGACTCAGGCTGGACCTCGGAGATGAATGAAGTTGACGAGGGCTATCAGCTTGTCTTTGAGGAATCAACGTGTTCGTCGGGATGGTATGCGCGTCGGGTCTTCGCGAGAACTCGGCGGAGTCGGTGCCAGAGCTAACTGTCATCGTCGAGTCCGACGGCGAGGAGTCGGTCGGAACTTCAGAGGTCGGCATCATCGCCGAGTCTGAGGAACCCCTAGCTGAGGAACCAGATGTGATGCAGGAGTCAGATTCAGATTATGATGCAGATTCAGAGTCCATCCTACCCTTGTTTGAAGATCGGCTTGGGTATGGGATAGAGGAAGAGGATTATGAGGAGTCGCCAGTACGCACTCGTGTTGTGGGAGTCTACATGTCTGGAAACACTGGGAACCAGTTTGATACAACTCTATTGACAAAGGAGATTAATGCAAGTAATGCCGCAGAGAGGGCGGCCGAGTTAACCAACGCTCGTGCTGCGTTGGAGAAGCAATTAGCTGATATCACAGAGGCAAACCGTAGACTAGCTGCGGAGCAGGCCCGAGTCCAGGATGAAGCTCAGGTCGTGCGGAGGCGCCGCGAGGAGCTCACTTCGATTCAGCATCGCCGAGCCAGGAGTCGCTTGCATGATGGAGTCCACATCAATCCGACCAATCTATTCACCACACCCAATGGTCCAGGCAGAGGAGCCGGACTAGGAGGCTCAGCGGCAGCAGGAGGCGCCGCAGGAGGAGCCGGAGGAGCACCACCACCACCACCACCACCACCACCCCCAGAAGGATCGGGAGGCAGCCGTGCTAACGGACCACCGCCTGAAGGAGGAGTCGGAGGAGGAGCATCTGGTGGCTTAGGGGCACAGCCTAACAGATTTCATACTCCAGAGGGACATTATTCTAATCCTATGGACAACGTGCATGCGGCGACTCTGAGATTGGAGAATATTGTGGTACCAGAGGGACCAGCAGGACAGGAGACTCGGGAGGCTATCGAGTTACTGAAAACAGCCTTGACTCAGCAGGCTCTGTATCCAGCTTTTCCGGATGCAAGTAGGCTACACTCAACGCCCTTCAACTCAGGTACGAGGAGTCGGCACGGCGAGTCCAACCCGGCAAACTCTACGAGTGCAAGGCGTCGTGAACTAGCAAGGAATCGTGCAAATATACCAACGGCTTCACAAGCTCAGCTAGTGGTTGATGAAGCAAGGCAACGACGAGAGAGAGAAGCAGTAAGAGCTCGGGAGGCAGAGAGGGACAGAGCGGTAGTGCTTGCAGCCAACCCGCCTCAGCCGAGCCGGGTCCACGAGGAGGTGACTTCTCCTGGTGCGTCCCCAGCATTAACAGGACCAGAGTGTTTGTCAGATGCCATCAGATCCGAGTCCTTCCCTAGCAGTTTCAAGGAGCCGCGCAAGGTTCCAAACTATGAGCCTAACATGGACCCGACCTCTTGGTTGGGTACATACGAGATGGCAATGAGTATTCGCAATGCCACAGGTAATCTGTGTGCCAAGTTCATGTATCTTATGATGGAGGGAGCAGCCAAGGTGTGGATGCGCAACCTGCCTCCTAGGTCAATCACCTCTTGGGAGCAATTGAAGGCGGCTTTTATTCAGAATTTCCAAGGCACATGCAAGAAACTCAGTACCATTGAGGACCTGGAGCGATGTGTCCAGAGGAAGGGCGAGTCAGCAAGGCACTGGATGAAGCGAGTTTCAGAGATCATTAACTCTCACAAGGACTCCCACCATTTCAGTNACTCTTGGGAGCAATTGAAGGCGGCTTTTATTCAGAATTTCCAAGGCACTTGCAAGAAGCTCAGCACCATTGAGGACCTGGAGCGATGTGTCCAGAGGAAGGGCGAGTCAGCAAGGCACTGGATGAAGCGAGTCTCAGAGATCATTAACTCCTCACAAGGACTCCCACCAGTTTCAGTCTTAATGGCGATGGAGAGAAATTGCAGTTACAATCCCTTGAGTTGGAAGCTAGGTCGTATGAAGGAGAGCCTGAATCAAGGTATTCCCCTTACGATTGGTGAGATCATGGCAGGTGCTAATAAGCACGCTGCCACAGACAAAACAAAGGATCAGGAGGAAGGAACTAAAGGACAAGGTGGCAATGGTCAGAACCAGAACCAGAATCAGAACCAGAATCAAGGTAGTGGCAAGAGGCCGTATGGAGACAACTCTGACCTAGTGGCCAACACAAACACTGGAGTCAGGCGTAAGGACAACAATTCTGGTGGATACCAAGGCCGCACTCCAAGCACAGAGGAGGTCTTGAGAATTCCATGCCCTAAACATGCCAAGAACGGTAGATGCGGTCATACCCTGGGACAGTGCGTAGATTTGCAGCGCGCCAGGTTCCAAGGGCCAGGAGGAGGTAACAACAATGGTGGATATAGAGGAAACAATGGAGCCGGAGGACCCGGCAATAATGGTGGAGGAGCCGGCAATAACCCAAACCAACCTCAAGGAGGAGGTCACCAGCAGGGCGGGTTCCAGCAGAACCCGAAGCAGCTTCACGAGGGCAATGGTCAGTATTATGTCACAACTCGGCAGCACAACCCGAGTCATGGCAGCTACCATGTCTTCACGACTAGTACGTCCAAGCGTTCCAAGAAGTTGAAAGTCAGAGCAGTTAATGCAGTAGAGCCGGCCCTTCCACAGTGGCTCAGGTGGTCAGAGCAAACCATCACATGGAGTCGGGCAGATCATCCTCCAAGAGTCGACGAGCCAGGGCAGCTAGCCTTGGTAGTGGCACCTCAAGTTGGGGGCTATACATTGAACAAGGTGCTTATGGATGGTGGAAGTAGTATCAACATCTTATATTACGACACATTCAAGAGGATGCAGCTGCAAGATAGACAGCTAATTCCAACAGAGACAGTGTTCCACGGGATAGTACCAGGGAAGTCGGCTAAGCCCATTGGTAAGATTTATCTTGAGGTTGCTTTTGGCACAGTGGAGAATTTTCGTTCAGAGATTATGCCCTTTGAGGTAGTGGACCTTAAGAGCCCATATCATGCTCTTTTTGGTCGACCTGCATATTTTAAGTTTATGGCCAGGCCATGTTATGTGTACTTGAAGCTCAAGATGCCAGGTCCAGCAGGAATCATCACAGTTAATGGCAGCAGACAGATGGCATTGGAGTGCGAGATTGGTGATGCAGCCATGGCTGAGACAGCTTGTGCTCAAGAGGAGCTGAAGTTTTACAAGGCAAACGTGGATCCGGAGGACAACTCGGTCCTTAAGAAGCCGGCCACAGAGGAGAAGATGAAATTCAAGTCAGCTCAGGACACAAAGCAAGTCGACTTCACCCCTGGTGACTCTTCCAAGCAGTTCACCATTGGGGCACATCTCTCTGATAAATAGGAAAGCGCGCTCGTCGAGTTCATCCGTGAGAACCGGGACGTTTTTGCATGGAAGCCATCTGACATGCCAGGAGTCCCGAGAGAACTCGCCGAGCACAGCTTACACGTTAATCCTAACGCAAGACCAGTCAAGCAGGGTCTGCGCAAGTTTCATGATGACAGGAGGAAAGCCATAGGAGAAGAGGTGGCTCGGCTCCTCGCAGCCGAGTTCATCAAGGAGGTCTTTCACCCAGAGTGGGTGGCCAATCCAGTGTTGGTACCAAAGAAGACAGGAGAGTTAAGGATGTGCATTGACTTCACGGGCCTGAACAAGCATTGCCCTAAGGACCCGTTTGCACTACCTCGCATAGACCAGATCATCGACTCCACAGCGGGGTCAGAGTTGCTTTGTTTCTTGGATGCATATTCAGGGTACCATCAGATCAGACTCAAGATAGAGGATGAGTTGAAAACGTCCTTCATCACGCCCTTTGGAGCATTTTGTTACACAACAATGCCCTTTGGACTCAAGAATGCGGGAGCTACATATCAGAGGTGTATACAGAACTGTTTCAAAAAACAGATTGGAAGGAATATTCATGCTTATGTGGATGATGTAGTTGTCAAATCTCAGAAGGCCGACTCTTTGATAGCAGACTTGACAGAAACCTTTGAGAACCTGCGCAAGTATAAGATGAAGCTCAACCCGACCAAGTGTGTCTTTGGAGTCCCTGCTGGCAAACTCCTAGGCTTCATCGTTTCAGAGAGAGGCATTGAGGCAAATCCAGAGAAAATCAAGGCTATCCATAACTTGCAGAAGCCGACTTGTTTGAAGGACGTCCAAAAGCTTACTGGATGTGTGGCAGCTCTGAGCAGGTTTATTTCCAGACTCGGGGAGAAGGCGGGTCCTCTCTACCGACTCCTGAAGAAGTCAGACAAATTCCTATGGGATGAAGAGGCTGACCGTGCTTTTGAGGAGTTGAAGAAAACTTTATCAACAGCACCAGTGCTTGCAGCTCCTACAGATAAGGAGCCCATGCTATTATATGTAGCTGCCAACGAGAGAGTTGTCAGCGCAGTAGTAGTTGTGGAACGTGCAGAGGAAGGAAAGGAGTACCCAGTGCAGAGACCTGTCTACTACATCAGTGAAGTCCTCACAGAGTCAAAGCAAAGGTACCCTCAGTGGCAGAAATTAGTTTATGGAGTTTTTCTTGCAAGTAGAAAGCTCAAGCATTATTTCCAAGAGCATCCGATTAAGGTGGTGAGTTCAGCACCGCTAGCAGATATTATACGCAACAGAGAGGCAACAGGGCGAGTCGCCAAGTGGGCAATTGAGTTGGGTCCTTATCATATCACATATGAGCCAAGGACAGCGATCAAATCTCAAGCTTTGGTGGATTTTGTCAATGATTGGACAGATTTTACATCTTCACCAAGCACCCCTTGCACCAAGTATTGGACAATGCACTTTGATGGGTCCAGACAGTTGGAAGGCTCAGGAGCCGGCGTGGTGTTAACCTCACCTAAGGGAGATAAGTTAGCATACGTCCTTCAGTTACACTTTGATTGCACCAATAACATGGCAGAGTATGAGGCTTTGCTACATGGCCTGCGTTTGGCCAAGGAGATGAACATCAAGCGTATCAGGTGCTTTGGAGACTCGGATCTCGTAGCTCAGCAAGTATCTGGAACTTGGGACTCGAAGGATGCAAACATGGCAGCTTATAGAAGAGCAGTCGAACAGATAGCCGGGTTCTTTTCTGGTTATCAAGTGGAGCATATTGACAGACGCAAGAACGAAGCCGCAGATGCGTTATCACGACTCGGCTCTCGTCGAGAGAAAGTACCACCAAATGTGTTCTTAGATGAACTTCATCACCCTTCAGTCAAGTTGCCCACAGAGGAGGAGTTAGCCTTTCCAGACCCAGAGTCGGCACTTGTTGCAGCAGTACGAGCAATCCCAACGTGGACAGAGCCCTACCTAGCCTATCTCCTGCGGGGTGAACTCCCAAAGGATGAGGTCAAGCGAAAGCAACTCATCAGGCGGTGCAAGTCCTATACAGTTATTAACGGCGAGTTATATAGAAGAAGCGTTACTGGAGTCTACCAGAGATGTGTGTCTCCAGAAGAGGGAAGGCAAATATTGCAAGAGATCCATGCAGGAGATTGTGGTCATCATGCATCCACTAGATCCTTGGTGTCAAAAGCTTTCAGACACGGGTTCTTTTGGTTGACAGCACATTTAGATGCAGAGAGGATAGTTCGAGTCTGTGATGGATGTCAAAGGTACGCAAGGCAAGACCACGTGCCAGCTCAAGAACTCAGAACCATCCCTATCACTTGGCCATTTGCAGTTTGGGGACTCGACATGGTGGGCCCTTTCTCAAAGTCGCCTTGTCAGAAGACCCATCTGCTAGTAGCAGTTGACAAGTTCACCAAGTGGGTGGAGGTGGAACCCGTCAGCAGAGTCGACGGTGCATCAGCTGTGAGATTCTTCAAGAAGATAGCCACACGTTTTGGGTATCCTCATAGCATCATTACAGACAATGGTACCAACTTATCAGTTGGGGAGATGGCCAAGTTTTGTGGTGAGAACAACATCAGACTCGACCTAGCCTCAGTGGCACATCCACAGTCCAATGGACAAGCAGAGAGGGCAAATCAGGAGTTGCTGAAGGGAATTAAGCCTCGGCTCCGAGTCCCTTTGCTAAGAGCCGCCGGGTCTTGGGTTGAGGAGCTACCAGCAGTGCTTTGGAGCATCAGGACGACTCCTAACAGATCTACTGGCTTCACACCTTTCTTCATGGTGTATGGAGCAGAAGCTGTCTTACCAAGCGACTTGTTGCACGACTCGCCACGAGTCGCCAATTATGTTGAGACAGAAAATGAACTCGCCCGACAGGACTCGGTCGATGCACTTGAGGAAGCAAGGGAGTTAGCCCTTGAGAGATCAGCAGTTTATCAGCAGGACTTGCGGCGATATCACGCACGCAGAGTCAAGACCCGGACTTTCCAGGAAGGAGACTTAGTGCTTCGCCTTGTCCAGAGTAAGGAGGGGATGCACAAGTTATCTCCACCATGGGAAGGACCGTTCGTCATAAGCAAGAATCTGAACAACGGATCGTACTATCTGATGGATGTGCGAGAGCCGGCAAGTGTAGGCAAGGGAGCTGATACAGCTCATACTCTAGATCCTTATGCAGAGGCAAAGAGGCCTTGGAACATAGCTCAGCTACGTCCATATTATACCTAAGTTGTACTAGATTCATGAGTTGAAAGGTAATGAGCCCAGTGAGCCATGCCTAGATGTAATCAAATTATTGTGATCAAATGAAATAAAGCCGGCTTCTGTGAACATGAGTCCTTTAGTCGAGTCACCCAGTGAGTGCGCTTTGTTCTTTAAATTTTGATCACCAGGTTCTTGGGGGCTTGCTTTTCAGTGAAAAAAGTTAAGCTTAAACTCTTGGACCCGGCACAGTAGCCAAATTTTCCTAGTTTTCTCGCTGGTAAGTCAGATGCATCCTGCACAATATGATCTATCTACAGGCATGACTTGTTTCTTTCTCTTATGGATCCTAAGGAACATATGAGTTAAGAACCTGTCAGCACAAGCTGTACGAGAAGTCATGCAGGGCCTACTTATTCATCAGTGAAAAATTAGACGGGTTATAAGAACCAAGCCGATTGGCACAAATTCAAAATAGCTAACAAGCTAAATAGTTTAAAGCACCAGTAGTGCATCTTTACAACTCAAAAGAGCTCAACAAGCTCAATAGTTTAAAAGCACCCATAGTGCATAATTACAAAGTCTCAACAGTAACACAGCATTACATAGCACTCAAAAGTCATTCAAAGGATGGTCTTCTAGAGGAGTCGACTCCTTAGCCAGAGTTGGGGAGTCCTCCTTAGCAGGCGACTTGTCCTTTGCTTGAACAGCAGGAGTCGATGAGTTCTTCTTAGCAGGAGATCTGCCTTGTGCTTGAGCAGCGGATGAAGGAGCCGGCTTCAATGGAGGCTTGGTGGCGACTTTCTTCGTTTGAAATCCAGTACCCTTGGGACTCTTCATATGCTTGGTAAGATCTGCTTGTTTCTGAGCGTCTCCAGAGACAGCTCTAGAAGGAGTGGGCGCAGAAGGAGTCTTCAGGGTAGGCTCAGCACTCGGCACAGGAGCCGCCGGTGACGATGAACTCGGACCAGCAGAGGCAGCGAATACACCGGATGGGTCCTGTGATGGGCGGCCAAAGTTTACTATCGCAGGATGTTCTGGAGCGACTCTCTTATTCTCCAAATCATAATGATGAACCCATACCTCAGGGTCCATCTTATTCGCAATCTCACAAGCATATGGCCGCACCAGCTTTTCTTCGGCTATGAAATCATTCTGAGTAAAGGGCTTGCCATCTTCATGCTGCTCAGGCTTCCCCATTGTAAGCATTGCTGGCTCAAGAACAGTGGGATAGTAGCTGTGGGCTAAGGCCAGGATCCTGGTAGCAGATCTCCTCATAGAAGATTGTTTCCACAAACGCACATAACCTGGTGCCCTGGACAACTCATCCACCAGACGTTCAGGCTCTTTGGGGCACTTGCCTTTATGATTCAGATACTTGACCACAGCACGGGCTCCCTCTTGTAGCCCGTGACAGTAATCAAGCATCTCAGACAGTTGTTTGCTTGTGGGCAATTTAAGCTTTGGGGAGTCAGCCCCTGCAGAAAGGAAACCAAGGAGTCATTGTCAGTTGGAAAGCAATTCAGAAAGGTACAAAAGGAAACAAGCAAAAGTCATAAACTCACCAAATATATGCTGACACATTGCACCAATGCCCTTCTTGCAAGTGTTGAACACGGCTTGTAGGTCATTGTGTGCCTTCTGAGCAATCTTTTTGGCCTCAGCCGACTCTTTTTTCACCTGCTCCAGTTGAGCAGCTAAGGCCTTCAGATCCTTCTCAAGCTGAAGGGAGTGTTCTTTTTCGGCCATGGCAGATTTGGCATTGGCAGCTGCCTGGTCCTCAAGTTCTTTCATATCTCTCTTCATCTTGGAGACGATGCACTGCAATTACAAGTCATCAAGCACAAGTGAGATCCACAAGTCAAATACAGAACTCATGAGCTCCAAGTCGTCACAAGTTAACAACTTGGCGCTTGGGGGCTACTCAGGAGTCAATTCTTTCTATCAGAAAAGCAGGCATGAGTCCTAATCGACAAGTCATAAGCTCCAAGTCGCCACAAGTTAGCAACTTGGCGCTTGGGGGCTACTCGCAGAACAGAAATTTTTTCTTCAAGTAAGGTATCAGTGAGTAATATATATTGGTAGCTCCAAGTCGTCGCAGGCTGACAACTCGGCGCTTGGGGGCTACTCATGCAGAAATTTTTGGTCTAAGGACCTGACAGACAGTAAATTATCAGCCCCGAGTCCTAGTAGAGCTAAGGACTCAGGCCTTGGGGGCTACAGTATGCAAGTTTGTTCTACCTACCAAATGATTTGATTTGAGGATGAAGCACCTATCCTAGTCACAAGACACCACAGACAGGTGCTTGGGGGCTACTGAGATAGGATGATACCAGAAAGCATGAAAGGAGGAGTCAGAAAAGCTTACTTCATGAACTATGTGAAGAGACCTAAGAGCCGCTTGCTCGTCATCCTTCAGCCTAGCAGCTTGATCGTTCAAGTCGACTGCTTCAGCATAGGCTTCGGAAAATGACATGTTATCTGCCACCCGAAGTCGACTGTAGTCAGTAGAGACTTGATCTTGATTGGTGGAGAGGCTGCAGGAGTCGGCTTGACAGGAGCCGGCTGAACTGGAGGCGCAGAATCAGGAGTCACAGCACCAGAGCTGGGCTGGACTGTTGTTGGAGTCGACGCTCGAGCCTTTGAAGAGGACTCGGGGACAGTAGGAGTCGTGGCTGCGCCGGCTGATGCAGCGATGGAGGGACCTGTCCTCGTACTTGTCGTCTGAGAAGTCGATGGAGGGGCAGGTCCACGCCCAGAGGAGACATCAGCCATGCCTGGGAGCTTTGTCACCTTGGCACAAGGCCGAGCCCTGAAATATTCAGAGATAGAAGTCAATAAACCTAGTGAAAGGAAAGATCAGAAGTCATACAGTTGCAAGTATAGAGACAAAAGAGTTTTACCCAATATTGGTCTCCAGATCCAAGGCGGTCTGGGAGTTTGAAGAAGGCATTGACAAGCCGGAGCTGTAAGAGTCGTCCTTCTGGGGAGGAGAGGTTGATTTCCGTTGGTGTGAGACTGGCAGAGGCTCAGGAGCATCTGCAGGCCCATCGGAACGTAGCTTCCTCTTCCTAGCAGCGATAACACTCTGCATTTGCTCCTTAGGCTTAGTGGGAGAGCGAGAGGACCCAAGGACTCGTGAGAGTGGTACCTTGGGAACAGCCTCTCGAGAGCCATTGTTGTTCGAGGCTGGAGAGGATGGGGAACGACTCCTGGCAGAGGACTCTGCGGATGGAGATGGTTGAGCAGCAGCAGAGGCAGTGTCAGTTTGCCTAGTGGGGGGAGCCTCTGGAGAGGACTCGTCGTCGTCGGTTTCTTCCACAATGGGAGCCTCTTGAGAGGACTCCTCTTCATCAGCACTCTTAGTTGGAGCCTCTGGCGAGGACTCCTCATCAACAGCATCCTCATCAGCAGGAGCCTCCCGGGAGGACTCCTCATCTGCATCATCGGTATCATCTGCCACAGTGGTTTGATCTGTGGCAGGGATTTCTTCTTCGGCTTCAGCCTCAGCTTCAGCTTTATTCTTAGAGCCAGCTCCAGAAGCCGGCTTCCAGAAGGAGTCGGTGAGCTGCAAAGGAGTTAGCAAACATGAGTTAGCAAACATGAGTTAGTAAACATGAGTCAGCAAGCAATACAAGTGAAGTCAAGGTTGAAATAAAGAAGAGAGTGATACTTACATCAGGAGCCGGATGGGTCGAGCAGAAGGGTTGGAGCCCGAAATAAGCTTGATCCTTCACCGGCTTCCCAGTCAACTTCTTGATGAGTCGACCAAGTTCCGGTCCATCAGACAGCTGCTCCGTAACCCGGAGGTCATCACCAGCGCATCTGGTATATGTGCAGATCAGTCGAGTCCTAGGACTCAGCGGCTGGATTCTCCAGGTTGTCCAGCAACGGACCAAGTCCATATTCTCCAGGTTATGGGACAAGAGAGCCCGGATGCGAGTGATAAGAGACTCGACCCTTGGCCGGTCGGCCTCTGGGCACCTGGCTTTCATCAGAGGAGTCGCCCGGAGGCGTTCCTCAGAGAACGAAGGAAGCTTAGGTTCATTTGCAGGAGAAGTGTCCTTGCAATAAAAGAAAGTCCTTTGCCAGTCTTTGATGCGATTTGGGAAAACTGGCTTAGGGAAGACGGAGTTGAGGCGCCGTTGAAGGGCGACGGCGCCACATTGAAGAAGAGGACCCCCAGAGGTTTCAGGTTGGGGGTTGCAATAAAAAAGCTCGAGCCAAAGGTTGATGTCAGGTTTGATTTGGAGGTAATCCTCACAAAGAACAACGAAATTAGAAAGTGTGAGAATAGAATTGGGAGCAAGATCGTGAATCCGCAGCTCGTAAAGCTCGAGGAGCTGGCGGAAGAAAAAATCGCCGGGGGGAGAAAAGCCGCGGAAAAGGTGCTCGACAAAGACGACAACTTCATCCTTGGCAGGAGAGGGAACAATCTCATCCCCAGGGGCCCGAGCTTGAGCGTTAGAGGGGATCAAACCTGATAGCCTGTGGGTCTTCAACTGCTCCGCTGAGACCGTAGATCCACTCCAATCGGCGGAGATCGATCGCTTGGAGGAGGGTTTGGCGGCGGCGGCGGCCGCGGCGGCAATGTTCACCGTCCTGCTCGACGTGGTCGCCTTGGCCTTGGAGGTGCCCTTGGTGGGGCGCTTGGGGGCCATGGCGTGCGTGCGGGGCGAGAGGGAGCGCTGCGCGGGAAAGGAACGAGTGCAGGAGAGATGGGCGCGAAAGAGAGGAAGGAGAGGTTTGAGCTGAAGGGGCAAGTGAGGTTTAGGGCTTAACCCTTCGAGATTTATAAAGGGGGGTAAAACCCTAGAAAGTCAACTGTGGATAACGTTTCAGTAAAAACGTTCCAGCGGCCAAACAGACAGTTAAGAAATCGCAACAGAAAAAGGTCAAAGGTCACAGATATGGAAGTAGCCGGCTTGTCCCAGAATGACGAGTCCTGTGACAGTGAAATCAGCTTATATAGCCCTTGTTCGCAAGAGTCACACCAGAACCCGGCCTGCTAGTACGAGGGCATGAGTGGTGGCTTGAACAAGGGATAAGAGTGGACTCATTTTATGTATATGTTATATTTTGTGCAGGAATTCATCTTGGAGCTAGCAGCAGGCGACTTTGGAGCCATTGGCTCAAGTGGAAGGAGTCGACCCAGAGAGTCGAATCAGCAAGTCAGAGGAAGCCGCCAAGCTGTGCCCAAGATAAATTCGGGGGCTACTGATGGGGGGATACTTTATAGGTAGGCCCATGGACCCGGAAAGTAGACCCGCCAAGACCAAGAAGGCCAAAGCCGAGTCACGTATCAAGTCGCATGGGCTGGGCTGGAGACAAGCCGGCCAAGGCCCATGATGAAGAAAGGACCCGTCCGGAAGGAGTCCAAGTACAACCCGGAGTCTAAACTTGGAAGACCAAGACGTAGAGTAGGACTCCGTGTTCTAGTATGACTCGGTGTAAAGTGTAAGTCCAGGGACCCGGCAGCCTTTATAAGCGGGGTCCTGGACCTTAGATCGATAAGCTTCAATCAGTAGAGAAACCCTAGCCACCAGAGAGAAGTCGCCGGCTCCTAAGTTGTGGGAGCCGGGTCCTTGTAATCGAGACATATCAAGAGCAATAACAAAGAAGCAGGAAGTAGGTCTTTACCTCGAATCAGAGGGGCCGAACCTGGGTAAATCCTTGTTCCTTGGCGAGATTAACCGTTCCAGCGTACTTCAGTCATCAATGGCCCCAGAACTCATCTTCCCTAAGGAAGAACTTGCCGTGACAACCCACGACAGTGACACTTATTACCCCATTTAATGGGACAAAATTAAAAATACATCATATATAAAATTTTGAACACGGTTTCACCTCATTTTTGACCTTCAGCACAATTCGTTAGAATAGGCCGAAATGTTAGGTCTATGTGGTGTGTCAAAATATGCAAAGATCGGAGTGTGTCATTGATAATAATGCCTGGACTTCTCTTCACCATCTGTTTAATTTCTTGTCGTTGTCTTGGTATTTTTGTATCTCAATCAAAACCTCATATCTGTAACAGCAGGCATGTCTGAAAAAGAGGGTCCAAAGGTTATAAACCGGGTAATCTAGATAATTTTAAGTTAAATGGGATAATTAATATCGCCAATACATAACTAGGGGGTAAAAAGCAGAGTTCCATGCTGAAAAAACAAGAACTGATTCAACCTCTAACTTGAATGAGCTTTGGACACTAGAATCACTACTCGTGCACGGCCATAAACTAGAGAAACTCAACAACAAAAAACACCACAATTGCACGTGAAATACTTAAAATCATCGTGTTTGGTATTTTTTTTCTCAAATGAGCACTGATTTTGCACTAGTTTGATTAAAAAAACACTAAAGCAGTTGTTAGCCACGCTAATGGTCTTTCTGACCGGCGGAGGCCACTATTAGGCCGACGTGGCAAGAATAAATTGTTGGGGTTCATAGGCATAGATTGTTTAAAACTCTGGGTTTTCTTTTTGTAATTTTTTTAGTTTTTTTTTGTAATTTTCATGTAGTGCAATTGTTTGTGTTGTTAAAAAGGAAATAGGTATTCAGTAGTTTTTTAATCGGTTTAATGGATTATCCATACTAGTCCACGCTTCCACATCTAGTGCTATGTGGAGACTACTACACCATAGATTTTCTCTCCTCAGACCTGGTCATCAACTACTATACACGATGAGCAAACCAGCAATTCTCTCCGGAGGACGACGCATGTACGTACACGTACTGTCATTGCTCTGCCAATCTGTCTCCGCTACTGTAAAATGATGGTGTGACACCGTTCAGTTCACATGGCATCCCCGAAGTTCAACAAACCAGAGACTATCGAGTCATGGCCTTCCATCACTCGCTGTTCCACGTACGCTCCTGAGATTTTTTCCGAGTCTTAGCTTTCTCTGTTACATGGATCAAAATGTACGAAGACTAGAATTTGTATTGCCCAGAGAATTAACGGTTTACCATACAATGTAAATAGATCGATGTCCTCGCAAAATGCCCATGAGAGAGAACAACACACCATCTGTAATCTGTCAGTATACGTAGGGTAGGCGTCGAGCACCAAGAGAACAAAACAAACACACCAGCGATGACCAGGATTCCACGAGATAGACTAATATAAACCACTCATCGGCATTCTGATCTCGGTATAAGTTCTCATACTCGTCATGCCACCGGGTTTAGAGAAAAGAGTTTTCTCGGCCGTCCCGGCATGCACCTGAAACAAACTTTCCACCTTGTTACATGCTCCTACGGGAATCCCACAAGACGCCGACGGCCGGAAACCGTCGGCGTAGACCAGAAGGCCGTCGGCGTATAGATACGCCGACGGCGGTCGTCGGCGTTTCGGCCCGTCGGCGTACCCACCCGGCCGTCGGCGTACGTGATGCTGGGACCCACAAGACGGCATCCGGCCGTTCCGTCAGTGCACCATACGCCGACGGCAATGCTGTCGGCATATGAGTGCCGATTATTTTGAATTTTTTTGAATTTTTTTATGAATTTTTTTGAGTTTTTTTTGAATTTTTTGTTTTTTTTTAATTTTTTAATTCTTTTTATTTGTATATCGAAATTTTCAACTTAGTCTCATACTTAATCCTTAATTGCACACGTAATTATATGTCAAAGTACTTACCCTGGTCAAACTTTCCGTTCGGTCACCCATCCTCAGATTGCTCCAGCCCAAGTACGGCTTCCAAATGAAAAATTAGAACTTACTGATATTAGTACCCTATCAATCATATTAACCCCTCGGTTATGATATTACACTTTTCGTTGTTTAAATTTTAAAATTTTATTTTAGTAAAGTAACAATGATTATGTAATAGTATATTTCGAATAAATAATAATAAAATAAATTTTACTTTATTATTTTCCTTTTTACATTTAATATGGAATAATTCATATCTTTAAATCCGTAAATCGAAATTTGACAAATTAAATACCTAAATCGATTAGAAAAATGAGAGAAATTCGAATGTTTCATCCATATCATGTTTTGCATCACAAAAACCTTGATAGTTATAGGAAATTGGGAAAATACTCAAAAAATGAAATCCATTTTTAATTTTTTTGTGTCAAAACAGGCTTTTTTTTGTGAAACAGCTATCAAAACGGGTCACCGAAAAAGGAACATCCAAATATATAGAAAATAGTAGACCATCTTATAAGTGCATTTAACCTTGGATTTGGATATAAAAACATACTTGGGTATTTCAAACATTTTAGATAAGTTCCTGCCGATTTCGTTGAAAGTGGGTCTGATTTGAACTACGAGTGCCGCATAGTTTGGTCATGATTTTTTTTAAAAATCACTTTTAGATCCAAAATGTATACTTTCTTTAGAGATCTTTGACGGTTTTTGTTGGATCGAAGTTACGGTTAGGTTTAGGTTTATCTGAAATATTTTGACCGTTTTTTCACAAAAATAAAATAAATTGAGAAAATACTCAACAAAATGAATTCCTTTAGAATGGAGACATTTTATGTGTACTAGTTGCTATAAAAAATGATAAACTTGAGTTTTGACAAATATTTCAAAAAAATGCTTCACAAAAAGGTTTATCATCTATAGACATGTATAACTTTCACGTCAAATGACCAAGTTATGGCCATCCCCATGCCATAGTTTATGATAATGTGTCCATACATGACACATAGGGGTGTCTTGTTATGGAAAACATTGTTGCCAAAAACAATTTCTAAAATATTTTCGTAAATATCATTTTCCATTTTTTTAGTGTCAAAAATGACTTTTTAATTAAGCAAGTACCAAACATATGTTTCAAAATGTCATGTGCATGGTGAAAAAGATTTTATGGACGTCATATTTGGATTACTCTCATTTTTCTAATCGATTTAGACATTTAATTTGTTAAATTTCGATTTACGGATTTAAAGATATGAATTATTTCATATTAAATGGAAAATAGAAAAAAGTAGACGCCGACGGCCGCCGTCGGCATATCAAAGTAGACGCCGACAGCGGCCGTCGGCGTATCAATGCCGTAAAGCCCAGTCTGCGTTCCGTCACGGCGGGCCTTGTACGCCGACGGCTGCCGTCAGCCTATGTCGGGCTACGCCGACGGGGTTTTTACGCCGACAGCCGCGTTCGCGGCTTCCTTAGCTCGCCTGTACGCCGACGGCCCCGACATTTGGCCGTCAGCGTATAAGTCGGCCATCGGCGTCTTGTGGCTTTCCCGTAGTATGTGTCATGAGTATGTCAAGTTCATCGGCGCCCATGATCATTGAAACTTCATGTTTTTTTACCGAAACTATACTAATACATCATCGAGAGTTGTCAGTCTAAGCATACCTAGGGGGCTAATAACATAATATATTGTTGCGCCGCTACCAAATTAGTACCAAGAGAGTAGCTATATCAATCAGTTCCCGTGACCATTGAGTTCCCGATACCTCTCAACCATACGACTTGGAATCTTTTTGTCCTTGTCCAGATCGTTCTTTTGGAACATGACGATGAACTTGTGTCTGTTGCTTCCATTCATCTCGCATTATCCTCCACCATGTTTGCTCATATATGTCTTTTATAACATTTGATTGGTTGGGCTTGGCACATAATATTTCACAATAAATGCAATTGAATATCGAAAAGTTAAATGGGAAACAATGACTCTTCATTGATTGTCTAATTTTGTTGTTGGCTGAGAGCACATGGTTGATCACTTGTCATCTCTAGCTTGTAACATGCCTACTATTGTATCCTCTCTTTTACTTAAAAGATAAGTTTGCACTCTTATATAAGTTTTTTTTGACTGAAATGCAGTCAGAGCTGCCTTTCATTGATCATTAGAAGAAAGGCTGATAGCCAAATGACTCGGTTTATAAGGGAAACCAAGCCGGAAAACCATACAACTCCTAGCAGGGCTAGGTCAGCGACACATGCCGAAGCACGGCACAACAACAGCAACACACTCAACAAACCCACTACAGCAGCACTACACTAACATTAACACCAGCAAGCAGCAACAACACAAACACAGCAGAACAACAACACCAAATCGACAACACCTCCACCAAACCTCGCACCAAGCCCTCCCTGCCGAGCAACCAGCCAAGAGGCGAGGATGCAAGACACCGAGCTTCGATGGCCACGTCACCGGCGAAGTGGAATCCGAGTCTCACCACTAACACAGGACCGCTCCGACGAGGTCGCACCGTATACGCCAGAAGAGATGGCATCGTCACTTCTAACTCTTATATAAGTTAGAAGTGATTCTCAAACCTTCAAATTGAATGAGCTTTGCACTCTAGAATCACTACTCGTGCGCGACTTGAAAACTTACACATGATCTCACGTCTCAGCTAAGCTAGGTCAGCAGATAGCTATCATGTACTCCTAGCACTAACTGTTGTATAACTTAGGCATGCATGCAGACATCCGCCCACGTCTCTGCACTCCCCATCCCGTTTCCGCCACCGCACTTGGATGCTGGAGGGTGGTCCGCCTCGTCCGCTGGACAGTCTGTTTGCTTGTTTTTGTTCTTGAGATATTTTTCGTTCTTGTTTTGAAGGCAAAACACACGTGCTTTTTCTACTACATGGATCAGAATGTATGGAGAATGAAATTTGTATTTCTTAGAGAATTAATGGTTTACCATACAATGTAAACAAATCGATGTTCTCGCAAAATGCCCATGACAGAGAGGAAGACACGCCGTTTGTAAGTTGTTAGTACACGTATGCGTCGAGCAGTGAGAGAACAAAACAACGAGATAGACCAAACCTCTCATCAGCACTATGTCCTTGGTGATAAAGCTCTCATAATCATCATTCCCACTGGGTTTAGAGAGGAGAGTTTTCTCGGCCGTCCAGACATGCATCTGAAACAAACTTTGATGCTACATCACTGTTTATGAGACGACAATTGACCACAGAAACATATGGAGGTCCCCAAGTTCTGGGCAGGAACATTATGCATGCATAAACCTGCTACGACAATGCATGTAGTAATGCCTCGATCTCCTGAATTGAATCTGCAACTCGCGAATAATTTTTAGAACTCGCGTGAGATCTGCATGTTTATATAGTACTCCCTCTGTTCCGAATTACATGATTTGAGTTTGTCTAAATAGGGATATCTAAATAGGGATGTATCTAAACCCATGTCATCTAATTTAGAACGGATGGAGCACTATAAAACAGAGAGAGTTTTTTTACGGAAAAAGGTTGAGAGAGTTTCAGTACAACTTCTCATCCACGCCAAAAAATGATCGCTCGATGTACTTCACTACCCCCTAGAGACAACTAAAGGGACTACTCTCTCTAGCCTACCGCTACCACACGACGCTCACTGCGTAAAGTTCAGCGATTAATTTTGCGCAGCGACTCAAAATCAACCGAGATCCGGATTGTGATCGATCATGGTGCATACCATTTCCCCATACTCCCTACCTCTCGTTACATAAATTCATCCTAAAGCGCGATGAATATGCAGGAATGGATTGGATAGAGTTTCTCTTCTTCTAAAAGACAAACCCTGTGTACAGAACAAACAAATTTGAGTAGGGGATTAGAGTGGAAGTGTATTATGGTGGAACCAAGTGGATTGGGTGTCATGGGTGTTTTCACCAAACCCTCAAAGTTTTATACTCAGTAATCCCCTCCAAATCACCTCCCTCCAAATCACCTGTACCGAACGAGGCCTTAAGGGAGTACTCTCGCTAGCCTACCGCTACCACACGACACTTCATGCGTAAATTTTAGCAATTAATTTTGCAGCGACTCAAAATCAACCGAGATCCGGATTGTGATCATGGCGCATGGCCCATATCTCCCTACCTCTCGTTACATAAATTCATGCTAAAGCACGAGGAATTTGCAGGAACGGATCGTAATTATAGAAGGATGTCATTTTAGTGTCATCTTTTTTTGCCACACTGTCATTAGGTGTGCATATATGCAACATCAAATTAATCAACGCGTACAATTAATTGATACTAAATTTTATTGATGGACATGCATCCAAATCAATTCCTACCCGTTATTGCTGGTCCAAGTAAATGTTACGATTTCAATTGATACTAGCAAAGTGCCCGTGCGTTGCTACGGAACCAGAAAAAAAAGTTTTAGAATGTGGCTTGTGCTGTTAAATGTCGAAATAGAACATTTCTACTTTCTATATAAAAACTGCTATCATTAGTATCAGAGTTCACCAAAAAACTACACCTCGAAAAACAGGTTAACATTTAAATATAATGATAATTCGTAAAGAATCATCTAATCTAATATAATATTTGAAGAAATATACAATAATTTCCCTAGAAGCACAACCTCATGCTTCTCCTGTTAAAGTGATTCAGATTACAAACATCTATTTCACCTTGAACTTGAATGTACCTACCTAGTACTGTAAAATAAGAACTGGAGCTGAAGATGACCATTTGACTTCAAATTCAGAACTACCTTCAGAAAGGACACCTCCACCACCAGTTACCTAATTGTCGCCTCGGTGCAACTCCATACAAACGAACAACCAAAATTGCTAGTTCATATTAGAATCAGAGAAGGCAAGAAAACATTCACATCAAAGAAACATAATTACTAAATCAGAATTAAGAGTTGTAAGTTATGATACTATCTCAACTTGGTAGTCTGGGAACAATAGCAGTTACCATCAAGCAGGAAGCAACAATCTGTGAACAAGTAGCATAACACTCCAAGGCATCTCAATTTGCAGACACCATATGACATGATATGAGCACTTGGAAAAGTAATGGTCCTTGGAGAAGTAAACTTAACACGTGTGACAGGAAAGGATATTGGTTATATAACAAAAGAACGACAGTATATTGCTCTGTACATAGACACGGTAAACAGATCTTCACGTATAGTCTAGCACATTACCAACAGCAGTACATGCACATTTGAAGGATATAATTCGGTCGGTTAATTTTTTTACATGCATTCTTGATTCAGATTTCAGCACATAAGCAAAGAAAATTATTTCAAGTGCAAAGCTTGGTCTGGTTGATTACTACTTCAGATGAATCATAAAAAATGTCAACGTCAAGGTGAATTATCTGTTTACTGAAAGGGGAACCTCCAACACAGACTAAAAAGTTCTCAATTTTGCATGTACTGCACCTTTGGCAGCACCTTTTGCCAAAGGGGCAGTTCTGTTGCATGCACCTTGAAGACCGAAAGACATATATTTTTCTATGTGGCCGATGAGGATAGGAGATTGAACGTTGCGGCCAAGGGATAGGGGAATCACCTCACTTGCTCACCTGCCAAATCAGGGGTGGATATCACGGGTGGAATGAGAACTTGGCACAGGCAGTGGAGAGACTACGCATCGGGAGCTTGGGCCCGTTGATTTGGCTCACAGGGAACGATGAATATGCCAAATCCAAGCTGGTTGCCGGCGTAGGAGTTTTAGTTTTGGTGCTCATCGACGCCTCATGAGTCATGACGCTGACGCCTGCAGGCTGGGGTAGGCTCCGACGCGGTAGCTCACCGGCGGGGGGGGGGGGGGGGGGGGTGGTGGAGCGGGCAGGGAGCAGGAATCCAGAGCGCGGTAGGTAGTCCGCGGCGGCCAGAGCTCCATGGGAGGACAGGGCACGAAGCGTCCGTCAAGCCTGTAGCGTGCACGGATGGATCAGCCCATGATTCTGATGCTTGGTGACTGGATATCCGCTGCGAGGAGCGCGAGCAGGGCCTCGAGGCCGGCCGAGCCGACGAGCGTGGGGAAGAGGAAGAGGACGACCGCTCCCATGACCAGCACCGCAGAGGAGGACGGCATGGCTGGCGCCGTCGGGCCTACATGATCCAGATCCGGGGAGAGGATACGGTGGGTGGTACTGGACTGCGGGGTTGATTTCCATATTTCCGAGGGGGTAAATGCAAAAGAACCACGACGTAAGATGACCTCCTATCCCAATATTATAGTTTAGATATACTAAATCGGTGGATACGCCCCCAAATATTTCCTAAGTGCCGGTTCTATATAAATGCCCTAGTGCACTTGTGATTGACACCACATTCGCCATAGCAAACAACATCTCATCTCCCTCGAACTTACCAAGCCACCTAGCAATTCTGCCGACCCAATTTGTCATGAGGTCACACAATATCCTCCTTGTCACCATTGTCGCCGTCATTTGCATCATTGGAACACCCACAACAGCAATTCCAGGTGGTTGGGGACAAATCCCAGACGTCAATACCCCAAGGATCCAGGAGATTGCCAGGTGGGCTGTGGCTGAGCATGCTAGGCAAGTGAACGATGGGCTCCAACTCAAGCGGGTTGTGAGCGGCATGCAACAAGTCGTGTCCGGCATGAACTGGAATCTCCGAATTGATGCGGTGAACAGTGATGGTAAAGAAGGCATGTACATAGCAAAGGTATATGACCAGTCATGGACCCACACCCGCAAGCTGAAGTCCTTTGGTCCAGCCAACTGATATGCAGTGTGCTTGTAGATTTTTTTTGCTATCACTTAGTAATAACCAAGTTCTAGTACTTGTTGTGCCTTTTTTTTGTAAGGGACGTGCTTTTGTTATCCTAATATAAATCTATTAGCACTTATTTTACATTTATAGACCAGATTGTACGGAGATATGAATATTAATAAAAGTTTGTTTGTTTACACAAGAGGATGTTACCCAAACTATTGTTTCGTACAACCACAAAATGGTGGGCGAATTTCACGAATCTTGGCATCAAGATCCAACAGCAACCGGAGTAACTGAGATTGAACTAATTAAAACTGAGAATTAGGAAAATGCACCCATGGTCCTCCTACTTGTCGACCGCCCGACTTGATCAACGTACTAAAAAATACACTATTTATGGCCACGAAAGACGGATTAGGGGCCTAACGACGATACCGGTGAGGGTATAGCGTCGCATTTTCCTACTTGGCAAGTGGTGGACCCAGTTTGTCGGTCCCTACCATCCACATGGATTATTTTTTAATAATAATTTAAATCTAAGCGGTGGAGCCGTTGGTCAGCCCCCACCCGATATTATGTCGCTCCTCTTCCAACCTGAAATCGAGCCAGTCATGCATGGATGCGATGTCGCCGTTTGCCATGAGGCACACACTCGGACTCGTCTCCCAACATGGCGGCTTCCCTGGCACACCTAGCCACAAGCTGTTGCGGGCTCGGACGTGGGAGAGGGGTTGGCGCGACAAGATGTGAGAATTCGGTGAGAAGAGATTGAAATTTCTTATAAACAAAAACAATTCAAGGGCTTGTGAAAATTTCAGATGGGCCACCACTTGCCAAGTAGGCAAATACAACGCTGTACCCTCGCCCGTGACCATCTGTCCATCTGTGGACCCCTAATCCATATTTCGTAACCGCAAATAGCATACTCATAAAATAAAACAACAAAACTCGAGCCGTAGGAGTGTTCGTGACCTTTCCGCCTCGGGTGCTCTGGCTGCGAACACGCATGCTCACTGTGCGCGAGAGGAGTGGGCCTCGGCCTTCGCGCCTCGTGCTCACAGCCTTTTCAAACACGGACACCCATGCCTCCCACTCCGAATTCCCGACATGGTCTCACCACCGACTACTCACTGACGTGTGGGGCATGCTATAACCCGTGGCCCGCTTCCAGCGAGGTACGGAGAACACCATAAGGTAGCAAATCCTCTGAGCGCTCACCGCTCAGCCACGCGGGGCCCACCACCAGCTCTGCGACGGCCGCAGTTCAAATCCCTCTGGAGAGACTAGAGAGAGAAACATAGAGAGAAGCCCAAAAAAAGTCTGAGAAGAAACAGGGGAAGCGGAAGCGGAAGAAGCCGCAGCAGCAGACGAGGGGATGCTGCGCGGCGGCGCCGGATCGCGAGGAGGAGGAGGAGGACCTGCGGTGGCGGCGAAGCCTCCTCGCTGCCCTCACCCGCGCCCCCCGTCGCGCCGAGGTGAGCTGCCTGCCACGGCTAGTTTCTCAGATAGGGCTGCTCCGCTCCCCCCCATTTCTCTCCGATTTAATCGACAGATTTCGGCTCTCTCTGTCTTGCGATTGCGCAGCGCGAGCGACGGCGGCCGCTCCCGAACCGAAGGGCGCCGGGGACTCGGTGCTGGAGGATCCGGTGGTGTCTTCCCTGGAGGAATCCTCTGTAAGTCCCCGTCGCTCCCGTCCCGTCAGTCGCTTCCCGTCCGAGCCTTCTCTATTTGAGCTGCTGCTCTTGTTGCTGTTGTAGCCATGCTTCTGTTAATCGATTGGTCTTGATAGATAATCATTGCTCAAACCGAAGATTCAAATTTCAAAAGAAAAAGGAATAAAAAATTGCTGTGGCCCAATTTTCAGTGTGGTCCATGTCTGTCGTATGCTTGAGTGTTTGACCATGAGGCATGCATGATGGTTGCATTAGGAATCCTCAGGTCGTGTATTCCGTGGAGGAATCCTCTGTAAAGCACGTCGCCCCTCACTTCTCTCTCCGGACTCTCTGTTTGAGCTGCTGCTCTTACATTGTGGTGGCGACGATTCTGTTAATCAATTGGTAGTACTAGATTTATCTTTGCTCAAACTGCAGATTCAAAAAAAAAAAAAAAGAGTATGGTCCGATGTTTTACTTATGAACTTTGAATACGGTCCTTGTTTCTGGTATGCTTGACCATGAGTCCTGATGGGTTGCAATGTTCACATGACTCATTCAACCAGTTTACTTTTGAGTTCAAGAGAGGGTCCAAAAGGGCGAGAAAGGCGATGCCGCCGGCAGAAGTGCAGAGCGGGAAAGAAAACTGGGGAGAGGTAAGAAAAATCTGAGTGTCCACAAGTGCGCATTCCTGTGTAGAAATGAGTGCCTTACTGAACCTTTGATCTTGTGTCTTTACTGTGTTTCTCAGGGACTCTTGAACAAACCAAACGTAGTTCCTTCAAAGACACCTACGATGCCCCAAGAGGTGGAGTTCACTCACTGTGCGCCCAGTATCGTTGCGAGGCTGATGGGTCTTGACACCGTGCCGAGGTCCAAGAAGGTTCTTGACCGGTGTCAGAGTGACATCCAGAGCAGTATGCGACTGAAATTATCCGGAGGTGTTCAAGAAGTGGCCCGTGTTTCATGCGACGACGTGCCATGTCGGAGCAGTGCCGACGAGCTGCCAGAGTTAAAGGATGTTTTTGAGGTGACTGACATGGAGAAAATGGCGATGTGCAAGGCATTGCAGTCAGACAATGAGAAGCCACGCCCGAGAAGCAACGATGCTGATCTGGAGTTCGTAAGGCGCAAGTTCTTGGATGCAAAGCGCCTTTCCACCGACGAAGGTCACAGGAATTCTAAGGAGTTCGGGGAAGCACTTGAGATACTGTACTCAAAAAAGGATTCTTTCCTTGAGATCCTTCAGGAGAGCAGTACTGCGCTGTCAGGATTCCCAGGGCACAACCTTGGTTACAGTGGTTTGGAGGGCTCTCCCCGTACAAGTAATGGTGCCGATGGGCAAGACAACCTTCGCAGAATGGAAGTTGAGTGTGAGTCCGAGGATTCTCTTTCTAGTATGCATTTGAAAGAAACTTCAGTTGCGCCACTGGATCATTTGACACGAAAAGGGAGCAAGAGTTCAGGCAAGTGCTCGCATATAGTTGTCCTGAAACCAGACCCTCGGAGGAAAAAATTTCTGCCAAGCCAAGAAATTGAGCAGTTTGGTCAGTGGTCTGGTACACAGTGGCTGAAGCCCCCTCTCTGCAATGTATATAAGCAAGATTTCATGCATTCTACAACACCTAGCAATGTTCAATTTCTAGAACCAGAAGGAGATGCACCTGAACAAAAGGTTAGGAAACAAACAGCTAAAAGAGGTAGCAGAAGGAAACCATCTGGGGATGAACACCACCTTGCAGTTGGCTGTCAAAGGGAAAAGGTAGCTTCTGCTTCTCATGATGAGACACTGTCAATTCTCATCCACACATTCTGCTGGATCATCGGTGAGCAGAAAGGCCAGAAAGCACCTCTCTGAACGATGGCAATTGGCCAGCCAATCCAATGTGAAAAATTCAGTTCCTACATATACAAGAACATTAGGTGAAATGCTTGAACTGACTGGTACAGATGTAACAAAATTAACCACCCACAAGAATTTGCCAGATCCAAACTCCAGTCGCAGTAGTACACAAGAGACGCCGGCCAGCCCCCTCGGTATTAGCAGTAAAGATGGTTGGAAGACGGGGATTTACTGTGAAGATGATTCAAGAGGTGGCACGGCAAGGAATTTTCCCAGGTCAAAGTCTCTCCCAGCCTCATCTACCACTGTTACAAAATTACAGGGAAGGAGGCGTTCTGCGCCTTCTCCTAACTTGCCAATTCTGAAAGATATATTGAATACACCCGCCGATGATTCTGGAAATGGACATATCAGGAAGAGATCACCAATCAGAAAAGCTAAGCAAAAAAATGGGCGAGTTATTGTTCATGTTGGAAAGGAAAATATGCTGGCTGAGAAAGAGATTTATGTAACTTCCGAGAAAACAAGACACAGCATCTGCACTTCTGATCTGCCCTGGGCAAACAACACAGAGCATCCTCTTGATGTTACCCGTACTGATGATCATGGAGCAATTGATTTGGTTATTCCACACGATGATGTGCGTAATTTCGGAGGTCAGATAGGGTGGACAGAGCAAAAGCTAGCAACATCACTACCAGAGCCAGAAGACATAACAATTCATAATCAAGACAAGATTGCATTTAAGGTACACAAAATTTCACAACAATATTCTGTTATTATGTAATTTTCTGTTTTTCTGTTGTCAATGTGAGTTTGTCAAGTACATTATGCTCTGTTAAGAAATATTAAGTTTTGAACCTATTCCTATCGCCTCATTATCAAAAGTACAACATTTGGTTCCAGGAGGGGGAAAGCCAATTAATGGAGAGTAACATTTCTGAAATTGAGCACCAAGCAGTAAAGTCAACAGACACTTTAAGCTGTGAGAGTTACGAATGCTCGAGTCCAACTGCTTCACCGCAGCATAGTTCTGGAGAAGAAGCTGCTTATTCTGGAATCTTTAAAAGTGTCAATGATGGTATTCAAGGCAAGTATATCAAAACTAACTTGATTCTTCTGCACTTTATATGGTTTATTATGTTCAGATTTGTAATATCTTATTCCCATTTCTTCTCATATACACAGGACTTAGAGCGCAGCTTAAGATGCTGAAGATGGGTGACCAAATTGACACCTGCAGAGATGATTCAGATGCATTCTCGAGCGATGAGTGCAACGATATGGACATTTCAGATTGCCAGGTGAAGGAAGAGCAACTACCTGTATTTAAGGATGAGGAGGACAGGGACTGCAGTTATGTCCAGGAGATGCTTGGCACCGCGTGCGACTCTCCAGTCTACCCAGAAGAGTGGAAATTCAGCTCAGATGTTTTCCTATGGCTGGAAAGCAAGTACAGCAAGCTGCTCCTGTGGTCGAGGTCGGACAGGAAGCTTCTTTTCGATCTTGTAAACTCTATCTTAGCTGACATGACGGCTCTAGGAAGCAGCTTGCATTCAAAAGTCATGATGAACTCCTGGCCTGAAATGGATTGGAGAAAGTTGGCTGAAAATGTCTGGCAAAATGCACTACTCATGCGAAGGAGCTATCAGCCATTTGATTTGGATAGTGTCCAACCTTTGCCACTGGACCATCACCCTGAACTTGGTGTTTTCGGTACAGAGATTGCAGAAATGATACACGACGACGTAGTAGAAGAGCTTGTGGCCGAACTTGTAGCTTATATCAGCTGAAAGTCTAGGAGTTGTTGAGATGCATGTTTCAGCAAGTAGTGCACATAGCCTGCTGCAAATCACTGGTTTGCAAGATGGTTTACCATGTAGTAAGATTTGGGGGGAGATTACTCCTTTTTGAACGTACGAACTGTAAGGTATGTTGGTGGAAGACTTACCCTGTTGCTGAATTACCTCTTTATCTCAGCTAGCATTGCAAACCTTTGCATAATTTTCTTTTAGTTTGATTCGAACTGAAATTGGATGCTGCGCTGCCTATTTGCAGCCTGGCTAGCCGAAAAGGCCCATTGGAACTCGGGCAACATATAGCCCTTTATTTCAATTTTTTGAAAAAACAGTATTTAAAAGTTTCGAAAAATAGAAAATTAAATCAGATTGTAGCAAATAATTTATTCGACAAGTGTGCACAATTTCATTACGAAATTATTTGTATTCTGGGCTATGTAAAAAAACAAATTCTGCCAAAATCTGACAACCTTAGAAGGTGTACTGTGCACATCTACAATTTTGTCTTTTCTACGTAGCGTAGAATATAATGTTTTTCGGATTGAGATTTTGCAGACTTGTAGGATATATTATTGGCTATATGTATATATTTTTTCCGGATTTTTTGGGACTTCAAATTTTATTTTTGAGTGTTTAAAATATAGGGCTACATGTAGCCAGAGTGCCAAAACACTGCACTCCCTGGCTAGCACACTACTACCCAAGAAGAAATACAATCTGTACACCGAAACGGAATTCACAATGAACACGAGCATTCTAATTTTCAGATTAGAAAAAAAGCATTCTGATTTTTTATTTTTGTTTGGTGCATTATTTGTAGGGTAAGCATTCAGTCTTTTTATTTCATCGCAATTTTTGTTTGTCATTCTGTGGAATGTTCGATGTCCCACTTCAGTTAGAAGGCCAAGACAAGAGGCACCTCATTTATGTTGCTAGGATGAAGTACTAGAGACTAAGGGTCCCTTTGATTCAAAGGAAAATCATACGATTTTAGGAGGGTTGGATCCTATAGAACTAATCCCATAGGAATCTTGAAGTGCAAATTATATAGAAAACACATTAGGTCATATCTCATGGAATTTTTTTCCACTAAAATCAAAGAGAATTTCTCTTCCCATATCATAAGATACAAGTAGACATGACATCTCAATCTTATAATTTTTTTATACGTATATATTTCCTATCCTATAAATCAAAGGAGGCCTAAGTCTGAAACAGTAGAGCCATAAGTAGATGTAAGCGAAGCTAATCTCAACCCGTCTCTTGCCCCGATAAGCAGCGAAACATTCATAAACCGAACACAAATATACGTACAGCATGTTCTTGAATCACAATGTCCTTGGCTGAGTTGTTCAAACAGGGTGCGAGTCTGGATGTCAAAAGGTCTAAGAGCAAGTCTAACAGACCCCCTAAAAGACCCAACCCCATAAAATAACCGCCGAAATACGGGGTAGGACTCTACCCGACCGTCTAGCAGACCCCGTAAATCAGGCCCCCCGTATCGAATTTTTTTAGTTTCGCTACGGGGCGGCTCCTCGCCCCCTACTTGTGCGGGGTGGGAGGGGGAATACAGGGCCAACCCACCATTTCGTTTCTGCTAGGGTGGGCGGAAATTTCAATTTCCCTACCCGTTTTTCCCCGCGCCGCCGCCGCCGGAAACCTAGGCATCCGGCCCCCTCCGCCGCCCGCCGAGCCGCCCCACACTGCGTTGACGGCCGCCGCACCCCCGTCGGACCTCAGCGCCCCTCGACGCGCCCCGCCGCACCCCGCCACGTTCTTCTCCGCCGCCAAACCCACGGTCAATACTCCGCCGCGTTCTTCTTCGTTTTCACCGGTACAATCGATGAGCTTGGAGGCTGACCTATGCTTCACGGTGGTAGATGACTTCGGAGGTGACTATGGAGGATTTGGTGGATTCGTCGACCGATTGGTCATCCTCGGGTTCCGATGATTCGGACCTCGACGAGCTGCTGAACGACGACGACACGGAGATGATGCTGCTCCTCTTCGGCATGAAAGAAATCGAGGACCACGCCAAGCTGCTGGATCAGAGAAGAGGGTCTATGATGGGGCGCATGTGCATCCCGTGGAACCGCGCGCTCAACCACGAACAGCTGATGCAAGATTATTTTTCCGAGGTACCGACCTATCCTCTCCGCCTCTTCCGTAGAAGGTATCGAATGCGTAGGAGTTTGTTCACGAAAATCGTCAGAGAATATTCTATTTTACGGGGTGGGGATACGGGGTCTGTTAGACATGCTCTAACATGACCATATATAGTCCATAGGAGCTGATTGATGGTGTGAAAGGAGGGCTATAATAATCATGTTAATACACAAGTTCGATCGGGAGTCATGCTGGACTAGTAATGCAATTGCAGACGCCTGTTGGGCAGCGGAAGGTTCTAGAAGAGTAAATTTTACTTTGCTGAACCAGTTTTTTGTTGTTGTTGTTGTTGTTGTTGTTGTTGTTGTTGTTGTTGTTGTTGTTGTTGTTGGGATTCTCCAACTTGTATATCAAAACGTTTTTGTAGTCCGTCTCCAACTTGTGTCTTTGGTGATCAGTCGAATCTGTAGGAGAGCGAAATCCTCAACATCAGATCGGAAAACAGACAGGCTCACCATGGCGCCACCGGAGACCCCGCTCAAGGTGGACGACCTCAATGGGGTCGAATTATCTCCGATCCTCAATTCCTCCATGGATTCCGAGCCCACCACCGCAAACCCCCGCTCCTCGGCTTCTTCACCACGGACTTCAGTAACTACTCATTTGCCTCCGCTCTAGACCCACCTGACCGTATTCCTGCTGCGCGCTTTTCCATGCCACAAAACTGGAACGACTACTGGGACTTCTATGGTTGTCGCCATGGCCTCGCCGTCTTCGTCACCATGGCATGTGAAGCCATGCCCTGTGCTGTCGTTCCCTGAGCATCGTCGATCTCACTTGGGAAACGCCTCGGTGCTTTGCGACGCAGACGAAGCAGGCCATGTGCACGGCGACTCACTACAACATGGCTGATATATAGAGGCATTTCAAAGTGCCACTAAATAAGATCTAAGTGCCACTAATGACCTATTGTGGCACTTTGGAGAAGTGCCACCTTTGCTTGTGCCACTAAAAGTTTTTGTGGCACTTCTCCAAAGTGCCCCAATAGGTCATTACCTATTGAGGCACTTTGTGAAAGTACCCCCAAAACCAATTAGTGGCATTTTATCAAAGTGCCCCAATAGGTTATTAGTGGCACTTTGTCAAAGTGCTCCCAAACCAATTAGTGGCACTTTGAGAAAGTGCCACTAATTGAATTTGAGGCATTTTTCACCAAGTGCCACTAATTGATTTAGGGGCATTTTTTAAAAGTGCCCCACATAATATTTGCAGCACAACAAAAAATGCCTCTAATTCAATATGAGCATTAACTCAACAAAGCACCAAATTATCACTTTCTATCCAATAGTGTCAAAATGCATAGCATATACATTATTTCCAAACACAACACAGACTATCACTATTGTGTCAACACATGTTTCTATAACTTTCTGTCAACATGTGCATGCTATCACTTTCTAGATGAATGCTTCATCAGTTTCTATCCCTTTCTATCAACACATGAATGCTTCCTCACTTTCCATCAGCTTCTATCATTGTGTACCAACTTTGTATCAACCATTCTGCTGCTGCAATGACAGGGTATCTGCGAAAATTACTATGTAAGAGAAATGAACCACGGGATGATCGATTATGCTGAGACATCATTGAACTTCTGAACACAATAGCTACTTGCAGTGAAGCAGATTTATTTACCTGAAACATCATCCAATTTCCTTAGCCCCTTTGTACTAGTTGCCCTCAGCTATCCAACAAAACCACGACATGTCAAATAATAAAATAGGCAACAGACCATTTATTTTAGTTTTGGAAAGAAGAACCAAAAAACAATAATAATATAGGCAATGACACATGAATGATTCTTTAGAGTGCACTAAGTACAAACCAACCGTACCTGTGTTTCAACTCTAAATCCTTTTCCTTGGTAGCAATCATCCCCAGGGTAGTGTCTTCCACCTCCAGCATCGATGTCATCATCACTAATTGAAGCTGGAACAGGATCAATCATACCAGCCGACTGTACCTGATTAGCAATGTTGCTAAGAGCATTGGAAGACTTATCTGCAAATTAGCATAAAAAGCTGAGATACCGACAAAACAGTGATGAACAATATATTAAAAGGATCTTTAAGTTTTTCTTTTGTATATGGACTGACCAATATATCTGTTGTGATCTCCAAGTACGACTCAGGGAAACATATAAAATTAATCTTTGTAACTTCAAGGAATTCTTTTCCAAGAATGTTCAGTTTTGAACAATTCAGTTGTTACTAATATATAAGACGTTCATGAAAAAAACAAGAAGCAACTCGAGAGACAAAAGCAGCAACTAATGCTACAACTCAAGATACGATAATGCAGACTGCCAAGCTGCGCGCATGTTATAATTCAAGTCTCCTACATAAAAGTGCTCCTCAACAAACCATGACAGGTTTACTCATCAAACAATCAATAACAGTTCAGACAAGATTTTAATCTGAATGTCACAACGATAGTAACAGGTTCAGTTAAGAAACACATCAAACAACCAATAACAGTTCAGACAAGATTTTAATCTGAATGTCACAGCGATATATAGTAACAGGTTCAGTTAAGAAACACATTACCTCTCCAAGAAATAAACGTAATAAAGCTTACCTCCAACAGCTTAGAAATATATACCAACCGAGTCAGCGAGGACTTTAAATAATATTGATCTCGGCCTACAAGCTCCATGTCTTTATCTGCCCAACAATTTTATTCCCCTGTTTCCCATGAAATTTTTATAAAGTCAAAGGTGTTGGACTCAGTGAATATGTGGCTTAAAGATGTAGAAACAGATCCATAAGCATGATAGATAAACACAACTAAGTAGGCAGTATATTTACACAGCCATAAAAAGCAAGGAAGGACCACAACGAGCGGAGCAAGACGAGCCAATACGCGACTGCGTCGAAGCAAGGACAACCACAAGGGCCCAAAAAATGAAGCATTTGTAATAATGCCGCGGCAGCAAAGGTAGAATTCATGGGCAGCCAGAAAGCATATGCGCTACCGCACGTTTAGCGACCAGAGCACGGTCATAATGACGACATGAATAAGCCAGAAAGAAGTTGATTTTGCTCCGGCCATGTCCTTCGGAAAGCGAAAGTAGCCATGCTCAAACCATGGGCAGAGGCGGCCTGGAGACGCAAGCGGACACGGAGGAGACAGGCGAAGCGCGTCCACAGGTCACAGCAAGTCGTCCAGGTTATACCAATATGTAGCCTAGCATTTTCTAAATTATTAGCAAGAGTATAAATTTTAAAAAGACATCACCCAGAATTCATGGGACATATCTGACCAAAAGAGGATTTATAGCATTAATAATCTGAACTGTTTGGGCCCATATATAACATAATTAATAATTTCAAAATTATGGATACTCAGCTATGCAATTAACAACAGCAGTAGGTAAGATCCCCATACCAAATAGTGTTTGTAATTCTCATATTTAAACGCAACTCAACAAGTTATCGAACGTAGCAAGATATTGAACGAAAGATAGCGTTGATATTGTCGAACTAAACAATATAAGATATAATATAAGCTACTCCCAAGTGAGTATATTCATTCACGGGAACCCAAGAACTTCATCATTGTACTATTTATAACATTTTTCATGGACATAGTAATGATTTGTGAACTGGGCCATGGGAAAATTCAGAAAACTTGAATTAAAAATAGGGTTCAGGTTAGATGGAGCAAGCACCTATAATAGCACGGAAACAAAATCTTGGGGTCACTACTTCTGTGAGTATGGTTAAGATCAGTTATCTTATTCTCATTATACTTCAAGTAAAAGGGATATTTTCTTAATGCTTTCAAGGTCAGTTACCTCTTTTCTTTCATGTATTATCTGTCCTACACTCAATCTGACAGAATAAGAATTGTTGGGGTCACTACTTCTGTGAGTATGGTTATAGGCTGAATACCTCACCACCTTGCCGACCTTGGCCGTGGCCGAAGTCTCCCTCCTCTGTCCGCTGCGTCGCCTACAGCTGTTGTTTTCCTTCGTCGAGCCACCGCACATCCCCGCGCCAGACGAAGAACCGCCGTCCATGGATCTCAAGGAGTGGCACCATCACGCAGACCACGCCCCCCGCTACCTCACGTATGGTCCAATCTGTGGAAAAAGAGAGAAAATGAGAGAGAAGTGAGAGAGAGAGGAGATGTGTTCAGAGGAAGAGGAGTGTCTTATCCGTGAAGAAGGAGTCTGCCGGATCCCTAGTCTCCCTTGCTTGCCTTGTAGCCTTTGCTCACGTCCCTCGTCGCCCTTCCTCGCCTCCTTGTCCGGTCACATCTCACGTCCTCGATCCAAAAATTTCTGAGAGGAGCTGCTGAGATGGAGGAGATTAGGGGAGGAGAGAGGCAGCCGTGGAAGACCTTCTCGAGGCGGCGCACCACGACCAGCAGAAGCCGTGACCAGCCCCAGTCCTCCCGTTGCTAGGCACAGGGCGACGCCTGCGCTCCGTCCTGGCGGCCTGCTGCACGTCCATGGCGGGCGAAACGGTTAGGGTCGAAGCCGTCCATGGCGGTGAGCCGGTGACGTGGCTAGGGCTTCGCGAGAGATATGGAGAGGACGCGAGATTGGAGAAAGAATGGGCGGCGGAGATGGGGATGGGGCTGGACTTGCCGGTGTCGGGGTCGCCGATGACAACGACGACGCGCACGCCGAAGTGGCCGCTGCGGCAGCCGCCATGGTCGTCGATGCTCGCCTCAAGGTTTTGGAGGATTTTGGCACGACTGCGTGGACTGGAGGGGCGTGGGTGCCTTCTTGCTATGCGAAACCTAAAGAATAGAAGCTTGGCGTTCCTCCTGGCCATCGGATCTTCACCACCAGGCGATCACAGCCGTCTGTTTTGATCTCTCTAGTTATCGGTCCCACCGGTCATTGCCTTGGTACTTTGGTAGGTGGAACAATTGGTCCACGCGGTGCCTTCCTCAATGATTTGGCAATTGGCAGCCTGTGCCCTGTGCCCGTCGGATCCGAGAGAACCACTCCACGAAACCCTAGCCGCCACACCCAACGGGCTTCGCCTCTCCGGCTCTCTGCCCCCCACACCTCCTCCTTCTCCTTCTCCCCGTGCGTCCTCTGCCGGTCTCCCCGTCGCCCTACGCCTCTCCCTCTCGCCGCCACCTCCAATTTCAATTTCTGCCTCCACCCCCAACCTTCAAACGGAGAAGCACGGTCGCCGCCACAAACGGACGAGATCGAGCTGTGGTGAGCTGCTGCTGATTCTCCCTTCCCCTATCATCACTCTTTCCATCCGTGAACGCATACCATTGCCATCCTCTAATTTTTTTGTTGAGGTTTTTTCCATCCTCTATCTCATAACGTACTTTATTTGTTATGCGGAAATTGCATTGGTCTAGGTACAGTGACAACAGTGAGTTGACAAGGCCAAATATGTATAATGAGAACCTTCCAGCTTTCTTTTGCCTTTAAATTTTCCAGTGACCAGGTCTCAGATATCCAAATTTAGGGCTTGTCCATTATTCATGTGTTACATCTCTTTCCACATAGGTTGTTCACGATGTAATAGTTGATTCAAGAACCTACCAGTGCTCCTCTAGGTCTGCCAATTTACAAAGGTATATAGTACGTAATTATTAGACTCTTATGTAGCCTAACATCTCAAGACACATTTGAAAATATATGTGATGTTTTCTTAGTCATGTTTGCTGATATGATTACAGTGTATTACTATGCAAACGACTGAAATATCATGCCACCTATTTTTGGGAAGCTCATTTTGCATATTGGATACACTGCCCAACTGTTTTGTGATTTGTAAAATCAGCTAATTAGCACATGTCCTGCAAAACAAGAACACTGAGATATATGTATCTGCTGGGTTCACTACTTTGGTTTGGTTAGAACAAGCGGCATATAGTGGTCTATAGTACCTTTTTCATTTTTGTTCCATTTGCACTACCATCACAGTAAACTTGAAATTGTAGTTCTACTGCATTTTGTTCATTATATAATGTGGACATTATATTTGATTTTTTAGCTGTGACAAGGCGACTCGGAAAATCTTGTGCATGGTGTGACTAGTAAAATGCTGATTTAATGATTATTCATCTTGTGATTTTCCATGTGATTATCTGAATTATTTAATTTCCGGTGTGTATCTGAAATTTCTTTTCTCTTATTATGTACTTACCTGAAACGGTAGGCATATTTCACAATGGAAACAAACGGTGTAGATCGCCTACAGTCATATGTGGTGTCTCCCTCTTTTTGGTGTAGAAGCGTTAGATTTTTATGTTAGTTGCACAAGAAAAAGTAGATAGTTTGCCACTTCTCCTGAAGATGGGTCTAAAGAGAAAATGGATCTGAAACCTTCGGAAGTATTAGACTCTTGATAATTTAGTGCAGTGTCATCTTCGACGTGACAACAGAGTTCCAAGGCCATGAAATGTGACGTAGTTCAGAAGTTTCAGTAACATTTTAGTCTTTGTGAAATGGTTTCTAATTTGGTCACAGTAACTTACGTCTGATTTCCTGAGTACATTTACAGAAAATTTCCAGTATTCTACATGTAAAAGTCATTGGGTGAATATCTGGGAAGCTCAATATGTTTATGGGCTGCAAAACTGCAGGCTACCTGTTGTTGAATATGCTTATTGATTTTCCCTAATAGCGTCTTTCTTTAGATACCAGTTATAGGGGTGAAATTGATAGCTTAAGCATTGATTCAGTTTGATTTTCCCTTATGCTTGTAGCCTCTACCATTTTGGTGTTGCTTTTTGTTCTTATTGTACCATGGGTGTTTTAATTACATGAGGTGGCTTACTGAGTTCTTTTATGTACGTCCTGCAAATAGATTCCCTTTCTATATATATATATATATACGAGGTTAATGTTTAGTCCAACCATGGGTTTCTTTATTTATACAAAATAAAATGCCAGCCGTAGATATTGCCAAGCTTCTGTGTATGCTTCTATATATTTCTAAGATATTACCAGGCTTTAGGACAAACTGATCCTTCTATATTACCAAGCTCTTGGATACAGTTAGATCTTCTTGCCATTTTTTATGTATCTCTGGTCATCATAGACATAAGACAATAGTACAGAGCTTTATCATATCTCCATGTTTTAATGTGTATATATGAATAAGACCATCCACCTTTATTATTTTGACACGGGCATGCTTTAGAGTATAGCCTATTTTACATTGATATTATTGACACATGATTGTGGGATATTTAGTTTGCTTTTATATAACAATAAACTGTTTTTTATTTATCAATTTGGAGTTTATTGCCATGTTTCCACTCATCATTTCTGTTTTTTGTGTGTGTGCAGAACTGATCTTTACAGTTCAGCCTCCTCTCTGCAATTATCCCATTCAGGTGAAGGACTACTTTCATGTTTTCCCGTTTCATAAGGATAATCAATATTTTTGATCTGCATTGTGTCTTTAGGTTGCAGTGTAAGGTCCTGCGATTGAGTGCGTTGCACTTTAAAACAAACTGCTGGTTGTATGCGTGTCTAAAAAAGCTCTCGATTGATTAATTATGTGTGTTTCAGTGTTCCCAAGTATTCCATTTAATAGATAGAAAGTATACATTCTCCTGTGTCTTCCATTTCTTCATGAGGTATGGGTTCTCCGAAATTTACGAAGTTATACAGTCATGCAAGCTCTAGCTTTAATTTCCTTCAAATATAGTTCTCCATAAGCTCCACTTCATATCATTCTGCTAGAAATTATTTGAAATCATTTTGTTTTGCCTTGAGTTAGTTACTTTGAAGAGTCGGACCATACACCTCAGTATCTATGTTAGTCTAAGCCACTGTTGTCCATCCTTTTTGTTTTAGTGGATATAATGCATTTCTTTTGTTTAAATTGTCTATCCATTCTTTTCATATACCGAGGATTTTCCGAGTTGGTCACCCTCTCGACACTCGATTACATGGTTCACATTTACCCTAAAGATCATTTAATCTGAAACATACTTACCACAATGATTGAATGAATATTTTCTGCATCATACTGTAACTCTTATAACATCATATATGTTCTTGCCATTTATGCACACGGACAGATTTTGATTCTTCTATTGTATAAATTTACTCTAATTTGTTAGGACAGTTCAAATAACTTGTGGAATGTAACGCATTACACATGTCTTTCACTAATCACTAGACATGTTACTACCATTGGTGATACGATGTTTTTTTTCTTCTGTTACATAGCTTAATATGGTGGCTAAAAATGCCCAACAGTTGGAAGATCAATATTCTTCTGGAAGACATGCCTCGGAAAACCAATTGAAGGTTGGTACATCAAAGAAGAAGGCTACATTGACTTAGACTGATAGGTTTAGTTGGACTACATTGACTTAGACTGATAGGCTTAGTTGGACTATGGAACGCCTCGCGTTTTAGTTGCAGTTTTTGGATGTGCTATGACTGCTATGCTAGGTTAGACTGCTATGCTGTTGGATGTGCTATGGATTGTAATGTTAAACTATGCTGCTGGATGTGGTAGTTTCAGACTAACTATGGATTATGGATGGTAAACTATGCTCCTGGATGTGTTAAAAATTCTGAAGTTTGAATGCAATGTCCAATTGACCTATTGGGGCACTTTAGAGAAGTGCCTCTATAGGTAATGATCTATTGGGGCACTTTTCTAAAGTGCCTCTATATGTAATGACCTATTGAGGTAGTTTTGAAAAGTGCCACTATAGGTAATGACCTATTGGGGCACTTCTCTAAAGTGCCACTATAGGTAGTGACTTATTGGGGCACTTCTCTAAAGTGCCTCTTTTAGGTAATGACCTATTGGGGCACTTCTCTAAAGTGCCTCTATAGCTTATACAAATAGTGGCAGTTTGTTAAAGTGCCTCAAATTTTATGTGAATTTGGGGCATTTTATTCAAAGTGCCCCAAATTTGTTACCTATTGAGGCAATTTTGAAAATGCCCCTAATTAGAGACTGTGGCCTAGTGACTGCTTTTTGAGCCCTTTCAAATTGGTTCTACATCAAGTTCAAGACCATGGTAGACGTGCGTGCGCTTACATCTACAAATCAAAATACGGTATTTGGGAAAGTTCCGTCCAAACGACGATATTTATTCCACGTGGGGTGAGAGCGTTCAGGTCGAGCATCCTCGTTCAGAATTCACTCTACTGGGAGCTGCATGATGGTTCGAGCCAGGGACGGAGCTCCCGTACAAGCACTGGTGTCAGCTGACACCAGTGACTCTCGGCATTTCAGCTAAGCAGTATTAAGAAAAATGTCATCTGAACCCAGTAAAAAATCATGGCTGACCCCAGCGGCCCAGCCCAACTGTAGAAGACTGAAATTCAGAGACATCAAAAGCCCAGAACACAAGACACAAACAAGAAACAACGATTAGTCTCCTAGGAATATATGGTATGTACCGTATACACGGCAGTATACGCACGGACGCACGTCTCTTCGTCTCTCTCGCCTGTTCGATCCCAGCGGCCAAATAGCCAAAGAGCCCTAGAAAGCTCAATCCCTATCTCCGGTGCCGGCCGCCGGCAACGACGTAATCATCCGAGATTCTCCGGCCTACTGATTCTACGTTGCCACTCCCAGGTACGCCTTCAACTGTTCGCCCAAATCGGCAGATCGCCGCCATAATCTGTATATATATGTGCGAGTGTAAGCAGACCCCAAACTAAAATTTCCCATCTTGCTTTTTCGGTTGTTTCACTTAGGAGATTATGGACAGATATGTGTTGAAACGAGTAGCGCCGCAAAGTTTTGATTCAGCTGAGAGTTCAAGGCCACTTAGACTTAGACAAGAACAAGATAATGCATCACGGCCACCAAGGCCTAGTGCACCAAGACCACCAACGCCTCCGGTTCCTGAAGAGATTAATTTAGATGATCTTCCATATGATCCGGCTGATCGGAAAAGAATACCACAGTATAGTCGGAATCCTCAGAAGCAAGATGACATCAGGAGAATGTATTTAACTAGAGGACCTTACAGGCAGCAACCGGGATATAAATATCCACAGAAACTCATTGCAGGAGCTCCACGAAGATTTAATCCAGATTGGTTTAAAGAATATCATGGCTGGCTAGAGTACAGTGAAAAGTTGGATAGGGCATTTTGCTTGTGCTGCTACTTGTTCAGAGATTGCATTGATGGCCAAGGTGGAAATGACGCATTTGTTGTTGATGGTTGGTCTAGTTGGAACAAGAAAAAAAGACTAGAGATTCATGTGGGTGAGGTGAATAGCTTTCATAATGTGGCTGTTAAAAGATGTGATGCTCTAATGAATCAAGACCACTCCATTAGGGCTGCCCTGCACAAGCAAACTGATATGACAAAAAGGAAAAATCGTATTCGATTGAATACTTCTGTTGAATCTGCTAGATATCTCGTACATCAAGGCTTAGCTTTTCGCGGCAATGATGAATCAGAGGAATCAAAAAATAAGGGAAACTTTAAAGAGTTGATACGGACATTGGCAAATCAAAATGAGGAAGTAAGGAAGGTAATCAATAATGCTCCCCAAAATTGCAAATGGACTTGTCCGGACATTCAGAAAGAAATTGTGAGTTATTATGCAAAGGTAAGCAGTCCTATTTTTATTTCTTATATTTATCTCTAGGTGTAATCTAAATGACATGGCCTCTTATATTTTACAGATAACATTGAATTATATTCTTGAAGAAATTGGTGGAGATGTTTTCAGCTTGTTGATTGATGAGGCTTCTGATGTATCCGACAAAGAACAAATGGCTGTGGTTTTGAGGTATGTGAACAAGCATGGACTAATCATGGAACGGCTAGTTGGAGTTGTACATGTGAAGGAAACTTCTGCAGCGTGTCTCAAATCAGCTCTTGAAAAATTGTTCATTGATATTGGACTAACTTTAAAGCAAGTTCGAGGTCAATGTTATGATGGGGCAAGCAATATGCGTGGTGAGTTCAATGGTTTGAAAGCTAAAATTCTAGAAGAGAATAGTTCGGCATATTATGTGCATTGCTTTGCTCATCAGCTCCAGTTGGTTATAGTGGCAGTGTCAAAAAGGAATGATGATATTGCAGATTTCTTTTACATGATCTCTGTTCTCTTCAATGTGGTTGGAGCCTCTTGCAAAAGAAAGGACATGATTAAAGAGATTCATCGAGAGAATGTATTAAAAGCCATAAGTAGTGGAAAAATTAGTACCGGCACAGGGCTAAATCAAGATCAATCACTTCAGAGGGCGGGAGAAACTCGTTGGGGTTCGCACTATAGAACTCTCTCGGGCCTTGTTCAGTTGTTCCCATCAGTTATTACTGTTTTGAAATACGTATCAAAAGAAGGAAGGAGAAGTTCCAAGAAAAGTGAACACAAAGAAGGAAATACGTATCAAAAGAAGGAACCCTCACAGGGTCATAGCTCATATGGATTTAACTTAGCAAAATTTGTAAAGTACCAATTTAACTTAGCAAAATTTCTATTTCTACACTAAAAAAGTAATACGAATTTAAGTTAGCAAAATTTCTAAAGTACCAATTTAACTTAGCAAAATTTGTAAAGTACCAATTTAAATTAGCAAAATTTGTAAAATACCAATCTAACTAATCTAAAATTTAACCTAAAATTAAACTACCCTAAAAATCTACCTAAAATTAAACTACCCTAAAATTAAACTACCCTAAAATTAGCAAAATTTGTAAATACCAATCTAACTAATCTAAAATTTAACCTAAAATTAAAATACCCTAAAAATCTACCTAAAATTAGAGGAAGGCTCGGGCGGAGGACATACGGCGGCAGGCTCGGGCGCGGAGGAAGGCTTGACCGGCGGGCGTGGAGGACGGCGGGCCCAGGCGGCGGAGGAGGCGACGGCGGCGGGCGCGGAGGACGGCGGGCCCAGGCGGCGGAGGAGGCGACGGCGGCGGGCGCGGAGGACGGCGGGCTCAGGCGGCGGAGGAGGCGACGGCGACAGGCGCGGAGAGGAAGGCTCGGGCGGCGGTAGCTCGGGCGACGGGCGCGTGGCGGCGGAGGCGAAGGGCGCGTGGCGGAGGAGAGCGGTGGGCGTGGCGGAGGAGGGCGGCCGGTGGCAGGAGGCGACGGTGGCAGTGGAAAATTTCGGAAACCTGACGGCGCTATGTCACAAATGGCCTCTGGTGTCGTGGTCTGAGCCACGCACCGGGAGACGCAGCTTTTATATACACCCCCTTTAGTCGCGGGGCGTGGAACCGACCGGGACAAAAGGGGGGACGTTAGTCGCGGGTTGAGCCACGCCCCGCGACTAAAGGGGGGGTGGGGGGCGGTTTCAGATCGCGCGCGCATCGCAGGCTTTAGTCGCGGCTGGTGGTACGGGCCGCGACTAATGGGCCCAAAATTTGCGCGCGCTGGGCCAAAAAATGTGCTCCCGCGCTGTTTTCTCTGTTTTTTCAAATACTTACTCACAAATGGATTAACTCTACAAACATTTGAATATTTGAATAAATTTGAGAAAAATTCCAACATGAAAAGTACTTGAATTTGAATAAGTAATCCAAAACCATTTTCTGTTTTATAAAATAATTATTGTAACTCTACAAACTATTAATTTTTTTGCCATTTTCAATTAAAAAATGGATTAACTAATATATTTTTGCATATTTTTGAATCTTGGAGCTAATGAAAACAGTGGATCATTTGATAATAACTAGTTCATCGACCGAATACAAATCATTTATACGGAATGACATAACTGGATAATTTGTCCTAACAATCTTAGTCATACTCCTGCCTAGGCCTATAATACTCGTCCTCGTAATCGTCGTCGTCGTCGCTGTCATCGGACGGCGCTCGTGGCTCCCACCTCGACGGGTGAGCACGCCTGGACTGGATCTGAGGGTAGCGCAGGCGGGGGTTATCGCCGGCCGTGATGTAGTTCATAACGCCCTGGAGAGTTCGGCCAGCCCACCACAGCTGACGGCCGGCCTCGTTGAAGTCCGAAGGAGGCGGGCCGTCCCCCTCGTACCTGGCGAGCGCCCTCTCACGCCGATTGATGAAGAAGGCGTCCCAAGTCGGGCGGTAGTCGGGATGCCAGCGGGGATCCATCCGCTGCTCCGGCATGAGCTCGAGGTAGTAATGGTTCGTGATGGCCGCCCGGCGCGCCACACCATGAGAGACAGGAGGGACCGGCACGCCTCCGGCGCTCAGCATCCAGCCGGCGGGGACGCAGTAGCCGGGCGGGCAGGGGTAGTTCGAGGCGGAAAGCTCCTCCGCCTGACGGTAGCTTAGTACAGTGGAAGCCATGGAAGAGTTTACATGTGATATGGAAATAGCGGCCAAACCTACATATATATAGTGATATGGCAAGAAGCTAGCACACGGATAGTGTGTTTCCTTCGAGCGCTTGTGAGCCGTTTGATCGGAAGCACACGGATCGTGTGTTTGTTTAGAGCGCTTCTGAGCTGTTAGATCAGAAGCACACGGATCGTGGGGCGTGGCTCAAGCCGCGACTAAAAGCATGTCTTTAGTCACGGGTTGAACCACGCCCCGCGACTAAAGGTGGGTGCGGGCGGCGGTTAGGTTTTAGTCGCGGCTTTTGGTACGGGTCGCGGCTTTTGATAGTAACTAGTTCATCGACCGAATACAAATCATTTATACGGAATGACATAACTGGATAATTTGACAACAGCGAGACCCAATATTTTGCATACATATGCATGAATATCACACACATCTCCGGAAGTTGATAGTTTAGGTCGCAAGTTTTCAAAAGCAAGTAGTAACCTAAACTACGATCACAGACAAGAGAACTGCAATGGCGATCACAGACTCTGAAACTAACTTCGACCGGTTACTGAGCCGCGGGGTGCTGAGCCGCCGGCGCTGCGCATCCAAAGAGAAGGAACCCTCACAGGGTCATAGCTCACGTGAGAAGGAACCCTCTGAAGAAATGACCACCTACTGTCATACTTCCTATCCAATAGATACATGTAGCGACGGACATGCTCATCCTCCTCCCTGATACGGCGATGTACCACCTCCTCGGAGGCCGGCTCCCTCTACACCGAGCGTGGCCCACGCGACTGCCACCACAGAAGATCCGGGTCGACGACGTCACCCGGATTCCTCACCAAGCTGCGCGTCCCGGAAGGTAGCACCTCCCAGTGCCAGCCCGATGGAGCCCAGTCCCGCACATCACCCCTCTGGTCCAACATGGACATCGTCGCTGATACGTCCCCGACGTATCTATAATTTCTTATGATCCATGCTTGTTTTCATACCATTTGCTACATGTTTTGTTTACATCTTATAGCATTTTTATGCATTTTTGGAACTAACATATTAACAAGATGCCCCAGTGCCAGTTCCTGTTTTCTGCTGTTTTTCCGTTTCAGAAAAGTACTTAAGGAAATATTCTCGAAATCGGACGGGACAAAAACCCAGGATCTTATAATTTCGTCACGCACACGGAGTCCAAAGGGGAGCCGAAGACGCACCAGAGGGCGACCACACCCTAGGGTGGCGCGGCCCACCTGTCTGCCGCGCCACCAGGTGGTGTGGCCCCCTCGGGCCTCCACCGACGCCGCCCTTTCGCCTATATAATCCCCCCGACGAGAAAACCCTAAGTACCCGATCAAAATTCCAGAAAAACATCCGTCGCCGTCGTCGTCGTCAACTCTAGTTCGGGAGGGTTCTGAAGCCCTGCCCGGCACCCTGCCGGAGAGGGGAATCATCGCCGGAGGGCTCTACACCACCATGCCCGCCTCCGGACAGATGTGTGAGTAGTTCATCCTTGGACTACGGGTCCATGCAGTAGCTAGATGGTAGTCTTCTCCAATTGTGCTATCATGTTTAGATCTTGTGAGCTGCCTATCATGATCAAGATCATCTTATTGTAATGCTACATGTTGTGTTTGCTGGGATCCGATGAATAGAGAAGTACCTTGTGATGTTGATTATTGATATTATCATGTCTATGTTATTTGTGATCTTGCATGCTTTCCGGTACTTGTAATTTCCTTGATCAAGTAGTTGCTTGTATCTCCAAGAGGGAGTATTTATGCTAGATAGTGGGTTCGGTCCCTGTGTGCCTTGGCTTGAGTGACAGAAACATATAAGGACGGGGGAGTGCCGTTGCTACTAGGGAGTAAACTTTATGCACAGTTCTTCATGCAATTGTATGTTGCTTGCAACTTAATACTGGAGAGATTTTGCGGCATGTTATCTCAAAGGTGGACTATTTAGGCATAGGTGTATGCTTGGAACAGCTATCTATGTATTTTGTCATAATGCCCAAAGCATCTCATATAGACATCATCATCCTCTGTATTATGCAATGTTCATGCATTGTCATGCATTCTCTATTCTGTCAATTGCCCAGCTGTAATTTGTTACCCAGCATGTGTAGTATTTTATTTATGGAGAAGACACCACTAGTGAACTGTGGACCCAGGTCTATTCTTTTACATCTGCAATTAAATCAACTGCTCTACTGTTTTCATTTACTGCAAACAAGCTTCCTTCCACACATACATTTAATCCTTTGTATTCAGCAAGGCCGGTGAGATTGACAACCTCACTGCTTCGTTGGGGCAAAGTAGTTTGATTGTGTTCTGCAGGTTCCACTGTCTCCCCTGCAACAGCTCTTTTTCTGGCACCGTTGCTGTCAACACGCCAAGCACATTTTTTGGCGCCATTGCAGTTGTGGACAACCTTCTGAAGCATTCCTCACTCCTACTGGTTCGATAACCTTGGTTTCTAACTGAGGGAAAACTTGCTGTTGTGCTCCTCAAACCTTCCTCTTGGGGTGCCCAACGAAGCGTGATTGATTAACACCTCTCGCGCTATCAAGCTCTTTTTCTGGCGCCGTTGCCGGGGAGTTAAGAGTGCTCAGTAAGAAGCTTCTCGAAGTACCAAACTTCTTACTCCTCCGTCAACAGCTCTTTTTCTGGCACCGTTGCCGGGGAGTAGAGAAGCTTCTGCAAGGGGAGTCTCTCAGTTCCAATCTCTTTACTTTGTTTTAGTCTTGCTTATTATTATTTCTTTGTCTTGTTTTGCTTTCTTATATCAAAAACACAAAAAAATTAGTGTAGAATTTATCTTGCTGTTTTCCTATATCAAAAACCCCAAAAAATTAGTTACTTGTTTTATTTTGTGCAATTCGGTTTGCCTTGTTTTCCTCAAAAATGAGTACTGCTGAAAACACTAAGTTGTGTGACTTCACTAGTACTAATAATGATGATTTCATATGTACTCCTATCGCTCCACCTGCTGCTAAGACAGATTTTTATGAGATCAAACCTGCTTTGTTAAATCTTGTTATGAAAGAGCAATTTTCTGGTGCTAGTACTGATGATGCTGCTGCTCACCTTAATAATTTTGTTGAACTTTGTGAGATGCAAAAGTATAAGGATATGGATGGAGATATTATAAAACTGAAATTGTTTCCTTTCTCTTTGAGAGGGAGAGCTAAAGAATGGTTGTTATCTTTGCCTAGAAATAGTATTGATTCATGGACTAAATGCAAAGATGCTTTCATTGGAAAATTTTATCCTCCTGCTAAAATTATATCTTTGAGAAGTAGCATCATGAACTTTAAACAAATGGATAATGAACATGCTGCTCAAGCTTGGGAAAGAATGAAATCTTTGATAAAGAATTGTCCCACCCATGGACTGACTGCTTGGATGATCATCCAAACCTTTTATGCAGGATTGAATTTTTCTTCAAGAAAACTATTGGATTCAGCTGCTGGAGGAACCTTTATGTCCATCACTTTGGGTGCAGCAACAAAGCTTCTTGATGATATGATGGTAAACTACTCTGAATGGCACACTGAAAGGGCTCCACAAGGTAAGAAGGTAAATTCTGTTGAAGAAACCTCTTCCTTGAGTGAAAATATTGATGTGATTATGTCTATGCTAGTTAATGGTAAATCTTTTGTTGATCCAAATAATGTTCCCTTAGCTTCTTTGGTTGCCCAAGAAGAGCATGTTGGTGTGAACTTCATTAAAAATAACAATTTCAACAACAATGCCTATAGGAACAATTTTGGTAACAACAACTATAAGCCATATCCTCCTAATAACAATTATGGTTATGGTAACTCTTATGGTAATTCTTACAACAATAATAAGAGTGTTTCCTCTGATCTTGAAACCATGCTAAAAGAGTTTATCAACACACAAACCGCTTTTAACAAAACCGTTGAGGAAAAGTTGGGTAAAATCAATGTTCTTGCTTCTAAAGTTGAAAGCCTTGCTCCTGATGTAGATCTTTTAAAATTAAAAGTTATGCCTAACAATGATAAAGAGAGCAAGCCCTTTGCTAAAATCAATACCATCCAAGTTAGAATTGATGATAATGTTAGAATGTTGGCTGAACTGCATGCTAGGTGGGAAAGAGAAAGAGAAGCCACTAAAAAGAACAATATGGTTAAAGTTTATACCATCACCACCACTAGTAATGTTCAGGTTTCACATGATAACAAGTCTATTAATGATAATGGTAAAGTTAACAATGTTGGCAATGTTTCCACTTCTCATGAAAAACACTTAAAACTGCCAAAAGATACCAAAACTGCTAGTGATAAAGGAGCTGAAATTTTTCGAACTGTGGGAGATCCTTCTTCCATTACTTTTGATGATAATGATTTTGATTTTGATAATTGTAATATCTCTGAAGTCATAATGTTGTTGCAAAAGCTAGCTAAGATTCCTAATGCTAGTACTATAAAGTTGGCTTTTACAAAACATATTACCAATGCTCTCATGAAAATTAGGGAAGAAAAGTTAAAACTTGAAGCTTCTATCCCTAAGAAATTTGAAGATGGTTGGGAAACCATCATTAAACTGAAAGTAAATGATTTTGATTGTAATGCTTTATGTGATCTTGGTGCAAGTGTTTCTATTATGCCTAAGAAATTCTATGATATGCTTAACTTGCCACCATTGGAGAGCTGTTGTTTGAACATTCATCTTGCTGATAATTCTACAAAAACACCTTTGGGAAGGCTTGATGATATTCATGTTATGGTTAATAATAACCTTGTTCCCATTAATTTTATTGTCTTGGATATTGAGTGCAAAGCTTCTTGTTCTATTATTTTGGGAAGACCTTTTCTTCGAACTATTGGTGCTGTTATTGATATGAAAGAGGGCAACATTAGATATCAATTCCCTCTTAAGAAAGGTATGGAACACTTCCCTAGGAAGAGAATGAAGTCACCTTTTGACTCTATTGTTAGAGCAAATTATCGTTTTGATACTTCTTCTCTTGGAAATACTTGATGTTCACTTTCTGCGCCTAGCTGAAAGGCGTTAAAGAAAAGCGCTTATGGGAGACAACCCATCATTTTATTTTCAGTATCTTTTCTTTTATTTGAGTCAAGAAGTTTGTTTACTTCTGTATCAACTTCTTTATATCTTTATTTTCTTGCAATGTTGTGCCAAGTAAGGTCTCTAGTAGAAAGTTTTTGCTATATTTGGATTTCTGCACAGGAAACAGATTTCTGTCTGTCACCGTTAAATTCGTCATTTATTCCAGAAGCGAGGAAATGCTTTGAGATCTTGTGTGCTGAATCTTCATATATGTATGAACCTTTTTCTAGTTCAGTGGTTTTCGATTTGAGCAACTCTAGTGCCTCGAAAAAATTCGTCTTTACAGACTGTTCAGATTTTGACAGATTCTGCCTTTTATTGTGCATTGCTTCTTTTGCGATGTTTACTTGGATCTTTTTGATTCTTTGAGCATCAGTGGCTGTAGCTAATGTTATAATGCATTAAGGTGTGCTTGTGTCACAGTAGAACTTGTGAATTTTTGGTTTATGCACTAACCCTCTAATGAGAATTACTTTGAGTTTGATGTGGTGGAAGTTTTCAAGTAAGCAAAAGGGACGATATGATGAGATCAAGAAGAGTGAAAAGCCTAAGCTTGGGGATGCCCCGGTGGGTCATCCCCAGCAAATTCAAGAAGTCTCAAGCATCTAAGCTTGGGGATGCCCAAGGCATCCCCTTCTTCATCGACAAAACTATCAGGTCATGTCTAGTGATACTATATTTTTATTCCACTACATCTTATGTATTTTGCTTGGAGCGTCTGTTTTTATTTTGAGTGTGTGTGTTTTAGTTTGCTTAAATAAGTTGGATCCTAGCATTCTTGTGTGGGAGAGAGACACGCTCCACTTTTTCATATGAATACTCTTGTGCTTCGCTTATATTTGTTGAGTATTCTTAGCTATTGTCTGTTTTCTAGTAAGCTCTCGCTTTTAGCATGTTATCTTGTTTAGAGCTGCTAGTTCTTTGTGTTAAGCTCTCTTGTGTTTCACTCCTATTTGTTAGAGAGTTGTTTCAGTTGCTTGGTCGATGTGTTAGATTGGAAAATGCTATGCTTGTGATAGTGGTATGAAATAGAGAAAAGCTGCATAGTCTTGTAGACCATAATGTAGATAACTTGCTCCTCTTCAATTGTTTTGAGGTATTAAAATAACTAATGGTTAAAATATGTTGGTTAATGTTGTTAAGAGCTGATTAGTGAAGATGTGTTAGTAGAGCGTAGAGCCGTACTTTTCTGAACTAAAAACAACATAAGTCAATAGTGCTTTAGTGTCATGATTTCCTCTTAGTTGAAAAAAAGTTTCTAATGGTATAGTTACTGCAACGGTCGGGGAAGCCAACGGGGCACTTGTGTCGCCGTCACGATCCCTCTCGGGGTGTCTCTAACCATTTGTGAGACTTTGATACTGTTAGTTGTTTGCAATATACGACATGCTATGTGAGTTTTTGGTTTTTGGCACTTCTACCTCCATATTTTGCTAGCCTCTTCGGTACTTTGCATTGCCCTTTTTCACATTGAGATTGGTGCATACTTCGCAAGTACATCCAACCTCGTGGGAGATCTTCATCTTGTTCTCCTACACATAAGCCAACTATCTTCCTCAAAACAGCCACCATATCTACCTATCACAGCATTTTCATAGCTGTTCCGAGATACATTGCCATGCAACATCCATCATTTACATTACATGACTTTATGTCATTTTTACTTCATTGCCATATAGTATTGCTTGACCATTTGAGTTAGTGTGATGCGTGGTTTTCCACATGTGTTACATCTTTTCCACACTACGCTCGGTCTTGCATATCCACCATACACCATGTATTAGTCTTTGAGTTTTGAGTACACCAAAAAGTGTGATGATCGTCTTGTAAAATAGAGTGTTGCCTCTACTTGTGAGCATATTGAAAAGAGTCCAAAGTGGCCAATCAAAAGAGTCCAAAAGATACCAATGAGAGAAAAATATAAAAGAGCCACAAAGGCCTCAAAAAGCAAAAGGCAAAAAAAAGAGAAAAAGAATATAAAATGAAAGAGGGGGCAACACTACTATCCTTTTATTCCACACTTGTGCTAGTAGCACCTACATCATTGTAGTGAGTTTTCATGCTTCATTAGTATAACTATGTGGGGACCAAACGTTATAGAACTTGGCTTGTATATTCCAACGATGAGCCTGCTCAAGTGAGCTATAGGTCTTCATGAGCAAGCAAGTTGGATGCCATTCATATAGCTCTATGTGCATCCGTTGCATGGCAATCACTACTCCTCATTCAGTGTCTACTACGGGACTTCCTCTTATCTTGTGGTTACCTCTTCCACTGTTTGAGCCTTTCTTTTTGGCCTTCCAAACCCCCATTATTATTCTCTTTGCCATAACCTCATGGTGCCAAGCCTTCTTCTTGCTTGTATTAGTTGAGTGGACTACATAACAGTTGATAAGTTAAGTGGATGGATTAAGGACACTTGACTTGAGCTTGGCTATTTCTATTATTAACTGAATTTGATGCTTTGAAGATTGATTGACATTTTACATTGGAGACACAATTTACTATTCTTCTTTCTAAACCTTATGTATGGTTCCTTGTCTCCAACACGCTGATTCATGAAAAGTTCTAGCTTTTTTAGCTAGCATTTGTTAATCATTGTTTGCTTAATGTCAACTATAGACAATTGTTTTGGATCACCTTATTCACATCATGTGTTTTGCATTACTATGTTGATCTAGATTGTGAGTTTGCATGTCTCCTAAGAAATTATTTGTTATCGTTCTACCTACTCGAGGACGAGTAGAACTAAGCTTGGGGATGCTGATACGTCTCCGACGTATCTATAATTTCTTATGATCCATGCTTGTTTTCATACCATTTGCTACATGTTTTGTTTACATCTTATAGCATTTTTATGCATTTTTGGAACTAACATATTAACAAGATGCCCCAGTGCTAGTTCCTGTTTCTGCTGTTTTTCCGTTTCAGAAAAGTACTTAAGGAAATATTCTCGAAATCGGACGGGACAAAAACCCAGAATCTTATAATTTCGTCACGCACACGGAGTCCAAAGGGGAGCCGAAGACGCACCAGAGGGCGACCACACCCTAGGGTGGCGCGGCCCACCTGTCTGCCGCGCCACCATGTGGTGTGGCCCCCTCGGGCCTCCACCGACGCCGCCCTTTCGCCTATATAATCCCCCCGACGAGAAAACCCTAAGTACCCGATCAAAATTCCAGAAAAACATCCGTCGCCGCCGCCGTCGTCAACCCTAGTTCGGGAGGGGTCTGAAGCCCTCCCCGGCACCCTGCCGGAGAGGGGAATCATCGCCGGAGGGCTCTACACCACCATGCCCGCCTCCGGACAGATGTGTGAGTAGTTCATCCTTGGACTACGGGTCCATGCAGTAGCTAGATGGTAGTCTTCTCCAATTGTGGTATCATGTTTAGATCTTGTGAGCTGCCTATCATGATCAAGATCATCTTATTGTAATGCTACATGTTGTGTTTGCTGGGATCCGATGAATAGAGAAGTACCTTGTGATGTTGATTATTGATATTATCATGTCTATGTTATTTGTGATCTTGCATGCTTTCCGGTACTTGTAATTGCCTTGATCAAGTAGTTGCTTGTATCTCCAAGAGGGAGTATTTATGCTAGATAGTGGGTTCGGTCCCTGTGTGCCTTGGCTTGAGTGACAGAAACATATAAGGACAGGGGAGTGCCGTTGCTACTAGGGAGTAAACTTTATGCACAGTTCTTCATGCAATTGTCTGTTGCTTGCAACTTAATACTGGAGAGATTTTACGGTATGTTATCTCAAAGGTGGACTATTTAGGCATAGGTGTATGCTTGGAACAGCTATCTATGTATTTTGTCATAATGCCCAAAGCATCTCATATAGACATCATCATCCTCTGTATTATGCAATGTTCATGCATTGTCATGCATTCTCTATTCTGTCAATTGCCCAGCTGTAATTTGTTACCCAGCATGTGTAGTATTTTATTTATGGAGAAGACACCACTAGTGAACTGTGGACCCAGGTCTATTCTTTTACATCTGCAATTAAATCAACTGCTCTACTGCTTTTATTTACTGCAAACAAGCTTCCTTCCACACATACATTTAATCCTTTGTATTCAGCAAGGCCGGTGAGATTGACAACCTCACTGCTTCGTTGGGGCAAAGTAGTTTGATTGTGTTCTGCAGGTTCCACTGTCTCCCCTGCAACAGCTCTTTTTCTGGCACCGGTGCTGTCAACACGCCAAGCACATTTTCTGGCGCCATTGCAGTTGTGGACAACCTTCTGAAGCATTCCTCACTCCTACTGGTTCGATAACCTTGGTTTCTAACTGAGGGAAAACTTGCTGCTGTGCTCCTCAGACCTTCCTCTTGGGGTGCCCAACGAAGCGTGATTGATTAACACCTCTCGCGCTATCAGTCGCCGACACCTAAGTCAATGGAAGAGTGATGAGTTGCAGATATGAGTTTAGATGTGATATGGCAATGGCGGCCAAGCCTACATATATATGTGATCAGGGCCTTTAGTACCGGTTCGTGTTACCAACCGGGACTAAAGAAGCACACGGATCGTGTGTTTCTTTCAAGCGCTTGTGAGCCGTTGGATCAGGGGTGTGTTTCTTTAGAGCGCTTGTGAGCCGTTGGATCAGAAGCACACGGATCGTGTGTTTCCTTCGAGCGCTTGTGAGCTGTTGGATCAGGGCCTTTAGTACCGGTTCGTGTTACCAACCGGGACTAAAGAAGCACACGGATCGTGTGTTTCTTTCAAGCGCTTGTGAGCCGTTGGATCGGGGGTGTGTTTCTTTAGAGCGCTTGTGAGCCGTTGGATCAGAAGCACACGGATCGTGTGTTTCTTTCGAGCGCTTGTGAGCTATTGGATCAGGGCCTTTAGTACCGGTTTGTGTTACCAACCGGGACTAAAGAAGCACACGGATCGTGTGTTTCTTTCAAGCGCTTTTGAGCCGTTGGATCAGGGGTGTGTTTCTTTAGAGCGTTTGTGAGCTGTTGGATCTGCACTCCCACCTCATCCACAGGTACACCTTCTAATCGCCTATAAATAGCGATGTCCCTGCAGCGAAACGGCACACAACGAGCATCTACCTTTGCCACCGAACCCAATGGTTGGATTTAGCCTACCCGCTGGCATGTTCCCTAACACAAGCCTCGGGTAGGTTGAATCCAACCACTGGATTAGGGTGACACAATGATGAATTGCCGAGGAGGTGGGAGTGGTGGTGGTGGAAGTGGTAGCCATGCCCCTCGGTCGGATCCAAGCAGCGGCAAGGCGCTCTGATCATTCAGTTCATCGACCGAATACAAATCAAACGGTTTCACCTGCATACGCCCTACGGTGCATTTGATATGCGGCCACTCTCTAGCCACAGTAGGGTTGTATGCAGGTGATACCGTGTGTTTTGTTCTATCTAGAAATCCTTCAGTTCATCGACCGAATACAAATCATTCAGATTCCATGCATACATCCCGACGGTGCATATAGTCAAAACATACGGTTTGTATTCGCATATAGCCATTATTACAAATCACCAACATCCCTATCTAGTGTTGTGGTTTTCTTCTGCGCTGTAGCCATGGAGCATCTTCATCATTTAACAGGATGCATGGGTCAGTTTTCACTGTGAAGGGCGGAATTTCATGAAACTTATTATAATCTTCTGACATGTCTGTCTTGTCATCCACTCCCACAATGTTTCTTTTCTCTGAAAGAACTATGTGGCGCTTTGGCTCATCGGACGATGTATTCTTTTGCTGATTTCTTTTTCTCGATTTGGTAGACATGTCCTTCACATAGAAAACCTGAGCCACATCGTTCGCTAGGACGAATGGTTCGTCCATGTATGCAAGATTTTTGAGATCCACTGTTGTCATGCCGTACTTTTGGTCTACATGTACCCCGCCTCCTGTCAGCTTGACCCATTTGCACCGAAACAAAGGGACCTTAAAAGTAGGTCCATAGTCAAGTTCCCATATCTCCTCTATGTATCCATAATATGTGTCCTTCTGCCCATTGTCGTCTGTTGCATCAAAGCGGACACCACTGTTTTGGTTGGTGCTCTTTTTATCTTGGGAGATCGTGTAAAATGTATTCTCATTTATCTCGTACCCTTGGAAAGTACATATAGTCGACGATGGTAACCTGGCCAACAAGTACGGCTGATCTCCAACAGTGTTGTTATTCATGAGATGTGTCTGCAACCAACTGCCGAAAGTCGCCTCGTGTTCCCCTTTAATCCAGGATTCATGCTCCCCCGGGTTTTCGGCGCGTAGAATATTCTTGTGTTTCTCGATATACGGAGCAACCACGGTGGAATTGTGTAGAACTGTGTAGTGTGCTTGAGTGAAAGAAAGCGCGTCCCTACATACCGTTGTTTTCCTTCCTAGTGTGCCTTTTCCAGTCAGCCTTCCTTCATACTGAGATTCAGGAACACCAATCGGCTTCAGGTCAGGAAGAAAGTCAACACAAAACTCAATGACCTCCTCTGTTCCATAGCCCTTGGAGATGCTTCCTTCTGGCCTAGCACGGTTATGAACATATTTCTTTAAGACTCCCATGAACCTCTTGAAGGGGAACATATTGTGTAGAAACACAGGACCGAGAATTCTAATCTCTTCGACTAGGTGAACTAGGAGGTGCGTCATAATATTGAAGAAGGATGGCGGGAACAACAACTCGAAGCTGACCAGACATTGGACCACATCAATCTGTAACCCTGTTAGACTTTCTGGATCGATTACCTTCTGAGAAATTGCATTGAGGAATGCGCATATCTTCACAATGGCTAGTCGAACATTTTCTGGTAGAATTCCCCTCAATGCAACCGAAAGCAATTGCATCATAAGCACGTGGCAGTCATGAGACTTTAGCTTTTGGAATTTTTTATCTTTCATATTTACTATTCCCTTTATATTCGACGAGAAGCCAGACGGGACCTTGATACTGAAAAGGACTTCAAAAAAGATTTCCTTCTCTTCTTTGGTAAGAGCATAGCTGGCAGGCCCTTGAAACTGCCCTGCATGCATGCCATCTCGTACTTTATGACGTTGCTGGTCCTCCCGTGCTTCCGGTGTATCTTTTGACTTCCCATACAAGGCCAGGAAGCCTAGAATATTCACGCAAAGATTCTTCATCAGGTGCATCACGTCAATTGCAGAGCGGACCTCATGGACTTTCCAATATTCTAGCTCCCAAAATATAGATTTCTTCTTCCACATGGGTGCGTGTCCGTCAGCGTCATTCGGAACAGGTTCTCTGCCAGGACCCTTTCCAAAGATTACATTTAAATCCTTGACCATACCAAATACATCAGCACCACTACGGGGGACAGGCTTCGTCCGGGTTTCTTCCTTGCCATTGAAATGCTTGCCTTTTTTCCTTAAGTGATGCCTGAGCGGAAGAAAACGACGATTGTACGGGTACACATTCTTTCTACATTTATCCAGATATATACTTTCAGTCTCATCTAAACAGTGCGTGCATGCACTGTATCCTTTGTTCGTCTGTCCTGAAATGTTACTAAGTGCAGGCCAATCATTGATGGTTACAAACAGCAACGCTCGTAGGTCAAATTCCTCCTGTTTGTGCTCATCCCACACACGTACACCTGGTTCGGCCCACAACTGTAAAAGTTCATCAACTAATGGCCTTAGATACACATCAATGTCGTTGCCGGGTTGCTTCATGCACTTCCGCTTCATGCACAACCAAGGAGGAAGGTTGTAGATACATAGAGTCACGGGCCAGGTGCTGTGACTGCAGCTCTGCTCCCCAAAAGGATTCATGCCATCTGTACTTAGACCAAACCATAAGTTCATTGCGTCAGCTGTAAAGTCCGGGAACTCTCTCTTGATTTTTCTCCACTGCCGACCATCAGCCGGGTGCCTCAACATCCCATCTTTCTTACGGTCTTCCATGTGCCATCGCAACAACTTGGCATGCTCTTTGTTTCTGAACAAACGTTTCAACCGTGGTATTATAGGAGCATACCACATCACCTTGGCAGGAACCCTCTTTCTGGGTGGCTCGCCCTCAACATCACCAGGGTCATCTTTTTTTATCTTATACCGCAATGCAGTGCATACCGGACATTTATCCATATTCTCGTACTTCTCACCACGGTAGAGGATGCAGTCATTAGGGCATGCATGTATCTTCTGCACGTCTAATCCTAGAGGGCAGACAAGCTTCTTTGCTTCGTACGTACTGGCGGGCAATTCGTTATTTCTTGGAAGCATCTTCTTCATTAGTACCAGCAACTTTTCAAATCCCGAGTCAGTCACACCGGTCTCTGCCTTCCACTTCAGCAATTCTAGTGTGCTACCCAGCTTCTTCTGGCCATCTTCATAAGTTGGGTACAACAATTTGTTGTGGTCCTGTAACATCTGCTCGAACTGCAACCTCTCCTTTTCTGTATCACAGTCTCGCTTTGCATCAGAAATGACCCGACCAAGATCATCAGCGGGCTCATATGCTGCCCGTTCTTCACCTCCTTCTTCTTCATTGTCTTCCATTGCGGTATCAGCGTATTCAGGGAACATGGATCGGTAGTTTTCATCATCGTTCTCTTCTTCATCACCGTCTTCCATCATAACCCCTCTTTCTCCGTGATAGGTCCAAACATTATAGCCGGACATGAAACCGGACCGAAGCAGGTGGCTCTGAATGACTCTTGAGGAAGTGTAATCCTTCTCATTCCGACATTTGACACACGGACAACACATAAAACCATCCCGCCGCTTGTTCGCCTCGGCCACAACGATAAAAGAACGCACGCCTTCTCTATAAGCGCCAGAGCGTTGGTCACCGTACATCCATGGGTGGCCCATCTGCATCATGCAACTATATATCAAACGCAATCACGATGCTAAAATTAGTACCGCGTGGTCTAAACGAGAAAGTAGTTGCTAACCTTTTAGGAAACTTGGAAACAAAGAGAAGGAAGCTTAAGTGTGGCTCGGACACCTCATATCATGTTTGTTTTGTGTGAACTCAAGTGGCATCGCTCTAACAGGCATTTCACCGAACACCTCTAGTGCATATGTAGAAAAAAAAACTAGCACAAACCTACACCACCTCCCACCAGGAAAAAAAACAAGAGAGTGTCGCTGATACCCGACCGGAGGGGGAAGAGGGGCAACATATATATAGGGCCAGACCATTTGTCCCGGTTTGAGATACAAACCGGGACAAAAGTGTCCCGGTTTGAGATACAAACCGGGACAAAAGGCCATCAAACAGGGTCACAAGCTTTTGTCGCGGCTCGTATACCAGGCCGCGACTAATGATCGTGGCAGAAATTTGGACAGTTTTCTTTGCCGCGGCAGAGAATTCATTTTCTTTTCTTTTCTTCATTTCAAAATAGTTTTCGTATATTTCTACGCTACCACGTACAGTACACTTTTGCATAAATATTAATTATTAAGTAATAATAATTGTTAACAAATAATAATTATTAACACAACGGGAGCACACACATCACTTATTAGCTAGTCTACTCATCAACGACATTAAGACGATCGTCATTGGTATTATAGCCACGTAGACTATCCCACTTCCATGCAATCTCGAAGCCGAGGCGAGCGTCCAGAGCGGCATACAAGACTTGCTCGTAGCTCAATGGAACGTTGCCCCAACCGAAAATTCGTAGGTCTTCTAAGTCGTCGTCGTCCTTTCCCTTTTCCTTGTCCTTCTTCTCCTTCTTGTTGTTCTTCTTCTTCTCAAGTTTTGTCCCAATGATAGCATTGGAGAGAGCATAGAGACTCGGAGTAGGATTGCCGATTGGGTTCCGACGATCCCTCTGGAGGTCGACCGCGGACGGAATAACAATTCCGTAGTAGCGCAGCATCCGCACGTCATTGTGGATAGCCACGCCGTAGAAGTTGACGGTCTCGTCACCTAAGAAATCCACGAGGAGCTGCGGCACCCCATCGGTCTTGCATATCTGGAAGACAAGAGTCTCGGACGCCATCGAGAGTTGAAGGACGGCGACGCGCTGCCATTTCTCGGGTGGAAGATCCCTCTGTCGACCCGGGAGAGGGTCGGTGAACTCACAGTCGAGTCCAACGCACTTAATCGGTGCGGCGTCGAGGAAGAAGTTCTTCACATCGCGGATCCACCTCTCCACACGTGATGCACGGAGGGTGACCCATACCTTGAAGTGCATATCTTCTTTGGTGAAGTAGTACAACCGAGACCGAGGTGGGCGCGTGAGTGGCTCCATTGGAATAGAAGAGAGAGCAATCGAGAGAGAGAGAGTTTTTGCAAGGATTAGAGAGAGATTTAGGTGTGCTTAAGGCCATGGATTACTGTAGCTTTATATAGAGCGAAGAGGAAGTCCGGCGAGCAGGAGAGGGAGACCGGCGGCAGCACAATCGAAACGGCGGCGCAATTCATTTCACGTATGAATCAACGCCGGCGCCGGCTGATCTTCCAAAGCACAATTAAAATGGCGGCTTGATCATCTTTCAAACACGAACCGTCGCGGGAGAGTAACAGGAGCGGACTTCTAGTCCCGGTTCGAGACACGACCCGCGACAAAAGGGGGGCACCTACCCGCAGCGGGGACGCAGACCACTTTTGTCCCGGTTTGTATCTCAAGCCGGGACAAAAGGTTCCTAACGAACCGCAACAAATGGGCCGCCGATTTCGGGGCGACGTGGCCTGACCTTTAGTTGCGGGTTGAAACACGGCCGCGACTAAAGGCCCGGTCGAAAGGCCTGTTTTCTACTAGTATCTGGGCTTTTGATGTCTCTGAATTTCAATCTTCTACAGTTGGGCTGGGCCGCTGGGGTTAGCCATGATTTTTTACTGGGTTCAGATGACAGTTTTCTTAATACTGCTTAGCTGAAACGCCGAGAGTCACTGGTGTCAGCTGACACCAGTGCTTGTACGGGAGCTCCGTCCCTGGTTCGGGTGTGTTGCACGGTGCAGTGCCGCTATGACATGCACGGTGGAACTAGATGACATGCCTGTCAGAGTCGTACTATGCAAAATTGTAATAACAATTACTCTGTTTTCTTAACTAATATACATAACCCTCTTTTAAAAAAAATCATAGTATAAGATTTTGTGTTGGAATTGGTAAACAACTATGTTGACTCTGTTGTCAATTTCTTTGACAGACTGGTGGCGGGTCTTTGTTGCATTGCATTGAGTTTTTATAAACCCTATAATTCTGGGGGCATTCTAAATTATGGGGATGTAATGTTTTTCAGTTATGTATAATATTATAGGGAATGCAAAAAAATTCTAATCAGTGTATTTTTCTGACAATAATTTGTTTGGGGGCGCCGTGTTCGGCCGATTACGCACTAAGGAGACAGATTTATACAGTTGAAGCTCAGGAGACACATTGCCTTCCTTTTATCAGCTGAAGCTCTGGGGGCTGTAGTGATTCAGATACTTGACCAAGTAATTAGTGTGCACCCTCCTGCAAGGCTGCAAGCCACTGGTTTACCATGTAGGATTTGGGGGTAGATATATGCATGGGCTCCATTTGTTTGCTCTGTACTGGATATGTATGGAGTCTTGTAGCTAGAACATATGGAAAGAAAAACGTATGGGAGAAGTTCTGCTAAGCTTCTTCATGTACATGCCCTGCCTCCATTCTCATTAAGATATATGTCATTTCTATCAGTTACTCAGTTTACATACCTCTTTTAATATGTTTGTAGTACTGCAACTGGGTACAGTATATCAAAGTGGACACAACCTGTACACCAAAGAATCAGAAACGGACACATGCATTGTGGTTTTTGGTTTTAATTTAGAGCATCTGTTTGTAGGTTCCCATTCAATGTTTCCTTTCATGTCTTATCATCGCATAGCATGTTCAATGCCAAGGAAAAAACCAGAAGCGAAAACATATCTGGTCATACTCCGTTGGTAAACTGAAGTACACCAAATTAAGCAGTAGCTGATGCGGGATCTCCATGGGCCGGCTTTGTTCCAGAGTATTATTGACGGCCATCTTAAACGGGCCGCGACTTGTTTCCGTCTCCAACTCGTCTTCTTCAGGGATCAGCTACAAAATTGGCGCGTCTGACGGGCTCTGTACCAGGGCGAAATCGCCTCTACATCAGATCGGAAAACAGACAGCCTCACCATGCCGCCACGGGAGACACCGCTCGTGGTGGACGACCTCCTCGGGAGATCCTCCTGCGCCTCCCTCCACTGCCATCGTCTCTTCCCCGCGCCTCCCTAGTCTGTACCCGCTGGCGTCGGATCATCTCCGACCATCGATTTCTCCATAGATTTCCTGCCCACCACCGCACACCATCGATTTCTCCATAGATTTCGTGCCCACCACCGCACGCCTCCGCTCCTCGGCTTCTTCGTCTGCCACTTCGTTGAGTAATCATTTGAGTCCACTCTAGACCCACCTGATCGTATTCCCGCTGTTTGCTTCTCCATGCCACAACAAGACACCGACTACTGGGGCTTCTATGGTTGTCGCCATGGCCTTGCCGTATTTATCAGCTTTTTTTTTTGAAAACTGCCGTATTTATCAGCTGGGCACGGGACAATGTCAGTGACCACACTGCTGCCTCACCTACGCCTGGAGAGCTGTCGCCAACGCCAGCTGCTGGAGAACGGCTAGGGATGTAAGTGGCAGCGGCGTCCAATGGACCCACATACGCCGCCCACAAAAAATCGATCAAACGGCGCATGCGGACGTCCGCGAAACATATATGGCTTATGTGGCCGCGCCACCAACGCCAGCGGCGGCCAGCGATACTCTACCGCAGCCTGCACTCTACAACGCAGCTGCTCGTGGTCTACGGAGCAGAGGCGGTGTCGGAGTCCTGAGGGGAACCGAGTCAGTGGGCTCGGTTGGAACCTCCAGAGGAGCGGAGCTGCAAAGCAAAGAAGCAAAGTGTATCATCAGAAGGAGAAAAGTGTGGTCAAGCATACAAAGTTTATGTCGGTCAAAAGGGGAATCTTACCCCTTAGTGACTGGACGCTCGCGGCGCCTCGCTGTAGTCTTTACTCGTTGTTTCTTGTTCACGGGACCAGAAGCGCCGGATGTTCCAGCGCCGGCAGACGCAGCTGCTGGGCGCTTCCGAACTGCGCCCTTGGGTCCCATGGCGAGGGGCTCCACCTCGAGTAACGTGTCATCCGCGTCAGCTGGGGGCGAGCACACCGGGTAAGCGAACGAAACCGGGAGAGGATCATGTACCTCTAGAATTCGACAGTCGTCATCATCATCATCCGACCAGTCTCGGACGCGAGTCTTACCCGTGACAGGAACTGAGCCGACATCAGGGATCGGCATGTTGTCTTCATTATCCGGATCCTCCGAGTCAGCCTCGACCCGGTCCGCACCCCATTTGGAGGCGGGATTCTGTCCGTCCTCCTTCTTTTGCCGCGCGAATCTCTGAATGGTGGAAACAGAGAAAGTTTAAGGCCAAATGTAAAAGGGGAACCGACATAAGAGTTTACGTCGGCGGAAGGCGTATGTCAGTTCAAGTTATTTACCTGGGGCGGACGGTTGTTCCGGCTGTGAGGTTCTTTGCCCCACTCCCACTCCTCCGTCATCTTCGTCCGGGCTATGGCCTTGACCCGCTGCCGGATCTGGGCCTTGTTCAGCTCGACCGTGCTTATCCGGGTCGGATCGAGAGGGCCACTCATGTGGCAAATCTTGTGGACTCGGCGCTGAAGGGGCGAGACCCGGCGGCTAATGAATGTCGCCAATAGGTCGTCAGCAGTCAACCCTTCTCCTCTGAGTTGCTCCACGACTTCGTGGATCTGGTTGACCTCAACCTCTTTGTCGGTTGGATTGTACCCCCAGTTGAGTTGCGCCGTAGGGGGGCCGATGACGAAATTCGGCAGATTAATCAGGTCGACGTCGGTCGAATTCTTGACATAGAAGAAGGAGCGCTGCCATTTCCGGCATGACTCCAAGCCGTTGATCCGGGGGAAGATTGAGCCGCGCCGAGGTGTGACCGTGGCGGCCCCACACTGGGTCATCATCTTGGGGGCGGCCGGGTCAGCAGGATTCGGAATAACCTGCTTCCCGAAGGAGAAATACTTGGACCACGCGCGGACGGTGGCCTTGAGACCGAGATAGCCCTCGGTGAAAGAGACGAAGGAGGATAAGGTGGTGATGGCATTTGCTGGTAAGTGTTGAGGTTGGAGACCAAAACTGTCGAGAAAGTTTCGGAAGAACACGCTGGCGGGTAATCCGAATCCCCGCTCGAAGTGCGCGATGAAGACGACATATTCGCCTTCCTTGAGACTCGGCGTTGTCTCGGTGCCTGGCATTTGGCACTCTACCCCGGGCGGGATCCGTCGCGTCCGGACTAGCCAATCTAACTCGGCTCTTCCGACATCGGAACCTTCCCAGGAGGCCCGAGTGGATCCCTCCACTGTGTTTTCTTCAACCGAGTCGATCACCTCGAGAGCGGCGTCGTCCGACATATTGGTGAAAGGTTACCGAGATCTGCAAAATGAACCAACCGACGGTGAGCAATGTGTGCCGTAATGAAAATAGAAAGAAAAAGGGGAAGAAAGTACGCGAAGTTGCGAGCAAGTCTTAAGTCCAGAGAGAGCCGAAGAACAAGAAAGGAAATGCTACGGCGGCTAGTCCACCGGCGGCGAAACCGCAACCACGACCACAAGGTCACCGGTGGCGTGCGATGTGTCGCCACGACGAAGAACAGAGGAAGAAACAGGAAAGGGAAAACTAGAAAGAACAGAGACTAATCCTAGATTTGTTTTGCGCAAAGGAAAAGAGGAGGAGGAGAAGAGGAGCCTACCGCGGTGCGGCGGCGTACGGCGGCGAGAGCCCGCTTGCTGCGCGGCGGCGGCGTTGGTCTCCGGCGGCGCGTCGGCGTGCGGCGGCGGCGTAAGCGGTGCTGCGAGCGCTGGAGAGCGAGGCGAGCGAGGAGGCAAGGAAGAAGAGGAGTGAATGCGAAGGGGGGAAAAGATTTGCCCCGCTCCCCCTATTTATTTACGGCGGAGGAGATCGTGGGTGCGCGATTTGCTGCGCACGATCCTGTAACGGACGGGAAGTTATCGCCCCACGATCTCCGTCACGATTTCTTCAGCGGCTTAACTGCCGCACGATCGGCCACACGATGGGTTACAGGAGGCCAACGGTCTAAGGGTGGTACACACGATAGGGGTGAGACCCGAGGCGACGCACGGCGGAGTGGTCAAGGGTGCACTCAAGTGCTTACGTGGGCACAGCGGCCGAAACGACCGGCGTCACCCAGGTGGCACGCATGCCTGTGGCATGTCCATCCGTGCACAGAGACCGAGGCGTCAAGCAGAGATGCTCTGCCACGTAGTGAACCGATGACTCGGAGGAGCTAAGGGGTTTTCCCCGTAAGTCGGAATGATCCGACATAAGATGAGATACCATGTTGGGATGCAAATTGCTTTCCGACATACGAATTTCGCCGGCATGTGTTATGTCGGTGATCAACTAAGGATGCTGGTTTTCGGGTAAACCTGCCGTGGCCCTTCATCCGAGGCTGCAGGACCGCGCCAGCTTCGGGGACTAATGTCGGGGGGCAACCCCCGGATATGGGCAAGATGCCGATATAAGGGTTGACTCGGAGTTGACCGGATTACTGAAACCGACATAACTGTACCGGCATACTCAAAGTTGACCGGGTCAAGCCTAACCGACATATTGGTATGTCGGTCCATGCATGTTATATGTCGGATCTTCCTTTGTTCTTCTTGTGTGCAGGGACGGCAAAACCGAGTTACAAGGAATTCGGCATGCCTATGCCGGATAAGGAGGATACCTCGGACCGTGGTCAAGGCTCACGTCTTGTCCCTACAATCACGGGGCAGGCGCCGAGCCACTTGCACGATGGGACGAGGCCACTTGACCAGAGTGATAGACCTCCATGCCGCTGACCGAAGTGGTACCAGGGAGCAGTGCGCTCGAGGAGATAGATGGGACGCGCCACGCCGCGGTGACGGAGGCAGTTAGAGAACCGGACGTGGCCACAGTGCGGGCTACGCCAGCACCGACGTCAGCCCTAAACTTGTACCCTGGGCTTCCCTTTATAAGGAGCACCAGGGGCTCCTCTTACACGGACGGATACCTGCCTCATGCATACACGCTTAAGCCTTTATTTCGTAGCCGGTAGAGAACCAGAAACCTTTCGAGACTCGGTAGAGACCCAGATTGTGCTGTTCTTCCATCACAGCTCAAGGAGCAAGCTTGTAAATCGTTGGTAGTTCATATATATTGACCAGATAGGCAGGAGTAGGGGTGTTATCTCCTCACGAGAGCCCCGAACCTGGGTAAACCGCGTGTGTTGTGTTCTTTGTGTGCGTATTCTTGCGTACAAGCCCTCCCCGGGTGCCTCCAGCGTCCATCGGCCCCACAATTCAAGCCATCCTATGACATCTGCCGTGAAACCACCACGACAGACATCCTCAGGGCCGAGACCACGGAGGAATACGAGAGCAAGTTCCTAGCCCACAAAAAGGAGATCCTGGATGTCGTCAAGGTGTTCGTCAACGACTCCGAAAAGAATTTCAAGGAGATCGGCGACGGTCTCGACTCGATCCGCACCCAGGTGGGGGAGGATCTGGCCGGAGTCAAGGATTCCCTCGGCGGCGAGCTGGACAACGTCAAGAGCGCCCTCAGCTCCGAGATCGCACAACTATCTGTGACAATTGACCGCGCCATCCGTCCTGTTCCGAGCGCCACGGCGGGAGGACATCCGACGTCGACATTCCGTACACCGGAGGATGGTGCAGTCGGCCCAGGTGGGCACCGCGAAGATCTGCAACTCCGGGGGAAGGTCACAGGTACGAAATTGGGTCGAACTTTTTCTTCAGAAAAGGTGTTTGGTGACCAGGCGCTAACTGAATTTTCTTCATCTGCGCCACGGGTGGAATTGCCTCAATTCGACGGTACAAACCCGAAATTATGGCAACGCCGGAGTGAGGAGTACTTCGCGAGATGGAACATGCCGGTGGAGTACTGGGTGTCCTATGCCTCATCGTTGTTCACAGGATCCGCGGCCACTTGGTTGGAATCGTTTCTGCCCAAGTCCCCCCCCACGCAAGTTGGTCAGAGTTCGCCATGGCTGTCCAAACAAGATGGCCCGCGCTAGGTGTCGGTCGGCTGATCCGCGCGGATCGGTCGTCTCAGCCACCTCCTGTACTCCGTCACGTCGCTGTCGCTCGCTGCTGCTCCCTTCCCGGCTTCCTCGCTGTTGCTTGCATGTCTGTGAAGCTATGTACTGGCTCTATGGACTCTAGCGCTGCTGTACTTTTTCCCGTGCTAGCTCCATGCATTGCATTAGGCTACTTTTGCTTACTGTAGCGCTGCTGGGGTTGCTTTTGAGTTTTCACACGGATGGAGGCAATGGTGAATAGTAGTCATTGTTTCACGTGGGTGTAGCCTAGGTCACCAAAATATTGTTCTACCGCATCACTGCTAGTCTTCTTGGAAATAAAATATAAATATTCTAACAAATTGTCACAATATTTCATTTTAAGAAAAATAGTGTTACAAAAAAATTAAACAACAAATTTTCACTGCAGATTGATTTGCAACAAAAATTATAATAAACAATTTCAACAAACATCACAAATTATTACTACAAAAAGTCATGTATTTAAGGTATTTTGAATAAGTGGGTAGGCAACATTTTTCCACGTAGATTCAATTAGAACAAAAATCACAAACTATTTTAACAAAAAATACAAAATATTACGAAAAAATTGTGTGTTTGCAACGAATTGAAAAGGTTGTTAATTAATAATTTATTTTGCTATAGATTCATTTGCAACAAAATTATCAAATATTCGAACAAAAATAACAAATGATTTCAACAAAAAAAAACCCATATGTTTGCAACAACAAAAATGGTTGAACAACATTTTTTGCTGAAGATTTATTGACAACAAAATTAATCAATTATAACAGCAAAAATCACAACCGATTACAACAAAAAATACTGAGTTTGCTGCATTTTGAAAAAGCATGCAAACATCATTCGATATTTTTAGAGAACCACATCAAACGTCTAGAAAAACCATGCAACATTTGGAGTGTGATTTCGCAACAAAAATCATACAAGTTTGTTACAATATGGAACCACGTATGCAAGATCAAAACAATTAGGGAGAAAACCCGTACTTGTACCAAACGTCAAGAGAAACCTTGCAACAACTCGTGTATGTATGTTTTCACAACATTCTTCGTGTATGTTTGTAACAAAAAAATTCCACACATCCAACAATTATGCTCAACAAACCAACATTTATGAAGATGTTTGCAACATTGGAAAAACTTTTTGTAGAATACACAAAATAACACTACAACATTTTACACGTGGATACACAACAATGATAACATGAGTTCGGAACATTTTGAACGCCCATATGCAACATAAAAACCGAGAGGAACAAAACTTGGAAGCACGTATGCAAAAATCATATGAGTTTGTTACAATTTTAAAACACGTATGCAATATCAAAAAATTGAGAGAAACATAAACTTGTGGAATGACGTCCAGAAAACCTTGTAACATCTTGCGTGGGCTTTCTCAACAACACTCGTATGAGTTTGTTACAAATTTAAAAGACGTATGCAACATTGAAAAAATTCATGAAAAAACTTATCATCATGGTGGCCCAATCTCGCTGACTCGATGTCATCGGTCACATTCTCTCTATTGCATCGTCTCCTAAAAATAGTTAAAGTCACGAGTGTGAGAGAGGTCAGAGGATTGGCCGGTGTCACGAGTGTAGCTTCAGAGGACACCGTCTTCGAGTAGGAGAAGTGCCGACTTGTTCGCCAACATAGAACCTGCCTGTGGTAGGATGGTTAGGAGGATGGTTGTATCCCCAGCCCACCAGAGTTCAAACCCTAGGCTTGACATTGGTGTTTCTCATTTAGACGGAATATTCTTCAGTAGGAGGCGACGTTCCCGTCAACCATGAGACGTCTGTGGTGACTTCGTCAATCTCAAGACTCGACCCGCCGGCTCAGTCTCTCGGAGATGCTCATAGGGGTAGAGTGTGCGTCTGTGCATTCATATGGATAAGTGTATACACGTCACTACTAGGAAAAGACTTATAGGTAAGCCACGTGTCCGTGGCGCACCAACAGAATGGTGCGCCACGGCTAAGTATGCGTGGCGCACCGTCCGGGCCTACGCCACTGATTCCAACTTAGCCGTGGCGCAGCATTCTAATAAGTGCGCCACGGCTAAGATGGGCCCTGGCCGGCCGGCCTGCGCGTACTTAGGCGTGGCGCGGCACAAACATGTGCGCCACGGGTAGCAGCGTAGCCGTGGCGCACCATAATACACTGCGCCACGGGTAAGTTGATGTACGGGGAAATAAGAGCCTCCCCTGGACACACATCGATCCCCGCCTCCTCTCTGCCCTCGTCCGTCTGAACCCTAGATCGACGCGGGCGGACCACACCGTCGGCCTCAACGCTGCGGCCGCCACGGCCCACTCCCGCTTCCTCTCCCGCTCCCGCTCCCCCCTCCTCACCATCTACCCCGACCCTCCTCGCTGCTCCGCCGCCTCTTCCCGTCGCCGCCGCCGGCCCTCCCGACGCCGAGGCTGCGGTGGCCTCTACCCGGCCTCTGCGGTGTCCCTAGCGCCGCGCATCCGCAGCGGCCCGCACCAGGCTTCCACGGCAGCGCAGCTCGACGCCGTCGAGGAGCTCCCCGGCGAGCACCCGTTCCCCTACGAGAAGAAGGTGAGCACGTCTGCCACACACGCCTCCCCCCACCCCCTGCGCCATAATAAGCTGTAGCTCACTCTGCTTCCCGGTTGATTCGGCCGTGCGAGCGCGGCAGACAACTGCCCCGGAGCTCCGAGCAGATGTGTGCGGGGGGACTAGCTAGGGATCAGCTCCCGGTGTTTGATTTGTGAGCTCCGGGGGTCAGATCGTTGACGGAACCGCGTGTTAGTTGGGAAGCAACTTTGCTTGTGTGGGTTGGATTGGTGCTGCTGATTGGGAGGACGAACAGTGTGCATTCACGCTGATTGTTCCCCCAATTGCTGCATTCGGTGTTGATCGCCGGAGACTCTCTAATTGTAGATGCTAATATGTGGTGTTTGCATAGTTGGGTTAGTGTTTGACTGGGAGGAGCAGCTGTGTGCGGTCATGCCAGTTCTTCTTCCCCGGATCGCAGTAGTTGAATTTGAGGAAAGTTGGGAAATGCTTGTTCTGCTTTAGCCAGTCCATCCTCCTCAGGGCTTGGCATTAAGGGATAAGGAGTGGAGTTGTACTTGGGTAGTCACCCTCATATTTTGTTTTGTCTGTTTCTTCGAAAGCCGATGATTAAAATGTTATGGCACTAGGTTGTAGGCCTGCAGGTCTGGTGAGTCTTGTGATATGCACAAGTACCAAGTTTTGTGCATCATACTTGGCTCACCAGATCCTGCAGGTCTACTTGTGTGTCCGACCTAAGTATGAGGCGCAAAATCTAAGTCATTTTTATTTTGTTTTGTCTTTTTCTTCTAAGCCGATGATTAAAATGTTGTGACACTGTATGATTCAGGGAGGAGCTAGTGAACCTTGTGATATACACAAATAAATATTTTGTGCATCCTACTTGGTTCGCTTGCTCCGTCTCTGAAATGTGTGTCCAATTTAAATATGTATGAGGCACAAATCCGAAATCATTTTGTTTTTTCTTTCTCTTTCCGAATGCCGATGATTAAAAATGTTGTGGCACTATGTGGTAACCCTGAAGATCTGCCGAGCCTTGTGATATGCACAAGTACAAGTCTTGTGCATCCTACTTGGCTCGGCCGATCCTTCAGGGCTACTAATAATTGTGTGTCCGACCTAAGTATGAGGCGCAAAATCTAAGTCATTTTTATTTTGTTTTGTCTGTTTTTTCGAAAGCCGATGATTAAAATGTTGTGGCACTAAGTTGTAGGCCTGCAGGTCTTGTGAGCCTTGTGATATGCACAAGTACCAAGTCTTGTGCATCATACTTGGCTCACAAGATCCTGCAGGTCTACTTGAGTGTCCGACCTAAGTATGAGGCGCAAAATCTAAGTCATTTTTATTTTGTTTTGTTTTTTTCTTCTAAGCCGATGATTAAAATGTTGTGACACTAGGCATTTTAGCCTCCCTGCAGCGAACGGCACACAACGAGCGTCTACCTTTGTCACCGAACCCAATGGCTGGATTTAGCCTACCTGCTGGCATGTTCCCTGGCATTATTGTGTTGTCTTTGTTCACCGGCCAGCCATTGGATCCACCTCCTGTAGGTCGGTGAATAAAGACAATACAACGATGCTGTTGGAAACACAAGCCCTCAGGTAGGTTGAATCCAGCCACTGGATTTGGGTGACACAATAATGAATTGCCGAGGATCCTGCAGGTCTACTTGTGTGTCCGACCTAAGTATGAGGCGCAAATCCGAAATCATTTTGTTTTTTCTCTCTTTCTGAATGCCGATGATTAAAATGTTGTGTCACACTATGTGATTCAGGGAAGTGCTAGCGGACCTTGTGATATGCACAAATAAACATCTTGTGCATACTCTTACTTGGTCCGCTTGCCCCGTTCCTGATCAATGTGTGTCCAATCTAAGTATGAGGCATAAACTCAAATCATTTTGTTTCTTCTCTATGAATTGACAAAGCCGATGATTTAAACTGTGCCATGGTAAAGGCAAGGAGAGTATCTACAATGCCTTGTAGTATATACAATTGGAGTGTTTGTATTAATACATGGTCTTGTACACACTCTTTTTGCCTTGTTTTGCACAGCAATGATATATGAGGCTTTCCATTGTTAACTTCTCGCATTTCGTAAATTTTAATATTACTTTTGTAACAAAATTTTGACTTAAGCATTTTTTACTTAGGTGTTCTCGGTGACGATGTCCATGTTGGACCAGAGTGGCGATGTGCGGGACTGGGCTCCACCGGGCTGGCACTGGGAGGTGCTACCTTCCGGGACGCGCAGCTTGGTGAGGAATCCGGGTGACGTCGTCGACCCTGATCTTCTGTGGTGGCAGTCGCGTGGGCCACGCTCGGTGCAGAGGGAGCCGGCCCCCGAGGAGGAGGTACGTCGCCGTATTAGGGAGCAGGACGAGCACGTCCGTCGATACATGTATCTGCTGGTTAGGCAGTATGACGGTAGGTGGTCGTTTCTTCAGAGGGTTCCTGCTCACGTGAGCTATGACCCTGTGAGGGTTCCTTCTCTTTGGATGCGTAGCGCCGCCGTCGACTCAGTACAGTTCGATGAATCAGAAGGTTCATGTTGAAATTAGCTAAGCTTCATGTATTAGCTACTGGATATGTAATAATATGATCGATGAACTGTGACTGTGATCAACTTTGTGTAATAATATTTCTCTCTATATAATATTGGAATATGAATTTCCTGTAATGTGATATATCTGTATTAACAACTGTTTGTATAAATACCGTATTTTCTATATATAAAAAAATACAAAAAACTTAGCCGTGGCGCATGACAGAAGGTAGCCGTGGCGCACCCTAGCCGTGGCGCATGAGTAAGCGGTGCGCCACGGATACTTCCCCTTAGCCGTGGCGCAGGATAGACATGTGCGCCATGGGAAATACTCGTGGCGCACATCTGTTCCTGCGCCACGGGTAAGTGTGGTTACCCGTGGCGTGGCAATCCGTGGCGCAGGCCCCTGCGCCACGGGTAAGACATTTTGGTGCGCCACGGGTAAGCTTTTCCCTAGTAGTGCGTGTATGTCAACGTCTGTATTTGTACTGTCTTTCGCAGAAAAAAAGATATGGACGGCAAAAACCAGCCGTGTTTGTCGAAAAAGTTCTAGGTATGCATGCAACAAAATACCTAGCACATAACAACTTATAGTGCGACATGAGCGGGTGTATGCATGGAGCGATTAGAGAAAAGTACAGAAAGCTAGACTCCCTACTACGTGCGTGGGGTGATTGGAAATAAAATAACTACGAATACATGTGTGGGCCCGCGCATAGAAGGACATCACGCGCAAGCGCGGAGCGCGACTGATCTTTTGGCCAGGATCGGTCGGCTGATTGCAAGTCTTTTCCAAACAAGATTCAGCAGAAATCAGCATCAGATCCTGGTGAGACGTTTGTTCCATATCAATCAAACGAGCTCGGTGGAGGACTATGTGCAGAGATTCGTTGAACTTCTGGAACAGATTGCAGTGTATGAAGCTCACCCGGATCCAATTCACTATCTAACGCGTTTCCTTGATGGTCTGAAACTAGCTGTTCGTGTTCTGGCCGCCATTCAGCAGTCAAAAGACCTCGATGCAGCTTACTCCCTCGCGTTGTTATATGAGGAATTGGGCGACGGTTGTACACCTCTGAATGTGCAACCGCAGGTTGCAGCTCCTGTACTGCCTTTACCACCTCCACCTCCTCCTCAGCGTTGGATCAGTCGTAACACTGACAGCAACAGACACACAGAAGAAAGAAGACCTGCAGAAGCAAGCAGGCCACATGCTGATGATAAGTGGAGCAATCTAAAGGCCTATCGTCGTTCCAAGGGCCTGTGTTTTGTGTGTGGTGAAAAGTGGGGCAAGGACCATCAATGCAAAACCTCAATTCAGTTACATGTTGTACAAGAGATGCTTGACTGTCTCCAACCGGAAGGATCAGAGATGGGTAGCGCTGTAGAAGATGATAGTGGGCGGAACTTGTTGCAATTGTCCCTGGCAGCCCTGCAACCTGGAGTTAACGCACCAAAAACAATGCAGCTGGATGTGACAGTGCAAGGCAGAACCATGTTGTTCCTCATTGACTCAGGTAGTTCCATATGTTTCCTAGATCACAAACAAGCTGCACATCTGTCAGGCGTCCAACCATCCAAGAAGGTGACTGTCAGAGTAGCTGGGGGTGCCCTCTTATCCAGTACCATGACATTTCCTTCGTTGGAGTGGAGTTCCAGGGCTGTACTTTTTCTGATGGATTCAGGGTGTTGTAGTTGGACAGTTACGATGGTATCGTTGGATTGGATTGGTTAGTGAAGCATAGTCCCATGTTAACACACTGGGGAGAGCGGTGGCTTGCCTTCCAACATGATGGTCATCAAATTGTATTGAATGGCAACGAAACTGATCGAATTGTGCCAAATCTGCTGGAATTGCATCTGACCCGTGTCCAAGAAGATGCAGAGTTACCACAACAGAAACCAAAAGTGCAGGAACTGTTAGACAGATTCAGTGGAGTGTTTCAGGCCCCGAGTGACCTGCCTCCATGTCGACAGTATGACCATCAAATTCCTTTGATCCCAGGAGCACAGCCACTTTCCCTGCGACCCTACAGGCTGGCGCCAGAGCTTAAAACTGAATTGGAAAGACAAGTGAAGGACATGCTTGCACAGGGGGTCATTGCACACATCAATAGTGCATTCTCATCGCCTGTTATTCTGGTGCGCAAGGCTGACAAGAGTTGGAGGCCGGTGATCGATTACCGTCACTTGAACGCATTGACAGTTAAGGGCAAATATCCTCTTCCCGTAATTGATGAGCTTCTGGACGAACTTGCGGGCGCATGCTGGTTTTCAAAACTTGATTTGCGTGTGGGGTATCATCAAATCAGGTTAGCTCTCGGTGAAGAGTATAAAACCGCGTTTCAAACTCATGAAGGGCATTACGAATTTCGCGTTATGGCCTTTGGATTAACAGGCGCGCCTGCGACATTCCAATGAACGCTTCTCTCTCACCGGTGTTGCGGAAGTTTGCGTTAGTGTTCTCTGATGATATTCTCGTCTACAGCAAGACATACGAGGAACACTTGACACACTTACAAACTGTGCTCGAAATTCTTCAACGTGACAAGTGGCAGGTAAAATTATCGAAATGCGCTTTCGCCAAGGAGCAGATCGCGTATCTGGGTCACGTGATTGCGTCCTCTGGAGTGGCCACAGATGCGACGAAGATTGAAGCAATTCGCTCTTGGCCCCGCCCAACAAACTTGAAGGAATTGCGTGGATATTTGGGGATGACGGGCTATTACCGGAAGTACATCAGATTTTTTGCACTGATCAGTCAACCACTTACGGCCCTGCTCAAGAAAGGGGCGCTTTTCATATGGACAGAGGCAACTGAAGTGGCATTCAAAACTCTGAAACATGCACTAATTTCTGTCCCCGTGCTCGCCCTCCCTGATTTCACCTGCTAGTTCACGATCGAGACAGACGCGTGCGACAGCGGAATTGGAGCAGTACTGTCTCAACGCGGACATCCTCTCGCGTTTGTCAGCCGGGCTCTTGGCCCCCGCAACAAAGGGCTTTCGGTTTATGAGGAGTACCTGGCGATCCTCCTAGCAGTGCAACAATGGCGTTCGTACCTCCAAATGGGCGAATTCGTGATCCGCACGGACCACAAGAGTCTGACTCATCTGCAAGACCAGCGGCTGCATACGGACTGGCAGCACCAGGCGCTGACTAAATTGATGGGCCTCCAGTACAGAGTCGAATACAAGAAGGGAATTCTCAATGGTGCAGCCGACGCCCTGTCGCGCTGACCCCATTCTCCTTCCGCTGAATTGTTCGCAGCGACAACAGTGCAACCAGTTTGGCTTGACCAAGTGGTGAAAAGTTATGCCTGCGATGAACACGTGAAAGGCATATCACAGAAATTGGCTGTGGATCCACTGGCAGTTCCCCGATACTCCCTCCGTGATGGATTGCTTCGCTACGACAATCGAATTTGGGTGGGAGCGGACACACAACTTCAACAGCAAATCATTCAAGCTTTCCATTCCAGCCCGGTGGGCGGACATTCCAGGTTCCCCGTCACTTATCGACGATTGATTGCGCTGTTCAAATGGCCAGGTATGGAATCTTTTGTCAAGAAATTAGTGCGCGAATGACGCATCTGCCAACAAGCCAAGCCCGAGCGCACCCTACTAGCGGGATTGCTTCGCCCTTTGCCTGTTCCTTCTGGCCCGTGGGAAATGGCGACGATGGACTTCATCGACGGGCTTCCTCCTTCCCATGGTTACAATTGCTTGTTTGTGGTCGTAGATAAGTTCTCCAAGTACGCACATCTCATGCCATTGAAGCACTCCTACACCGCTGCTCTGTGGTAGACTTGTTCGTCGTGAATATCTACAAATTGCATGGTATGCCTCTGACGCTTGTCTTCGACAGAGATCCTGTCTTCACCAGCCAGTTCTGGCAGTCTGTCTTTCGTTCCACAGAGATAGAATTGCGTCTCAGTATAGCGTATCACCCGGAGACCGATGGACAAACCGAGCGAGTTAACCAATCAATTGAGTGTTACCTCCGCTGTTTCATCAGTTCTCAACCCAAGCAGTGGTCTAAATGGGTTGCCCCGTGTGAATTTTGGTATAACACCAATTGGCATTGATCTCTAGGGAAACCCCCCTTTGAAGTGATCTATGGCAGGCAGCCGCGTTACTTTGGCCTCACAGAATCAAGCAACATTTCTCCTGGTGATGTGCAAGCATGGTTGGCTGAACGATCTTTGATTCAAGCTTCTGTCCGACAGCACTTGCTCAGGATGCAGCAGCGTATGAAGTCTCAGGCTGATAAGAAGCGATCTGAACGAGTGTTTGCTGTTGATGATGAGGTATTCCTGAAGCTTTAGCCTTACATACAATCGTTTGTCGAGCGTCGAGCTAATCACAAACTCGCGTTCAAATTCTTTGGACCATTGTGCTGGCGCGTGTCGGGGAGGTGGCGTACAAGTTGAAATTACCTGAAACCAGCAAGATCCATCCTGTGTTCCATGTATCACAGCTCCGACCGTGTCTTGGGCCTGGACAACAGGTGATATCACAGTTACCTGAACCTGACGTTGTCTATCAGATTCCGGTGTAGGTACTGCAGCAGCGTTTGCGCCAGCAAGGGCTGCGATCTGTGGTGCAGGTCTTGGTGCAGTGGAGCGGCTCCTCAGAGGAGCTAGCGACGTGGGAGGACCTGGAAGCCTTGTAGCAGCTGTTTCCCTTTGCACCTGCTTGGGGACAAGCAGGTTTTCAAGGGCGGGGGAATGTCAGCGACCACGCTGCTACCTCACCTACGCCTGGAGAGCCGTCGCCAACGCCAGCTGCTGGAGAACGGCCCAAGAGGACCACCAGGCTACCGTCGTGGCTTGCAGGCCGTGAATGGGCCAAGTAGGCCTTGTAAGAAACCTGGGAGTGACGGAGAGCCATTTAAGGCACGGGGGCGTCTTCGTTTAGCCTTGGCTAGGAAGAAAGGAACTGAACGACAGTGCCGTGTGCATGAGCGTTGGGTTGGATCTCGGTTGAGATCATCTTGAACCTCTTGTATCGACACATAATTCTGGTTTCAGTGAGTGAATTCGAGTGGGTAGTTTACAGACAACGTTATCGTATGGGACCCATCTCGGACCGGCGCCGCCATGTGCCCTACCCGGACTGCTTCCCCAAGCGTCGTCGCTCTCACTGGAGAAACGCCACGGTGCTTTGCGACGCAGACGAAGCAGACCACGTTCATGGCGATTGCTTCTCGAGCCCTTTCAAATTGGTCCTACTTCGAGACGACTATATTATACGCGACCACCGTAGTCGTGCATACGCTTACATCTACAAATCAAAGCACGGTGCTTGGAGAACCTTCGTCCCAAAAATAGATATTCCAAGTGGGATAAGAGCATTCAGACAAAGTTTTCTCGCTCAGAATAAACTTTACTGGTTGTTGGATGATGGTACCATCCTTGAGTTAGATATATCTGCAAAGCAAAAGTGCCTAGATGTGATCGAAAAGCCGAGAGACGCCCATCAACCCAAGTCTCACTTGCAGATATTGCGGACAACGGAAAACCGACTTGGCTTCGCCATTACGACAGGTGAAAGCATGGAGTTATGGGAGAGAAAGACCAACTATCATGGTGCAGCGGAATGGGTGCTTGAGAAAACCGTTGAGTTGGACAAAGTCCTTCCCCATGGAGCATCGTTTCCTATCATTCAAGACTCTATTGAGGACACCAATATGATTTTGATGTCTACGAATGCGGGTCTCTTCACGATCCAACTCGAGTCGATGGAGTGCAAATATGTTGGTAAAGGAAGATGCATCGCGTACTATTCTTACACAAATTTTTATACTAGACTAGAGCACGTAGCAAAGTAGTATGCATGATTCTGCACGCTAGGATCATAGAGAGGTATATGCTGCATCAATAAACGAAATCCTATTAAGTATATAAGCGTTTGTGTTGGGATTGATAGGCATCTATGTTGATTATGATGTTTGTTCCTTTGACGCGCCGGTGGCAAATCTTATTACGTTTTTTTTTGTAACCGCTATAATGCCAGGAGTATTCTAAATTATGGAGAGATGTTTTTTAAGTTAAGTATGATAATCTGCCCAGCGCAAAAAAAGTATGATAATCTACCCAATGTAGTAATATTTCTCCAAATATGACAAATTAAAGAGGATGCCAAAACGAGAAATAGGCATATGACAAATGTTTGAAGTCCAACAAAAAATTAAAGCGTACAATGAAAATAGTGTACTAGTTCATGTAACAACTACCGAAGCTCAGACCGACGAGTTGCAAGTGATGATCTGACACTGTAATTGAAAAATCCGACGAGTAGTAGCATTGACAATAAGCTATGGCAGGAACAACCACTAGGATTGACATCTAGTAGAGCATGAAGTGATATAATCGTTGCAGCTTCAAACAGCAGAAATAATCACCTAAATTCCCTTCTCTCCATACCATGCATCTCTCTGTCTCAGAGCTCACGAACCCATGGTCAGACCTCGAGTTTGGAAATTCGGATGGAGCTTCTTGGGAAGGGGCGTCCCACTTGTAGTCTTCAGCCAACTCAACCGTGTAATGGCGGCTTCATCTCCCGTGGACGTGGCTGTGATGCCAACTTCAACAACAACCACGACCGTACTGCTCGCAATGGAGGCGGCGACAACAACAACAACAACAACTCTGCCACCAAAACCTACGTGTGGACTCTTTAAAAAGACAGACACACCGGCATCCAGAAGTGTTGGAAACGGTTCAATGTCTCCTACGGGCACTGAGGCAAGAAGTGTTCTATTAGACAACACATTGTACGATGTCGACACCAACTAGGGAAATGATAGTATTCCCCCGGGGGATCGCGCGACTACTGTCCTCCGCAAGGAGCGTGCGCCACGTGTCCTGCAGTGCCCAACTGCCCACCACGAATACAACCTTATCCCTATCGGAAGAGAAGACCGCGACGCAAGCGCCTCCCTCAACACCGTCTCCTCCCTCTCCCTCCCTCGCGAGGCCTCCCCCAACCCTGGCCGTCGCTGCCGCGCGCCTCCCCGACCCCGGCCGCCGCCGGGCGCCTCCCCCTGCCCCGGACGCCGCCGCGCGCTTCCTCGGCCGCTGCGCGCCTCCTCCGACCCCGGCCGCCACCGCGTGCTTCCTCGGCCGCCGCGCGGCTCCCCTGACCCCGGCAGCAGCCGCTCGCCTCCTAGGCCGCTGCGCGCCTCCCCCTGCCCCAGCCGCCGCCGCACGCCTCCTCGGCGAGGGCGCCCTCCTGATCCCTGACGTCCGGGTGCTCCGCCAAGCTCGAGCCCGCCACCTCCTCATCCTCCGCCGCGCCCCCAACCTCGAGCAGGACGACCTCACGGAGCACGAAGACGGTGGTGACAACGCATAGAGCTTTGGGAGCACGCCAGTGCTCCCACAGGAAGTGGCGATGCTGCCGAAGACGATGGTGGCGCAGTGCTGTCATGGCTCGGCGGCGCTGCTGCCGTGGTGGTGGCGCAATGCTCTCATGGCTCGGTGGCGCTGCTGCCGTGGTGGTGGCCCGATGCTCCGATGGCCTGGCGGCGCTGCTGCCGTGGTGGTGGCGTGGTGCTCTTATGGTTTGGAGGCGCTGCTGCCATGGCACAGCCGGCGATGCTATCAACAGTGGCCGACGATGCTACCAACGACGACAGACGCTGCTCCCTACGACGCCCGCTGATGCTACCAACAGCGACGGCGGCCGGCGATGCTGCCAACGGCGGCGGACGCTGCTACTGATGGCGGATGACGTTGCTACGACGACCACCGGTGAAGCTGCAGCAATGTCTTCTCCGGCAACAGGGCGAGACTAAGGGAGAAGATTTTTTTGCTACGATGCTGAAATATAACATTTTTTTTGCTATTATAGTTATGTGGTTTTGCTACCTTAGTACAAAGATTTTGCTACGATGTCTCCGACGAGGTCTTCGTCCATGTCTCCGGCGAAGTCGATTTTGCTACAATAGCACATTTTTGTTGCTGTGAGATCTCCGGCGAGGTCTCCGGTGAGGTCTCCGGCGAAGTCAGTCTTTTCTTTTTCTATTTTGTGGACGAACCGTTTTTTGCTACCTGGAGCAAAAGCAGGTTATTATTTGCTACATGGAGCAAAAGCGAGATTTGATCAGAAAAAAGAAGACACGTGTCAGCACGGGGACCCGGGAGATGGGAACCTCCCGATCCCCCGGGGGACGCTCAGCACTGTCCCACCAACTAGTGCACCGACAAGGTGGAGGCCGGTCGTGTCACAATTGACCTTGAGAAGCTGACGATCTGAGAAAAACACAACAGCCAAATTCATATGGCAAGCACGGAAAGTATGGAAATTAATCATATTGTTTAATCACTTATTTGTTCCCCTAGTCATGATTTTGAACTTCAAAATATTCTTTCTGTTCCATAAGCCAACAAAATTTTATTATATGTTTATTGACTTAACATTGATAATCAATATTTTATATAGACTTTACCCATACTTAAGGATCAGGAAATTACGAAGAGTTTCTTCTTCAAGATCAATGTAGAGGCAACCGCTACCTAGTTCCATCTTCCATCTAATCATTTCCATTTGAACATGCAGGCTTTAGTGTCGTCAAGCCATTCATGTAGTAGTGTATGAATGCACCGTTCTGGTCGATCCACGGTTTGTCTTTTTAGTTCTCTTAGGTCATCGACGAACCCTTCTTACTTATCCTGTGGCAATGATGTCATCTAGTAACAGCCCGGTTTTGTTAATAGATAGATGCTTGGTAAGATCGTGCTAACATGATGATGGTTTCCTTTAGTATAATGGAGGTCGGGAGCTGAACTCCCTATGTTTCTTGGAGAAAGGTATCCTCAAGAAGGCACATCACCTCATGATTCCGCACAAAATCCAGCAAAATATTTCTTGAGATGAAGAAGAAGGAACTCGCTAGAAGGAGCGAACGAAGGGATGATTTTAGTCATTATTAACAATGTTTCTGGGATTTTTATTGAGCAGAAAGCAGTGAAACCCTATTCCTTGCTCGCTTGGGTTTCCCTGTCATTGGGCCAAACTAATGGCACCTGCACTTTTTTGTATCTTTTTTCCCTTTTTATTATTTACTTTCCCCTATTTTATTTTGTATTTCTAAAATTTATTTTGTCACAAATGTATAAATACTTTTGTGGAATGAAAACATTTCTTTCATTATGTATGAACATTTATTTTCATATACAAGAATATTATGCTTACGATACATGAAATTTAATTTGTTATACAAGCACATTTCATTTTATATGGTATTTTCCTATTTTTTATTAATACATATTTTTTCTTTGATACATAATTTTTTCAGGAAATAGATGAACATATAATTTTCATACAATGAACTTTTTGAATATATGAAGAATATTCGCTACTAGTTGATTATTTTTTATATTTATAAGAACAATTATTTTGAGGTGTATAAACATTTGTTTTTTCGTATTGCGTAACTTTATTCTTTTTTCTTGAAATAAACTTAAAACTGAAGTATATATGGCAGGATTTATGAAAGAAAAGAAATTGTACATGTTAAATGAGGCACACTAAAAATGGCCGAAACGACGTTATGGTGGAGCAGGGACGATGTGTCGTCCAATAGTTCGCGCACACGATTGTCTGTGCATGTGAAAGCTCGAAAATGGTGTATCATGTGCTGGGTTTGTGGTTGGAGGCTGACAGTTCTGGTTTCCTCCTTCGATGTCGTAGTCGTGCGGGGGTGTCAGTTCTGGAGTTCGATGGCGTGTCCGGGGACATGTTGCCCCGGTCTGATTCTTTCAACAATAATGGTTTTGCTTCTGGCAAACTATTTTGGAGGTCCGTAAAGCTGCAGATCAGCGATGGAGCCACGTCGAGCTCGGGTGAAGAGGTGATCTGTCTTCCGTCCCTTTGGTGGTCGCTTCAGTGGTGTCAAAGGAGGTGGATAGGCGTTGGTTTTTTTGCATAGGTTTATCCTATCTTTTCAGTTTTGTAAGGTCGGTGTGTACGTGCCTTGTAACTTGATCTTTATTTTATAAATGAGACACGTATTACCATGCAAAAAAATACGGTCGAAACGCGCATTGTCAATATCTTTGTGCCTAACCCATTTGTTCAGCTCTTCCTTTCTCACGAGCAATTGGCTCTTTTTTCAAGATCTTTTTCTTACATGTTTTTTTGCTCTTATTGTCTATTTTAGTTTTGATTTTCCCATTGGACTTTCAAGGTTTTACGCAGGGGCGTATCTAGTGGGGGTGCCATGGGTGCCATGGCACCCCCTCAAAAAATGGAAAATAGTTTACACAATTTAGATAACACTAGTTTTACAATAGTTTAAAGCATATTTTAACACTATTTGTTGAAATTTTGAAGATATTTAGACCAAATTATACTATTTGTAGTGTAATATTCACAAAATGAAATTTTGTTGTTCAAATAAACTGTGGCACCCCCAACATTATGAACCTAGACCCGCCACTGGTTTTACGTTATATTTATTTTTTCCTTCATTTTTTCATTTTATTTTTTCTTTATCATTTTTTCTTTTCGAATTTAGTTATTCTGGTTTTTAACCTTTTATGTAATTTAAATTTTCTAATCCATGGATATTTTGAAAACATGATAAAATTTATGTTTTTGTTTTCTTTATTCTTTCATTTTCTGTTTTTAAAACGTTCACGTTTGTGAAAAAATGGTCTTCAAAAAATTGTTCATGATCCAAGAAAATGATCACGAGGTTTAAAAAAAATATTCACCGGTTAAAAAATTCTCAACGTTCAAATTATAATCATGGCTTCGACGTAGTAAGTTGAAAGATTTTAAAAATGTTGACGGGTTCAAAAAAATTCACTGGTATAAAAAACTGTTCATTGTTTAGAAACAGATTATGTTCACGGGTTCGTAATACGGTTCACAGGGTTCCAACAATGGTGAGATATTTTAATTTTGGAACTCCAACAAAATTCCATTATTTATATTATTTATGAAATAAATATAAACATGTAAAAAACTAAAAAACCATAATTTATTAAAAAAATACCAATAATGGCCGCAATACTACGACCCATGAGGAAAAATTGTAGGCAGCGGGCTTAAAGCGACTAATTGGGAAAGTGGACCGTGCTGCCCTAGCGATTTATACCACCAATTCATGGCTTCACATATGGACGATTTAAGTAAGAGGCCCGGCCCACGGCCTAAGGCCCGCCTCTATTTTCCACCGATGGGCCGGACTTGGGCCTGAATTCTAGGCCCAACAGCATGGCCTGGGTCGGGCCTGGGCCTAGGTTTTATGATGTGGGCTTTTCTGGGCTCGGCCCAAGCCCAGCCCGGCCCGGCCCATGGCCAGGACTGAGCATAGCACAAGCCCTATTTAAGTGATGCCAGGAGGACGGCTCTTTCCCATGTGAGCATTAACACATCACTGCGAATGTAAAACCGAGTGGACCCACCCACATACCGCATCCACATGCCTAAGGCAGCGCCAGAGAGACGAAGGGGGAGATCGGGCAGGGCGAGGCGGTAAGGCGACCCTACAGGGAGCGGACCGTGGATGATTAGGCCAGTGCCGATGACAGGAGATATGTAGGTGGCAGTCTCTTCTTCCCCTCCTCTCTGGCGGTTCTCTATCTCTCTCCTCTCCGATGGTGGCGGTCGCCTTAGGAATGGTCCTCGTGGGCTGTCAAGAATTTCGCCGTGCCAACGGGTGACCTTAACTGCTTTCGTTCTTGAGGTGCAGTACCGAACTATTTTTTCTATTTTTATTTTCCTTTTATTCTTTGGTCTGTTTCTTTCCTTCACGGAGAGTTTTGGCGGATTGTTTTCTATTTGTGAGTGTTAGGAACTCCTCTCTCCTAATTTTGGAAAGGAAAAAGTCCAAAATAAACCTTGAACTCGTAGACGCTAGCGAAATCGAACCCTGAACTCACAATCCCTGAAATCGGCACTCTCAACTCACTGATCCCGGTCCAATTTGAACCCTGACAGTGTTTACAGTGGAAAAACGCTGACGTGGCTGGGATCTGCGAATGTGGTGGGCCAGAGATGTAAGTGTTGACCGCTCTGCTTCTAATCGTTGGGGGATTGGGGAACGAAATAAAAATCGCGAGCTAGGGTTAGCGAGAGCACAGGCGAGAGGCGAAATTGGGGCGCGCCGCACGACGAGAGCGGCGGTGGCGATGTCGTGGTCTTCGAGTTGTTCTGTGGGTCCTGGTTTCCGTCGATCTAGTGGGCGGAGGGAGGCGGAGACGAGGTCGCCGGTGGCATACCGCGAGGGCGCCATGGCGTATGAGCCGCCGAGGTACTGCCGTTGCGATCCGCAGCGGAAGGCGCCAAGATGGATTTCGTGGAGCAGGCAGAACCCCGGTAGGAGGTACTACGCTTGCGTGGATGCAATGGTGAGCCTCTATTCCTCTGCTTCCTCTTCTCTGTCTCAATTTTTCCTGCTGGTTTAGTTGTTTCTCATTTCTTGTCTGCTCTCTGATTCATTAGCATGGTGGATGTGGCTATGTTGAGTGGCATGATGATCCATTGCCGAGGTTTTTCAGTGATTTGATTGGAGATTTGAGGGATGAAGTTTGGAGGCTGAAGAGAGAAGGAGTTGTAGCTCGGACTGCAGATGCAACTACAGTTGTGAGGGCTATTTCTGAAGATGCAACTGCGAGAGAGGCTGTGGTTAATTATGGCTCTGGAAGAGGAACTGAACAAGAAAAATGCAGAAATAGATGCTATGAAGAGGAAATATATTACTGTGATGTTTGTTTTCATTGTCTTTCTGCTAGGTTTAGTGACAGGGAAAATGGTAGTGAACTGAGAGGTTTATGTATGCAGTGTATGCACTTTTATGTACTCAGTGTATCCACTTTTATGCAGTGTATGAAAAAGCAGTGGTTTGTACTGTTTACTCTAAGTTGAATCTATGAAATGCTTTTCATATCTGTCAGTTGAGCAAAAAAATTTGACATGATCTTGGCAGAACATATAGCACATATTGCAGCCATTTAATGCAGTACACATAGAATATATAGCAAATATGTCTGGCATTTATAAGTAGATATCATATCATATGCAACATCAAATCCATGTTTGCAATATACTACAAAAGCTGGTGCACTTGTCGGTACCGCAGCGACAAGTTGCGACTAATCGACGCGTAATACTTGGCACCATTACACATTGCCACTAGCAGTAAAGTACTTGTAGCTAGGAATGGATGATGCAGGTGCTCTCTTTGTTGCGCCATCATGTGTCCCAGCAGATGTTCCAGTTTGTGCACTTGTAGATGTCTTTCTTGGAGGCTTAAATGTGGATGCCCCAGCTTGTGCATTTGACCTTGCTGGTGCATTGGACCTTGCTGGTGCAGAAGGTGCTGCATTGGACCTTGCTGGTGCAGTAGGTGTTGCACTGGACCTTGCTGGTGCAGAAGGCCCCTGAGTAGATGGTGTTACATTTGGTGTTGATGATTCACCAGGTTGCTACAAGTAAAAAAAATGTGAATTGAAGATAAATTAAATTCCAGGGAATGAATTGAAATCACTAGAAACTCATTAGAAATTCCAGGGAATGAATTGAAGATGAATTGAAGCTAAATTACCTCTGATGCCTTCCTTTTTTTTTGTAGTCTTCACAAGGTGCGCATTCTTCTTGTTGCCTCTGTCTGGGTTTTTCTTGCAGCCTGCCTTGTTGTGGCCAGTGGTATTGCACAATGAGCAAGTAATTATTGTTCCATGCTTGCTCATTTTGTTGGTAGGCTTTGGTTTTTCCATTTCCTCCCTCTTCCTGGCATTTTTCTTTGGCCTGCCTGGCATTCGCACATAACCTGGAGCTTGAGGCCTAGGTTTGTCAGAAATTGGCCACATTTCTTCACCTTCTACAGGCTCTAAACAATGGTCATATATCTTGTTGAAGGTATCAACTGAGTAACAAGGTGCAATATAATCTTCCACAAGTTTCTTACACTTGTAGATAGCAGTAATTGCATGAGAACATGGCAGACCTGCTAACTGAAAATAACCACATGAGCATGTCCTATTTTCAAGGCTCACTGTGTACTGCCTTTTCCTCCCAGTTAATAGTTTCACTTCAAAGCCATCTTTACCATTCCAGAGCACCTCCATGAACTGTGTCCTTGCTATGCTACTCTTCAATTTCTTAAATATGCTTGGGCATATTTTCCCATGAAACTTTGCACCTTTCTCCCTTTGTTCTTGAATTCTACTAAATATTTTCTTTCTGATCTTCTCTTGCATAGAAATCAAGGGATAAAACCTGGCATCAATAATTGCATGATTAAAACTTTCACACAAGTTGTTGTCAACTGACTCACAGTTGGCACCAACTGCAAAAAAAGCTCTTGCCCAGTGTCCCGGCTCTGTTCTCATCATATCTTGTACACCCTCTGGTGTTAATTGTGCAAGCTTTGCCTTATAGTAGTTGAAGTCTTGTTTGTTGGATGCTTTAGCCACTGCCCAGAATTTTTTCTGCCATTCATGTGCCCTATGCTTCTTCCTCCAATTGGCATAGATATGTCGAGCACACATCCTATGCTCTGCATTTGGTAGATAATCCCTCATGGCATTAATCAGACCCTTTTGCTGATCAGAAATGAAGACCCAACCAGCTCCATTATTGTTGATGTCTAGATCTTTGATAAGCAAACCAATGAACCACTTCCAACTCTCATTTGTTTCCTGCTCGACAACTGCCCAAGCCACTGGATACATCTGGTTATTGGCATCTCGGGCAATGGCACATAACAGCTCTCCTTTGACTGCTCCTTTGAAAAAACAACCGTCTAAACCTATTACTTTCCGACATCCAGCCTTGAATCCCAACTTCAATGCATTGAAGCACACATAAAAGCTTTGAAAAATGTTCTGATCCATGTTGGTAGGGTCCAAGCACACTGCAACTGTGCTACTAGGATTACTTCGAAGCAACTCTTCCTGATAGTCAAAAACCCTTGTGTACTCATTTTTCATGCCTGCCATTAACTTTTCGATAACAATCTTCTTTGCATGCTTGCATTTAGAAGAGGACACATCGGCACACATGTCTTGAAGTACTGTTGCCTTCATGCTCTCAATTTTCCACATAGGATTAGCTAGAATAAAATGCTCATACCTCTGGGCAATAACTTTTGCAGTCACTAGTCTGTTGTTTCTGTTATGTGCACAATGGTGCTCATCATTGAATGTAATTATCTGGAACCTGCTGGTTCTTGAGGTTTTCGCAGCATAAAGCAGCCAAGGGCAACCATCCCATCCACATTTGGCCCTAACTCTATCTGACTCTGATTTAAGGAACTCAATGCTCCTTTTGGTGATGATTCCATATCTCTTCAGTGCTTTCACCAACTGGTTCTTGCTTCTGAATACCATCGTCAAGCTGAAATGTGGAATCTCTGTGTCATTATTGTATCTAGGAAACCTGCTCTTCCTTCTCACCTGATGTCCATCAGAGTCTTCATCATATGAGTAATCCTCATCAGATGAATCGTAGCCCCACTCCTTCTCCTCTGCTTCTAATTGTTCCTCCATATTTGCAATCAGATCAACTGGAACAGGATCATTGAAAGCTCTCCCTATCCAACTCTTGGTGTCCTTCATCTTCTTCTTGAATTTCCTAGCATGCCTTCGGAGCTCCACAACTTCTGAATATTCCCCACTGTCCTCACTGTGAGGCTCATATTCAGGGTCTGAATCAGATTCACTAACTGAATCTGAAGCTGCTGCTTCTGGTGTTTCACTTGGATTGAACACTTGTGATGTTGGAAACTGAGAGGCTACCACATCATCTTGCACATGCTCTGCTGGCATTTGCCTTCTTCTTCCATGTACTTGCTTCATTGGACTGATAATTACTTGAGTGATCACACCACTATCATTAGGAACCATCACATCATGCCCAAACTGAACTTCATTTTCAGTACCTTGAGCTGTGTCTGCACTAATGACAATGTCAGGTGCAAAATCATCATCGCTTAGCTCCATGATCTCATCTTTTTCAAAATCACTCCCACTGCTGCTATGCACACTGTCCTCCTCTCCGTGGTACTCGACATATATGTCTGCTACTCCTCCCACTTCAGTGTACTCTCCCATCTGCACACATCTACTGTCATCGTTCAGAAACATCAAGCCATCAGCAATTGATTTCCCAGGCAACCGAAAATAGAACTTCATCGATTCCTTCAACTCCATATGATCTTTCAAAAGCCTTTCACCTCCTGGAGTGACAACTTATCTCTCTCAATCTCTGACATCGCTTCATCTCCGCCCACATACTGTAAATTAGGACCATTGCCGATGAACTCGCCAGCGATATGGAATCGAACGTTCAAAATCTCTGTCGGATCCATGATGAAACTGAAATAATCAGAGAAACATCACTTACTTGTGCTGCTACGAACAATTTTAACGCAAAAAGGGCTCCCTATTCGCACCAAAACCCTAACCCTAAGGTAAAATAATGGTGCCCAGAGGAGGAGGACGATGGTGAAATACCTTAGGACGTCGCTCGCCGTCGCGCGCCGCCCCGATCGTCGCCGATGCCGTCGATCAACCGCCGCTTGTCGCCATTGCCGTCGCGGGAGCTGACAAGACAGGGGAAGCTCTCCTCGACTAAATCAACGAACGGGCATTCGTAGTGGGCCGGGCCACCTTCTACGCAGCGAAACGGCCGTCTCCCTCTTTCTAAAAAAAAACAAAGCAATCCCGGCTTCGACTTGCCACGTCGGCAATCCCTGTTTGGGAACGACTGTCAGGGTTCAAATTGGACCGGGATCAGTGAGTTGAGAGTGCCGATTTCAGGGATTGTGAGTTCAGGGTTCGATTTAGCTAGCCTCTACGAGTTCAAGGTTTATTTTGGACTTTTTCCTTTTGGAAAAATGATTACACCATATTTATGTTTTATTAGTCGTGTAAGAAAACTATACACCCAACATTAAAAAACAGAGGGTTTTTCCGCGTGCAGTCCTTATGCCGGGTTCAGGTGTAATACTTTTTTTTAGTGTCGTACTGCTTAAGCAACAAATTTTGACCCGTTTATGTACATCGTTCCATACCAGTTAGTACAAAGTTGCATGGAAAAAGTTAAAGACAAGAATTGAAAAGCTTTACATGATCATCATTCCATACCCTAGCCACCGCCTGCCGTCTACGTCTGCTCCCCTAGATTTTAACGGGTCCCCACCTTTTCTGACTGTCGCACTGACGGTGGAAAAGGGTGGGGACCTTGGACCTGCGCTCGGTATTGTTACAAGGTTCTAATGTTAGGTTTTGTTTTTGGTCTCCTTAGCGGCATCGATGTGGTGGTGGCTGCGATGACGTCTTAGAATAAGGTCTCTTTGGCCTCTCCCTACCTTGTCAACATTTTTGGCATCGACGAAGGGGCAGTGAGAGTAGGTGTTGTCAAATCTATTGATTTTTTATGGATCTTGACAGTTGTTGTGTCGTTCAAGGAAAGTTATTCACCAGTCTATGGTGAGACATCTTCGATCTCTTCGTTCATTTGGATCTACGGTAAGATTCGGTTTCTCCAACCCCTTGCATTGGTGGTGGAGGATTGCAAGTCTGCACTGTTGCTTGGGGTGTGTCCCCAGCCGATGTTCCATCCGCGTTTATTCGATCTCGTCGTACGCGCCGGGTAGCTATTGCGGTCTTCAAAGTCTTGGTTGGCGAGGGCGTTTGCAGGTGGCCCTATCCTTTGCTGCTTGTTTAGTGTATGTATCAAGCTCCGGCAACCGTCGATTGATGCGAGGAAGAAAACGACTAGTATGAGTTTCATTGTATTTTTATTTTGTACTGGCCATGTTGCGTCGAGTTATATCTCCTTTGTACCAGTTGTTTTTCTTGATCAATATAAGATATAAGATGTTTTTCTCAAAGAAAAAGATTATCATGGGTCCTGTGTGGTTCTGTGCTGGCAGGCCCGATGGCTGCTCCGGCCCAACCGAGACATTCCAAAAGCGTCTATTGTTGGTAATCACTAAAAAAAGGGTTCCCTTTGTAAAGGGAACTTTTTCTCCGCTCTCTTCGCGTCAAGTGGCGCCTTCTCCTCGTTTGGTCTCCCCGTGGGTATTTGCATATGTGACAAGTGGCAACACTAGAAAGTTTTGGTGGGATTTTCCCATCCCACCGGTTGGAGTACGGATGGGTGGAAACGCATTTATTTTTAGATTCGTTTTTTTTTAATGAAATATCTCTAGAACCGTATTTTAGAATTACGAACTGTTTTCATATTTGAGATCCTCGCGTCGAGATCTTCAAAACTAGATCCCATGTTGATAGGTTTCGAGAAACTTTTTTTGTACTACCGGTTCTATATAGTTTGTACACTCGGTAGCATTGTAGTTGTACATCATGTGTAGTTTTGTACTTTCTGTTATCTTTCGCGTGGATGTACAACGATATGTGCGCGGATGTACGATGATGTGCGCACGGATGTACAGGTGAGTTGGGCGCGGATGTACAGCAGGTTCGCGTGGGTGTACACCGATGTGCGCGCGGATGTACAACGATGTGTGCGCGGATGTACGACGATGTGCGCGCGGATGTACAGGTGAGTTGGGCGCGGATGTACAGCAGGTTCGCGTGGGTGTACACCGATGTGCGCGCGGATGTAAAACGATATGTGCGCGGATGTACGACGATATGCGCGCGGATGTACAGGTGAGTTGGGCGCGGATATACATCAGGTTCGCGTGGATGTACACCGATATGCGCGCGGATGTACATCCGAATCGCACTATTCTGTACTTTCTATTGTATATACTCTGTACTTCCATGTGGCGCGTTAGCGTAGCCGTTAGGGTACGGAGGATCATCGCCGTCGATGCGATAGCGCGTCGACGAGCGATGAAGACTCCGTACCCTAACGCCCCGAGGCTGAGTCCCACCGTATGCCGCGGTAGCGGCGACGGGGGACGAAGCCGAGCCGCTAGATTACGAAAAACTTGTAACTTGTATATATAACTTAGGGTTAGGGTGGGGGTGGCAAGTAAGCCAATTCATATACCGGTATGCAAGAGAGATTTAGATTTAATTTATTAAAGTTTTTTTGTGTATAGTCTGTACACCCTGTATAATTTGTACATTGTACTCTTTTTTTTTACTCTCTACTATACTAGATATTTTGTATTTATATAGACACGTCAGAGACGAACGTATTTGTCTACCGCGCATAGTAAAAGGCATTCTATCGTTCCGCCATTAAGCTTCGATCGATCACCTACGCGGAGGCAGCTGTAGGAAAGTACATGCACGTCCGCCCTCCGCGTACGCGGCCGCATAAGGCCACACTCATGCGCGTAGATGTTTAAAAAAGAAGACGTAATCAATTTGCTCACTGCTTACATCTCCAGATATACTGCTCCGTCCGCCTGTCACGCGTCGTTCATGGAGCGTCGCTCGCTAGAAATAGCCCTTCGTGAAGGGTTCCCTTCAAGTAGGGATACCCTCTATTGTTTTGTCTCGTTAATCCCTCACAGGATGCAGCGCATCAAGCAACTTAGGCCTCTTTATTTTTCGAGTGGAAGGCCAAAAAAAAAAAAAAAACTGAACATACGGCATTCAGTGTTATAGCTGCAGTATGGTAAGCATCTGCATCTCACATTTTGCGCAATCCAAATAAAGGAATGATCAAGCAAATATATTTATGTCGCCTTAAGAAAAAACCTTTTGTCTCTATCAGAGGCATAGGTCGTCACTGTATCTCGATATCATCTGCATCAATACCAATTTTGTCGTGGTCCCTAACATAATGTGTGATCTCACTAGCCCTCACTCTATCAAATTTTCAACCACCCACTTAACATCACGACAAAGAAAAATGTATCAGTTCCACGTACGTGTGTGTGTTGTGCGTACCTACGAACTGATCCTGCATGCATACATGCATATACACTGATCAGCTAGATTTACAAATTAATGGCGTCCGGCCATTTACTAACTGAACGCGTAATATACGTACGACACATCACATAGCTTTATTGCTAGTACATATTACAGCCGGCATGAGCAAGCTAGCGCCGGAATGATCGATGGAGCTAGCCATGCGCACCACCAGAGCGCCAGCTCTCGCGGCGGCGGCGGCGGCGGTGGCGGCGGCGGTGCTGCTGCTTTTGGTTGCGCTCACGACGGTGGTACTCGATTGGACAGCCGTGCCCGCCCGCGTGACGCAGAGCGAGAGTTCGGCAGGTGCCGGCGGCGGCGTTGGCGGCACCGACGTCCACGGCAGAACGGTGACGTCGGCAAGGAAGTTGCTGAGCTCGTCGGCGTTCGCCGCGTCGTCACCGCCGACGACGTCCATTCAGCGGGTGCGGTGGCCAAGGCCAATACCTCCATCCGGGCCTAGCGAAGGGACCGACGGCCGCCACCCCGCGCCACCTGCGCCGGCGTGACGGCCCGCGCCGGTTATGTATGTTTCCACATGTTTTCGTGGGCATTTGGGAGAAGTTTCTCGTGCTCCGGCCATCGGCCAGCGATTCAGTTTGTCGTTTGTTGGTCTGTCTAACCAGTCCAACGCTCACCGTCTTGACATGACCCTCAGAATAATAACAAAATGGGTTATTATTTGTCGTCTGTCCAACCAGCACTCTCAGCGCTCACTGTCTTTGAATGACCCTCAGAATAACAAAATGTATTACAAAAAGCAAATGCTTAAATGCGCACATGGGGTTTCTCCATTTTCTGGGGCTCGTCCGGCGTGTGGAATTTTTGAGAAATCAGAACATAATCACGACTGTATTGACGAAAAAGACCGTCTCTAAGGGGGTGTTTGTTTGGGCTTTAGGTGGCTTTCCAGTGGAAAAAGCAGAGGAAACGAACCAAACGGGCTGCTTTGGCTGTGGGCTTCGCCGAAGCCAACCAAGGAAATAGGCATATAGGAGAAAGCACCTCCGGAGGCGCTTCCCGCGGCTTCCCACAAAAGGGAGTGAACCGTTTTTATGTTTGGACATGTCGTTTGAGGAATTTACAAGCAGAATGCCACTGTGAGCTAGACCCATCTATTTCCTTTCCCGAATCGTTTTTCCCAAAAATCCCGTCGCATTTTCCCCAGACCCCATCGAGCCCAAGCCCAAGCTAGGGTTCCTTCTCCCCGCCGCCTGCCCTCCTCCCCGCCGCCTGACCTCCTCCACCCCGTGCTGGACCGTCGCTCGACGTCCTCTCCCAATCCCCGACCGCCTCCCTGCCGTCCTCTCCTAATCCCCGACCGCCTCCCTGCAGTCCTCACCGCCGCCTAGTCACCCGAGCTCCTCACCGTCCTTGTTCGAGTTCATCTCCGGCAGGTCACCTCCTCCCTCGATCTACATCGTCCCCGGCTGAGCTCCTCCCCGGCCGACCTCGTCCCAGGCAGAGGTAAGGCAGCTGTCCTTGCTCCTTGTATTGGGCTCAAATTAGTGGTGTTGTTACTGGTCAAAAATAAATGTGGCTGAAACTTGTGCTTGTGGTACTGCTAGTAATTATGTAGTTTTTTTGTTATAGCTTGGTATTACTTTCCAATGTCTTTTTTATATTTATAGTGACTGATATGCTTATACACTTCAATCCACATTTCAATCAGTAAATATATATGTTCACGAAACTCGAAGGGTATTTCAGAGAATTCCTTATCTCACAGCTAGACAGCCAGCCAAGTTGCCAAACAGTTAAACTCAGAAAAGCGGCTTTCCCTGCACAGCAGCTTTCTCCTCACAGCAGCACAGCCAGCCACAGCCCAAACAAACACACCCTAAATGGAATTGACAAAAAAGACCACATGACGGCAATCCCCGTAAACGACACGTGGCGCTCGGCAAGAACAACACGCATTTGTTTACTAGTAGCCGGAACCTTTTGGCTGCAAAGGCGACCAAGTAAACAATCCATGTCGCAACGGATTGTGGCAGCAAGCGCCACATGTCGTTTGTTGGCTTGCCGCCACAATGCAGGTACTCTTTTATTTGTCAAAACTACTCGGATGTTTGTAAATATAGTCGCATATGTGGTCTCGTCTTCCAAAAATTACGGTATGTGTGGGGCAAATAATATTTGACGTCTGTTGTGTCGGTTATCCAGGAGGGTACGTAGTGAGCCTCGGGTGTTGGCAACGGCGACCACAGACATGAGTAGGAGGACACGGGGCAAGTCGGTCACCACCGGAGACGACAAAGATGAGCCGATGATGAGTGGCCTGCCGTCGCGGCGGTGACGGTGCAGGCCGGGACTGGATTGAGTCCTAGCCGGCGATGATGCATCTCACCACAACGGCGCAGGTGTAGGCTCGTAGGTAACATGGCGAGGGGGTGTGGTGCGGTGGTGCTCGTCAATGTCAAAGAAGAGGGGTTTCGACGGACTGTCGGAGCGACAGTGGATCAAGCAGGGTGAGGTGGCTTGGGAGTGGCGCCGACCGCGAGGGGGGGAGAGCAGGCGGTTCGGTCGGCAGCTGCGGCGGGGGATCAACGATCGGACAAGCTTCGCTCGCGACGAGGAATTCTTTTGATTGTGACGACGGTTATGTTGGGCTCGGCACATCGGAGATCTCTTTGGGCATTGCTCGCTTGTATACGAGCTCCCCGTGTTTGGTTGGTCGCAGACCCTCCAACCCGGCCATGTAGGGTCGTTTGCTTGCTTGGGCCGAAGCATGTATGTGCAGCTCATGAAATTTAAAGAAGCACAAAAGTTAGCCGTGGAGGAACAGTCGAATTATCTGTTTCCGTGGAGCCAACTTCGTATGAGCAAAAAGTTGCACCGGGGTGGTGGAGGGGGAGGAGGGAGAGAAGTCGCGTCGCTTTTGGGAACACACGCCATAAATCCCCTGACCACTCACGTTCCCCTTCCACTCCTCTCACTCTCCCCGCCCGTGTCCACTGCTCTTTCCATCGACGGTTTTTTTCCGCCGGCATATCAAGAGCACCACAACGACCATATGCGGCGGAATACGAAAGCCGACAATCTTAACCCCTATCTCGGCACGCAAGAGCTTCAACAAAACCTTCGAGCTCGCGTCATCCCATTGGACAATGTGGGGTGAGGGATTGCAGTTCAAGTCATAAGAGGTACTATGAATTTTGGGTGTTTGTATGAAAAGAGAGGAGACCAGCAGATACTGTGACAGTGGTCTAGCTGGAGATGTGGATGACAGAAAAGGTACCACACATGTTTTATTCTATCTTTGTACAATTCCAATCTCATAGACATCACAGGAACAAAAGGTTAGGTGATATCTCTCCTATGAGGCCAAGTACATGACATTGAAATTAATGATCGAAGTTATTTTTAGAACACATGGTAATGACAAATGACACTTTTGCTCAAGCAATGAAGGCCCTATAACCTGCAGATAATCACCTCATTAATTACTTCATTAACCCAATTTATTTTCACCAATTAATCTTCCATTCCACTGTAGACGAGGCTATAAATTTCCCTGTATAAACGCTGTAGGAGTCTCAAGCAGCACAACACTCACAGCAATAGCTTATAGCTCCCAAAGAGAAGAAAAAAATAGCAACTACTGAAGTCATGGCCTCCCCCAAGAGCGTTGTCATGGCCCTGCTTCTCCTCCTGCCCCTAATATTGCTCTCTGCAGCGCGCCACCACCTGCACCTGCCTAACCCAACTGACTCATCGCACGTTGTCTACTCTCCAGCATCGGCGCTGGCATACGCTCCAGAGCCGATTAGCTCGGATGATTTCTCGGTGTTCAGAAAGGTTCCCAAGGGGCCCAATCCTAGCCCCCAATAACCCTCCACCCGCACACGCACCTTCTCGGGCCTGATGGTTGTGCAATGTTGCATGTATATACATATTGCATTAACATATAAGGAATAATATAATATGTTGCTATGCATAAATAAAAGGGCAATGACGTTGTAAAAAATTTATCAATAAATTGAATGATTCATTGCTACTGTTCTTTATCCTGCTCCTCCTTCGCTTTCTTTTTCTCCATGTTCCTTATTTTCATTCTTATGTATACTATAAGAGCTCATCTTATCTCTTAGAGCATCTCCACCGGGGGGTAGTCCTGGCCATGGGAAGTCCGGCCCGGTCGGCCCACCCAGGCCCGGCCCGAAATTTCAGGGCTTGGGCCTGTGTTTTGAGGCCCGTGGGTGGGCCTGGGCCTGTGTTTTAAGCCCAAAGGATTGGTAGAGCCGGGCTTGGGCTTCACATATGGGCGATTTAAGGAAGAGGCCCGGCCCTAGGCCTGCCTCTATTTTCCGCCAATGGGCCGGGCTTGGGCCTGAATTCTAGGCCCACCGACATGGCCTGGGTGGGCCTGGGTCTAGGTTTTTTGCTGCGGGCTTTTCCAGGCCCGGCCCCAAGCCCGGCCCGGCCCGGCCCATGGCCCGGTCTACCGGGGGGTCGCAATAGGGCCCCTAAAGCTCTTTTAGGGCCCCAGACATAAAAACAGCCCACACCGGGGGGTCGTAAAGGGTTTGTCCGCTCAAAAAACTGTCCGGCACCGCGAACAGAGCCTCCAACTTTAGAGGCTCCCTTCGCGGTGTCGGACATTGTCCGGCAACAAACTCCACCAAAGCAGCAGCCTCTGACCCCACGCGTCAGTCACACAAAACATAACCGATTATTTTTCCTCACTTTATCTTGCCTCGCGTCGGTCCACCAGCCGCCCACGGGGCTCGCCGGGTTTGGCCGCGGCGTGCCCTCCGTGCCCGCGCAGCTCGGACGACGACGCAGCCGTCAGCAGCGAGCTCGTCCTCAGGGCCTCCCTGCCTCCGCCACCGCCGGCAAGGCGACGCAGTACGTGCCGCTCCTCAAGAACGCGGCGTCCAGGACGCCCTACTCCGTGTACTACTACCTGTCCCTGACCGGCATCGCCGTGGGCGGCAAGACCGTGCGCCTCCCGCCGCGAGCCTTCGCCCCCGTCACCACCACCGTCCACAAGGGCGCTAGCAACTCCGGCGGCGGCGCCATCATCGACTCCGGCACGACCTTCGACCCGACGGTGTTCAAGCCGGTGCTGACGGCGATGGTGGCCGCGGTCGACGGCAGGTACAACCGGTCCAAGCTCGTGGAGGACGCGCTCGGCCTGAGCCCCTGCTTCGTGCTTGCGTCGGGGCCGGGTGCCAAGACCATGGACCTCCCCGAGCTGTCGCTCCACTTCAAGGGTGGCGCTGAGATGCGGCTCCTCGCGGCGGGGAGCTTGAGCAGAGGACGGCGGCGCCGAGATGCGGCTCCTCGCGGCGGGGAGCTCGAGCAGAGGACGGCGACCTCCTCCGCGTCGGCCACCTCCTCCGGAAATAGGTCGCGTCGATGGTAGTAGGTCGCGTCCTATTGCAGGAGCTCGCGCTCGAGGCCTCCCGGCGGCGCTGCTAGACCTCTCTGCTCGAGGCCACCTCCTCCGCGTCGGCCGCGTCGCGCACCTTGCCGCCCCGCTTACGTCCCCGGCTAACCTCGTGCTCCGGCAGCGTCGCCCGTCATCCCCGGTTCGCCGCACTCAACCTGTTTGTTTTTTTTGCCTCAAAGATTTTGTCCGCTTTGTTTAGGCAGTACCGGTGTGAGAGGAGAAAAAAAATCGCCGGACATGTGTCCGGCACCCCCTAAAGGGGCCTCCAATTGGAGTGTGCCGGACACATTTTAGGCGCTCCCGGTGGAGATGCTCTAAGAGCCCATCATATCTCACTTATGTGTTCAACATTCACAAAGCAATGTCTTCAACAAGACCATTGCCAGATACAACTAATGAAGGTCAGAGCTTGGACTTCTACGTACCCTCGAAATCGCAACTCGGTACTCGAGGAGCACCACCAGAAATGCAGCCCACCTGTGCTGCCACCCCCTCTTGCCAAGGACGCTGCTGCAAGTCACCAAACACCCGACACACAGGAGGAACTTGTGCTGACAGTCTTCATCGCAACCAAAATACCTCTCCGCCATTGCAGACCTCCGATCGCAGCCGCCATAAAATTCTCCACCTCTGTTCATACCATAGAAATATATATTTAGACATGTCCCATGGCAGTAATAGAAAGCGAAGGTTCGCGCCATGTCCTCATGAAGCCACACTGGCCGGAGAGAAGGGCGCGCACGATCAGATCGATTCTGATCTAGATATCCAGTGACGTCATGCGCCAAACTGTGGAAATATCCGAGAGGAAGACCGGAACTCGTCGGCGTCCAGATCGAGGAGTCCGACATGAAGCAAATCGGTGACATGGTGCTCGAAGATCAGCAGGGCCAGAACCACCATTATTCAGATCGCAAGCACCACACGCACTTGCCGCCACCCACACGAGCCAGAAGGCCACGCACTAGAGCTACGGCCAGAATCGCCGAGTCGCGTCCACCTCGAAAGCCGCAGCCAAACGCAGCCTCCGTTGTGCACCGCCGGACGGCCCGAACCGCATCGACGGTGGATCTAGGTGGGACCCAAGATCCATAGCACTGCCACTTCCGTAGGATCGCACCGCAGTGCGTCGTCGAGGAAGGGGATCAGCGCCGCCGCAGGGGACTCTGCCCCAGCCATCGAGGAAGGGGATCCCCCCCCCCCTCGCTCCTTCGGCGCTGGGGCCTGCTGCCGCCGTGGACGAGGTCGACAGTAGCGGCGACGAGGATATACACCGGAGAGGAGGTTTTTGGTGGCTATCATTCGGCACATAAGAAGGTTTAAGATCTACACTCTCCTGCCTTCTTGCAGAACAAAACCAGAAATTACCCCAGAACTAACAAGGCACTAGCATTCAGCACATAAGAAGGTCAAGATTTCCTCCGTTTTGTTGGAGATGTTGTGTGCGAAATTTGGTGTATGATGCAACATTCCAGCTACCATTGTTGCAGTGTTTTTATTTGCTTCTTAGGGGCATTTGAAGAGAATATTGTTGGGGGAGGTTTGCAAGGCATAAGAAAATTTGTTGTATCAGCAAGCACCACAAGATGTCTAATTATGCTATTGCATTATTTTGTGGCACAAGTCTTTGGTTCATAACGTGAGATTTCTAAGCAGTTTGTAGTTATTTACTTATTTTTCCAGTCTGCAATTTTTGTGGGAAACCCATAGTAATGTGCCGTCCAATTTCTGGTGAGTAACTGTTATCATATTCTCTCATATAACTTCATGGGCTTCTTTCTGCATGCCCTTTGTTCTATAATATGTGTGTAAATATTACAAGTCGTGTCAAAAATTATTATCCTGAATTGTGTACTTCGTCCTCCTACAGCAGTTGCATCATATGCAGCAACAAGAATAAACTATTACTCCCTCCATTTCACAGTATAACATGTTTTAGCATTTCTCTTTCCATTCGTATTTAGACATGTTTTAGTGTAAAATTCATTTGAACCTTACACTAAAACATGTCTAGATACGGATAGAAAGAGAAATGCTAAAACATCTTATATTTAGGAACGGAGGGAGTACAATTCGATGCATTATACTTGCATCATGTATGCGGTATGCCTGATTAACCTGCTAAGCACTGCATGCAACTACATATAATTATATAACTGGACCTGCGAAATTGCATTCACTTTACCATCTCTCTCCCCCGCTACGTGCTGAAATAAACCACAAAAGAGTACACAAAAGTAAACGAAAAATATAAAAATATGGAAAATCTAACACTATTTTCATATAATTCCAATTCTGAGTTATCGATGATTTTTCTGTAACTATATAACTCTACTACTGCCACGGGCGCGGCGTCACGCCGCGCCAAAGCCTACTAGTTCCGTATAGGGTATACACGTCGTGTACGCATAGGTTTGGACGTGGAGTCCGAGTAGGTCTGTTGGTTATCACGGCTGCGTGTATATAAGCAGACAATTTTGTAATCTTGTAACCCCAACCAGAAGAGAAATATAGCAAGGCAATTACGAGGATAGATACAAGCCTCGCGTGTGCAAGACTTGTGGCATTGTTTCTCCCGGCGACAAAGTACATCGATCGGCGGTTTTTTTTCATACTTCTGGGCTTTTGGCAGCCAGGGAAGTCGTGCGCCGCCGCAACCAAGACTCACGGCTACCATGTCGGCCGACAACGTCTCCTCGTCGATCATGGCCACCAAGCCACGCAAGCACGGCAACCCCTGCCATCTGCTCACCATCATGAGCTACTCGAGTACCAGAGAGCTGCTTGGCAATGGCATGGCGGCCAGGTCGTGCGAATTCGGGGCAGGCAAACTCAGCTGCACTTGGCGCATCCTGTATTACCCCAACGGGGCATCCGAGGAGGACGACGGCGGCATCTCGCTCTTCGTCGAGCTTACCAGCATCCCCAGCTTCAACGCTAAGGCTAGCGTCGTGAACGCCAATGTCCGGTTGACTCTGCTCCCTCACAATGGCAAGCCATCGCCGGCGACGCCGCACTGCGTTAGCTTCGGGCGAGCCTTCAGACCAGGGTGCGCCGCCGGTCGGCGCTTCATCACGCCAGAGGAGCTCGAGACGTCGGGGTACCTTGTCGAGGACTGGTTCACAGTCCAATGTGATATTCAGGTTGTCCAAACGTTAGTGCATGCCGATCGGATCGTGCCGGTGGCTGACCTAGAGAGGATGGGGCTGATTTGTGGCTGCAAGGACAAGTCGTGCAAGCGGCGGCACGCCGGGGAGGCCGCCTCCACTTCGGCCTCTGGATCATCGGCGCCGAAGCGTCGTTGGAGTAGCATCAAAGCAGCCTGGGTACGGCTCACCAAGAAAACGGATTGAAACCCCGGCCTCTGTCCATCGATAGTTCGATACACGTTCATTATTCAAACGTCTTTTAAGCGTGAATCTTATGTTGGCACTTTTGTATGACATCAAACATGTATTGTTACTTACTAATTCATGGTTAAAGTTGAATTTTGAACAACTTATACACCTTATTTTGAGAAACAAGATGGAGTATAATGAATCACTGAGCGCTTGCTACATATTTTGGTTTGTACTATTTATTTTATTACTAGAATGTCGAGTGCCCATCGAACGATTGAAACGATGATGACGTTTGAAAAATAAATCAGAATTTTTAGTTCGTATAGGAACTCGAAGAGCGAGCAAAATGTAAATCATCTGTGCCGCATGCAGCGCCGTTCGATTGTTTTAAACAAAAAGTTGGACAGTCAAAACCTATCACCTCACCCTCACTCTACCATCAGAGACGAGAGGAGACCTTGCCGCATGTACCAACCACCACCACGACACGATTCAAGTCATAGTTGAAGTAATCATAGTTTTAAACCTTGCATCTAGGTTTGTTCAATTTTTAAACCCATAATCGATAGTTGAAGTGTTGTTTCATTATCACAATCGATTATCACTAATATGAACGTAAATTCATTATCTATGCAAAGTCAATGTATTCATCAAATCACACAATCATTATCGACCAAATGAGAAAATTCAAGGCTTTCAAATCCAAAAAAAAAATGAAGTATATATTACTGGTGATAAGAAAATGACAATCACACAAAATAAACATCATTCCACGCACATATGATGCAAACGGAGGCTGGTCACTATACTTTTTGTTTAATATTCTGGACTCTCATATCAAATCTAGGTGGTCGTCCATCTTCGTCACTTGCTCCATGCGGTCAATCATATAACCAAAGAGATGCTTCATGGAGGAAACATGAGCGCGGTTAGATCCACCAGCAGAGTTTGTCTTCTTCGACGGAGGTTTTTCACTGGGATCGACGTGGTCATCGTACATGTCCCTCATGTATAACACCACTCTTTTGACATTCTCCAGAATTGGCGTATCAACAAGCACGTGTGCTCTGACACCTAAAACATAATAAAAATATTGTCAGGAATAATAGAAAAACATATAAAATACTTGTGTGTATTTTGATCCTTACCTTCTATTTCCTCCGTTCCAAATTATAATATGTTTTTATGTTCACAAAAAAAATTATAATATGTTTTAGCTTTTTATAAGAAACATATGTGGGTGTAGCTACACCCGGGTGTAGTATGAATATGTCCTATATATATACGCATTTTATTTTATAGATTCCCTCATTTCGGTCAGTATGTAATCAGTATTGAAATATCTAAACATCTTATATTGTGGAACGGAGGGTGTAGAATATTAAACTGCGAGCATGTTGCACTAGTACGTACATATCGGGAGTGCCCGTGTCAGCCAAACCATATACTAGTAGGTGGAAAAGCGCATCTACGCCGCACCGGCAATATGGCATTTTGGTTTAGTGTAAAGTGCCTGGAGAGCCACACCAGGAGCCTGGTTAAACCTAAAATGGTACAACAAAGTTAGCATCGATAGTAATCGCACAAAACCACCAGTAAATTTTTCTTTTTGAAACAAAGCAAAAAATTTGCTCTTTTTATTAAATAAGGAGAAGTTTTAGAGTGTTACAAACCTAGGTCGAGAAAAAGCTCAACAAAAAAAAGTCTACTCTCATGGCATTATTACACTCAAGGCCTTATCCCCTACAAAAGACCAAAGTCTAATCTCCTCTTCGATTCTAGACACCACCATCGCAATAGTGGAAGAATGGTTGCGAAAAATATAGGCATTGTCAAGGAGGCAAGCGCTTTGCCATGTTAAGATCTTCCATGAATCACCTCCGTCCAAATTAGGGTACATCAGTAAAAAAAAAAAGGATAGAGCTGAGCACCTAGTATCTCCGTCCATGCCGCTATGACTCCATGTGTTGTAGGAAAGAACACAAAGACACAGCTTAGCAGGTGGGGTAAGTTTGGATAGCATGGAGAAATCAAACTATGTACCCGCGGGTTACCATGTAAGGGTGAATGTAGTACACCCTCCGTATCATAATATAAGATATTTTAGATATTTGCATGCGGACTACATACGGTGCAAAATGAGTGAATCTATACACTAAATACATCCATATACATCAGTATATAGTCTATATACAAATATAACCATCTTATATTATAATATGAAGGGAGTATATGACTTCTTTTTCAATACCAGAACCACGCGCCATACCTTGTTTGTGGCAGCGATTTACACGCCTGGAATTGAAGACTGAAAGCACCAGTAAATCGGTTCATTCCTCTCACAAACAAAGAAGCAAATAAGACATGAGTATCAATCTAGAACATATCAAAAGGCACCAAAAGCATCATGAGAATATAAACTAGACAACCTATAAAATTACTAATACCCAAATAAACCAATGGGAAAAGAAAATATGGAAATGATAGAAATATTTATGATAGCACATTCTATTGCTCTATTCTACATCAAAATTTTGAAATTATGACACCAACATACGGAATATGCCACTATTTGGGGTCGTTTTAAAATATTCTTAGATTCCTGTAATCCTCCGAACCATGTCCATGCATGTATGTGCAAAAGGTGCATAAAAAGTAAGTATTTGTTAAACTGATTCCCATGATTCTCTCAACCGTAATTCCCTATCTCCTTTTTTCAATAATTGTTTTCTGCCCAGGTGTTAGTATAACATTATATTTCAGAAATGCCGACAATTATGTAGTTTTCTTGGCCGATGTTATAGTTATCTACATCAAATGCTACATAAAAAAATAGATAAACTGATTTCCATGAAAGTAGGAACCATGAATTTATACTACTGTTAACACGAAGCAGAACCGTAGATATGCTAAGAATAAGTTTCATGAACATAGTGTAACGCCTGAAATAGTGATGTCTTGAAAAAAAAAGATGCAAACTAATATAAGAATAAGTTTTATGAATAAGAGTATTTTCCAGTAAAATAAGTATGAAAAAAATGTAATCACAAAACCATTGTAAATGGATAGAGGTATATAATCTCCTCGTGTGATTTCATGTGTCCTCCTCCGACTGGACTCACAATGTCTACCACTTAGCTCTCCAACTTTCATATTTGTTTGTGTTAGAATAGGTCATATGAACATGATCAACCGAAAATATGGCATACTTACAAGAGTTGGCTAGGTGGCATCGAATTGGGCATTTCACACTATATGTCCATTGTCTTCCTATGGGATAGTCATGTTTGTGAAGCAAGTGCCACTTCAGAGTTTTCCATTGGCTTTTCCTCTTTACACCACCCTTATACACCCATAATAGAACCCATGCAAGAGGGTAAGGGTGCTGACCCTTCCTTACAATATTTCATTTGGGTAGAGAAACATGATCAACCCAAAAATATACTAAGTCTCTATAAGAGTTGGGTCAGTGGCCTCAAAGTGGGGGTTTTGCACTACAAGTCCAAAGTCATCCTGGGGGATAATCATATTTGTGAAGCAAGTGTCACTTTAGAGTTCTATATTGGATTTTCCTTTTTACACCGCCCTTATAAATGCAATATGGGAGGGTTTCCGACCCTTACTACGGAATCCTTGCATTGCCAGTGTATTGAGGAACATAGGACATCATGGTGAAACACGATGGTTGTGTGAGAAACTCACTAGGTGATGGAATTTAGTTTCTTCTGTTAAGAAGAAGCGCGTGACATTACCTACGGATTCATCAGTTACATTTGTATTTGAGAAACCCAAGGACAATGGCGAAATACAATGGTCACATGAGGAACTCCATAGTTGATGCCATTTAGTTTTTCTACAAGAAAGAACAGATGCCATCTCCTAGGGAGTCATCATGTTATCTGTTTATTTGAGAAACATCACCTACACCGATACATAACATAGGACATAGTGGTCAAATACGATGGTCAAAAATTTCTTGGGGTATGACATTTGGTTCTTCTATGAAGAAGAAGCATGACATCTCCCAAGGAATTTTGACTCTACCTTGTATTTCACAACGATGGCCTACGTTGTGTTGCATCGTTGAAGATGAAAAAACACAAACTTATGCAACACCACATACGAGTGGGGGTTATATAGGGTAACGTTGGTTGAAGATTGAGGAAAAAACAACCGATGGAAAATATGGCGGGATAAAAATGGTGTGAAAGAGAGAATGAGAAACATAGAGGGTAGGAAAGAGAGCGAGAGTACGAAAAGAGAAAATAAGATAAAATTAAATAAAGGATTTGCTGATAAGGAGGGAAAACTCGTGGGAAATGAAACTACAATATTATGCCCAGTGTTTTCTGGGAGACCCTGAATGATGAATTAAAAAAGGTGGCAAATTCCACTGGCGGAAAAAACTAGGGGAAGAAATAGAGGGCAAAAGTTTGCCAAGTGTTTGTTGGGAAACACCCGACAAAGAGGACGCATCGTCACCTTCCCGTCAACCGTGGCGGGGGAGGGGGCGGGACATGTGTACGCAACCTTTTTCGAGTGTTCTTATCATTCTTTTCCAAGTGTGAATCTTTGTTGAGTGTTTTCCCGCTATTTTGTTAAGTGTTCTTCTGTTATTTTGTTGAGTGTCTTGTAGAAAACACTTGGCCTTTGCTGAACGACTGATAGAGAACGCCAGACAAAGATTGAAACATTCAGCAAAAGTGTTGAATTCCTGTACTGAACGGTGGAGAGGAAAAAATGGAATAAATTTATTATATTTGTAGGCATATCTGCAAAATTAACTACTGACTTTTTTAGAAACGCATTGCATTAACGGACATAAATACCCTACATTATGCAGGAAACGGACGCACTAAACCTTTTGACAGCCTGCTAATCGCGCCATTAATTTTATAATTATCACCAAATTAACCATTAATTCCATCCGATTGCATGCACAGCACGAGACTATATATAGGCTGGCCAACGGAATCAGAACGTCGCAACCAGACCCACGGATACCGACGCAGCAGCCACTAGCTAGCCAAGATCATAGCAGCCATGGCCGCCGTCCACAAGAGCGTGCAGGCATCATCGGCGCTCCTCCTCCTCCTCCACCTACTGCCGCTGCTGCTCCTTTCCACCACGTCGGCGCGGTACATGCCTCCTTCGGCGGCGCATTTCCCGTTGCTCCGGAAGGTCCCGTTTGGACCAGACCCCATCACGTCCGACCCGCCGCCGCCGCCGGCGGCGACGAGCGAACACTTCCCGGTGCTCCGGAAGGTACCTCGTGGGCCTGACCCCATCACGTCCGACCCACCGCCGCCACCGCCGATCGGCTCGTCGGAGCTCCGGAAGGTTCCGACCGGGCCGAACCTGATGAGGTCAGACTCGCCACCGCCACCGCCACCGCGTGCTCACTTCTCGGTGCACAGGAAGGTGCCTACCGGACCTAATCCGATGAGGTCCGACTCGCCGCCACCGCATGCGGACTTCTCGGTGCTCAGGAAGGTGCCTACCGGACCCAACCCGATGAGGTCCGACTCGCCGCCACCACCACCGCCTGTGGACTTCTCGGTGCTCAGGAAGGTGCCCACCGGACCCAACCCGATGAAGTCGGACTCGCCGCCACCACCACCACCACCGCGCGCGTGATGGTTGCACTGGGAGCGCAGTGTATACACCTTGGAGTAGCTAAAGAGAAGATTCCACTATTGTTTTCGGTCTATTTGCGTCGTGGAAATTGACAGATTCATGCATTGTATGCACGAATTGTTATATGTTTTCACAAACCATTTATATGAAATAATTTTCCACATGGAGACCTATCTGTACGTAGCTACTTGCGTTTAATTTGTTTGATCGATAATCTGTGCCTGATAATAATCATATAACATGCTCGCAGAGCTTAATATTTACATGTGTTCGTCACTTGGTCATTAGTACGTGTCAAAAGTGGAGAGTAGATAAAAATATATTTCAGCTGAGTTATTTTTTTGCGACAGATATGTGAGTTAATTCCAGCGTGATGCATAAATAAAAATGTGGTTCAAATCATAATTATAGATACAAAATACGACGCAGTTGGTTAATTTAAAAAATGTGTTGCAAACTAGCCAAGAGGGCTCATAACAATAGATGATATCCAAATTGAATAAGTCGAAATGTTTTCTACTTGAGGTAGACCAATAATCGATATAATGAGCTAGCATTGTGAAATAGATCGATGTGGTGTCCATCTTTTCGCCAGGGCCGAGAATAATTTGAGTAGTGTAGTAGTAGTTGGTCAATCTTGCCAAGTTTCGGCACATATTCACTTGCTATCGAGTGGAAGTCAGAATCGGCGCTCTCCGTTAATTTAATACGTATGCCATAATATCATTATTTAGCAATAACTCGACCGCATAGCGCAGTGGATTAGCGCGTCTGACTTCGGATCAGAAGGTCGTGGGTTCGACTCCCACTGTTGTCGTTTTTAGCGTCAACCTTTTGTATTCGTCGTGATTTTGTGTAAAAAATAAACTTTTATGTTCTTCTCATTTCTTACCTCGTTTTTTCATATCCCCTACGTGCTATCGTACGTCTCATTTCTTACGTCATATTTAAACAGTATATATCTATGGACCTCGTCTTTTCAATCCCCTATGTGATGTCGCACGTCTCATTCCTTACGTCATATTTAAACAGCATAGATCTATGGATTGGTTCTTTTATCTTTTTTGTAATGCCAAACCTTGTCAAGTTTACTGAATATGAATAATACTCGTGTTTTGTTCTTGTTGTAATGCCAGAGTAGTATATTTTCTTCCTGGAAGGGTCGATCTCATGCCACCGCACGTAGTTGGAACAGAGTCATGTGCCTGTCCATCGAGCAAAATCTATTATCGAACATGGTCTTGATGTGTTAGTCATTTCTTACCTCGTTTTTTCATATCCCCTATGTGCTATCGTACGTCTCATTTCTTACGTCATATTTACATATTTAAACAGTATATATCTATGGACGTGATTGTGTAAATAATAATTTTTTTTGTTCTTCTCATTTCTTACCTCGTCTTTTCAATCCCCTATGTGCTGTCATACGTCTCATTCCTTACGTCATATTTAAACAGTATATATCTATGGACTGGTTCTTTTATCTTTTTTGTAATGCCAAACCCTGTCAAGTTTGCTGAATACGAATAATACTCGTGTTTTGTTCTTGTTGTAATGCCAGAGTAATATATTTTCTCCCCGGAAGGGTCGATCTCATGCCACCGCACATAGTTGGAACAGAGTCATGTGCCTGTTCATCGAGCAAAATCTATTATCGAACATGGTCTTGATGTGTTAGTGAACTATTCAAGTCTGTTCTTAAGGGGCTCTCGTTTGCTTTCCTTATTTCTCTCTCATTCGTTCTTCCGAGAGTCGCGGCTATGCCATCCTTGCTCCTATCCCCCTCTCCCCCAGTGGCCTCGCCGAGCGAAGAGGATGGGAAGAGGTGGCCGACCTCCTCCTGTATATAGTCGTAGTGGTACTCTATGTTTAGGACTTGTCTAGGGTTTGCCTATATGGCGTCCGGCGCTATGCCATGGGGATTTCCCCTCCTAGTAGTACTCTTGCTAGTGTCGGGTGGCTCCAGACGTGCACTCTGGTGGGTCTCTATGGTGGAGTTCGAGTCTTGGGAGCGAAATGCAATGCAGTGAAAAAATAAATTACGAATGATCAACCTTTTTCGGGGATGATGATCTAACCCATTTTTTTTCTTCGGACTCTAGGTACGAAGAATAGACGCGATTGAAACTACTAAACTAATCAATCTCACCGAGCAACATGGAAATCTGATACCACGTGAGAGGGGCAAAGTTGTCCCGATCTTTTGATGAGAAGATACATATCAATTTGGAGGAGTCGACTTTGACGATCAGACTACGAACGTGTGACGACGTTGCGACTTAGCAATCACTAAACCAACTGTGAGTGGTTATTGACCACACCGGAGCACGATCAGACTGACAATGAGAGCCTAATTCATGTCGCGGTTGACAAACATGCAATAATTAAGATTTGCAATCTAGGTATTGTGAATAAATATGAATTTTTTATTCAAAAGTTGGGGTTCTGTGAGCGCTTTTGATCTGTTCGTTGAACACAAACAGAGCACGTGAAAGCTACAGCGAAGGCTAACTTTTTGATTAACAAAACCCACTGCTAAACGATGCCCTGGGGATGGTATTTATGAAGGGACACAGGGGATTGTGGCCAACCTTGCGAAGGGGTCCTATATCCACTGATCCTAGGTTGGTTTCCTCCACTAATATTGAATCTAAAAATTGCCTCAAATTTTTGGTCCAAAATTGCATGGGCCTGGCCAAAATATAGAGGTGGAGCAACACAATAAGGACGAAATTATGAATTATAGTATTGAATAATTCTTCCATGTATTCATTACCCATAATGGTGGATTCAAAGTACTTGAAGAGGCTGGGACTCGGCAAATCCCTGGGTCGAGTACCCCGGGTTGATTGAGGGGGAGAGAGATGAGCGCTGGTGATCACGACGGCTAACAGGCGAGGCGTTTACCCAGGTTCAGGCTCCCAGAGGATAAAACCCTACTTCCTGCTTGTCTGGTATTGATGTTGAGTGTGGCTACAATAGCGAGATGGCAATCTCGCTAGGGTTTGAGATGGCGGCTATGAGCGTGAGCGTATGCGTTGGCGTTACCCTAGACGAGGGACCCTCCTAGCCTTTATATGGTAGGCTAGGTCTCGGGTGAACGGTGCCGATGGCACTTACAAGACGATCGAGGCTGATGACCTAACGTCGACTATCTTGGGCCGCACGTCGTCCTCCTTGGGCCCTCGTCATCAAGGCAGATGTTCTTGGCGTGACCCAGGTACCACCACCGTGGGGTAGTCAAAGAGTGACCCCACGACAGTAGCCCCCGAGTGCTTAGTCGAATCATAGAGTCGGGTAAAGGACTCCTTCCTTCTGGGCATGCCACCAGGTTCCTGAAAGGAACAAATAAAATTGGTCGACTCCGGCCGTTCAGGGCTTATGGAGGATTCCTTAGTCGAAACATCGACTGCAGGGTAAAAACTGCGAGTATTGCTTTGGTCGGTGATTTTTCGACTGCGATTGTTCTGAGTCTTTCGGGAGCGCGTACAGCGCTCCCGATGGGAGTAGCCCCCGAGATTAAGCTGAATTGCTTGCAATTGAGGTTAAACTCAATTTTTCCTTCAGTCGAAAAGCCCGCTCCCGATGGGAGTAAAGAAGAGACTCGTGCTGACGGAGTCGCAACTGGCTTTGCGTGACTTACTTTGTACTCGGCCGGTTTGGCTTACTGCTTTGAGTATTACTCAGCTCATGGAGCTTACTGAATTTCTTTTCTACTCGAATGGACTTGTCAAGTCTACTCAGCTCTTAAAGCTTACTGTATCTTTGTTGCACTCGAATGAATTATCCGGGTGCTCCATCAGCCCGTTGGCTTACTTGCTACGCCTCCGCAGGTGACGTCAGTGCTGACGTTTTTGGCACACTCTGTGTCCGATGGGACGTGACAGGGTGGTCCCAGTGTCAGTATTGACTGATCTGACCGTTGGGCGCGAAATTTTCGCGGCGTGATGATGGCGCCTCGATTCCCACGCGTAGTGGGCGGCGTGGCTGGCGACGGTTGCTATCTCTGCGCGACACGTGGACGGCCAGATGAGGTTGTGGAGAGCGGTTTCGTGGGGAACGGCCAGGATGAACTGACCCCGCGGTATATATTTTTCACCGCGGTGGGGAACAGTTCATCCCATCCCCATTTCGCCGTCGTCTCCACTGCTCTCTCCTCCATTGCTGCTCCTCTGTCAGATTCTTCTCCACCCTCCATGAGCAAGGTCACGATGAAGAGGGGAAGTCTGCCGCCGGCGCCATCGCCGCCGCCGAGGCTAGGGTGATGAAGAAGCCCGACGGTGACTGGGCGAAGTCATCGGTGAAGAAGGCTGACCTCGAGGCCCTCCGCACGTAGGGGCTGTTGCCGCCGGCGGACCAGGCGGCGGTGCGCGCTCCAGGAAAGGAGGTATTTCCCGCTCCCCGCGAGGGGGAACGCGTTTGCTTCGTGGATTTTCTTCCGCGGGGTTTCGGGTTCCCTCTCCACGATTTCGTTCGTGGTCTCCTGTATGCTTATGGGATTCAGATCCACGATCTGACTCCCAATAGCGTCTTGAGCATCGCGAGCTTTATCGTGCTCTGCGAGTATTTCCTGGGAATCTCTCCCAACTGGCTGCTGTGGAAGTCGTTGTTCCTCGTGAGGAGGAACGTTGGGAAGAGCAAGCAGGTGTATCCAGTCGGCGGCTTCGGCATCCAGGTGCGTGGCGACACCACCTACTTTCAGATGAAGAAATCCGACTCCGTCCAGGGCTGGCGGAAGAAGTGGTTTTACATCAGGTGCGACCAAGAAGGGCTTCCCGACTTTGTGGCTGATCGCGCGTTGCGGAAGACGAACGCGTGGGCACACCCGTTGTCGAAGGAAGACAAGGAGGCGACCAAGCCTTTGCTGACGCTCCTTCGTGGCCTTCTGAAGAGCCTTGGGCGCGAGACAGGTGGAGTGCACCTTATTGCCACCTTCTACAGGCTCCGAGTGCAGCCGCTCCGCAGTCGCATCCAACCAATGTGGGCGTGTGAAGGTGGTGGTGAGCTCGATGATAACGAAGTCGAGTCGAAGGTGAGGAGCATCATCAGCCTCCGAGCCGCGGACCCGTGCAATGTCAAGTGCCCAGTCGAGCCGTATGGCCCCAACAATCCAGTGCCTGAGGTGAGCGTCGTGTACTTTGCTCTTTTCTTGCGTTTTCCTCAGACAAATCGTTTTGCCTGACTCGAATACTTCATTTTTGCTGACAGGGTCGCTCGAGCTATGTTAGCCTTCCTCCACTGATGGAGAACGGACCTCACGAAGAGGCAGAGGTCCCGGAGGAGGACGAGGATGATGACGATGAACTTCCCTCCGCCACCTCTCCGAGTGAAGAGGTAGTGGAGGACGATGAAGATGAAGAGCCGCTGCAGAAGCGACAGAGGCGAAGAAGTGGCGAATCCGTCTCGGCGTCGTCGCCCTTGAAGGAAACGGCTGTGGAGGACAAGGAGGAGACGAGCGGGTTGTCCTCGGGTGCTAGGCACACGAGCGACCCGGCGGAGACTTCGGTCGTGCCTCCCCTCAGCTCTGCACCGCCGACTGAATTCGCAAGGATGCCCTCCATCTCCCTGGGCAGCGAAGATGATCTGGATGTCACCAGGTTAGTCTTGCAACTATTGCCTTGTTTTGTCAAGTGCACTTTTTGACTTTGCGAGTCCTTGAATTGAGTTATCTTGTCGCAGCGACCGTACTGGCGCTGTTGGTTCTTCGCCTCCAGAGATGGAGCACACTTCTGCTCCCGTGTTCGAGCAGACTGCGAAGACGACTGAAGAAGAGCCGCAGGCGGGTGACGCTTTGACCTTGAAAGCTTCGACCTCCTCCGTGCCAGAGAAAACTGCTGATGCGACCCCGGTGGACGCTGGGTTGCTTGAGCATGTAAGTGTCCCTTAACTCAGTCTGTAAAATCTGTATCGGGTGCGCGAACAGCGCTCCCGATGGGAGTAGCCCCCGAAGATGTGCGTGACTAGAATAGTCGGGCGCAGATTGATGTCTAGTGTTTCCTGCAGCCGTATTATCGCCAGCAGATGGAGGGAGCCGCCACCTTCATTCGCATGGAGCAGGAGAGGAATCAACTCCGCACTGCTCTGGAGCAGGCGAAAGGTGAGTGTGGACCCTTGCGTTCGAGGGGTGCTTCGACTATCTTCATTGTTGACTTTGCTCCGGTGATCCACGGATGTGGATTTCTTTTGGAGCAGAGACTTGCGGAGGTGCTCCTCCAGAAGGAACTTCCAGTGCCAATGTCGGCTTGACAGAGGCTGTTGGCTTCATCGACCGCGTCTGCGCGTATGCCTCGACGGCGCTACAGAAGTCGACAGGCGCTTTGGCGACTGTGCACCGGAGCATCTTCCCCAGCCAGCTACCGCCGGTCGCTGTTGACGCGCTTGTGGCTCCGTTTGAAGGCAACGCGACCACCATGGCGGACTACACGCGTGCGCAGACGGTACGCGGCTCAGAGCTCACTTTCCAGCTACTACTTGGTCACCAAGTCCCAGGTGATTTTGAGAAGGTTGTCAGCGACTTCCCTCGGAGGCCTGATGGCAGAACCGCGTCCCTTAGCGGTGTGAAGGCGCGGGCGAGTCAACTGGCTGCGAAGTTGATTGCCACCTTCGAGAAGAAAAATCACCAAGGCTGCAGAGTTGGCCGCTAGGAAGAGCCGTTCTCAGTCGGAGTCTGCGATGTAGACTCCTTTATTTTAAGATTCTTCTACTCTTGATCTTGGTCTGTAATGAACCATATAGTTTGCGGGTCTTCTGGCCGCAAACATGCTGATGTTGAAATGTGAATTTGTGCCTTCGAGTCTTCTGTCGTTTTATGCTAGACTGGATGTGCTCTTTTCCTTGCTTGACACTGTCGAACTTGGCAGTCTGAGATGGGCGAGGCTCCTGAGGTCGCTGGAACTACTGGTGCGGGTGAGGATGAGGACTCCTCTTCGGCTGCACCCACTCGCCATTGTCGTCGAGCTCCTCTAGCCCCTGTGCGAAGCGTGAATGATCAATGAGTGATCACCTACATGAGGAACAAGGTTGTTGAGCTCGAGTCGAAGCTGAAGGTTGCCGAGTTGGAGTTGGAGCGCTTGAAGTCACGGCCCGCTACGCCGTTCTCCCAGCGTGAGGAATTCTTTCTTGGCCAGATAGACTTGATCAGTCGACAGCTGCAAGGTTGGGCTTCTAGCGCTTTGCTTCGGCTTCTTTATGCTTTCACTGTTCTAAGTGCTGGGTCTTGATGCAGATGTGAATTCTGACTGGAAGGCCGAGCAGAGTCGAGTGGACGAGCGGGTGGAAAAGGAGGCCGCCAGTGACTCACCCGAAGCGCGTACGTTTTGGTCGAACAAATCCACAGGCAGTGTACTGGCTAGAATGCTGGATCGCACCTGGCGGACTGCTTTGCTCCTGGAAGGTTGTAGAAAGACCCTCTTGCAGGTCAACAAGGTGTACTTTCCGCACAACGAGCAGCCTAATGGACTGGCTGCGCTGCTGGAGAGATTCCGCGAAGCAAGGCGTTGAAGGAAGTCGTGCACGCCAGCTTGTTGGTGGGGCGAACGTGGCGCTGGCGTACGTTCGAATGCACCGGCCTCATCTTCCCTTGAACAAGGTGCTTGACGGCTTGCCTGAACAGATGACTACGCCGATACCCTTGCGGCTGCGCGTCAGATGATTCACAGGTACATAACTTCAGTGAGCAACTTGTAGGGCCACTCGATGCGCCAAAGGATGAGCCTGTAGAGTAAGACTACCAGACTGCTGTTGTGTAGCATTAGTTTGTAAAAGATATTTTTCCAAGTGGGAGCATGAGTGTATGTATGCCGAGGTGGGGGTAGCCTCCGAGTGAGTAAATTGTATCTTGTAGACTTCTGTAAACTGTATGGCGCAGCCCCCGAGCGGATCGAGTGCGGCCGAGGTGTGTCGAGTCAGGCCTGTGCGGCGCAGCCCACGAGTGCTTCGAGTGCGGCCGAGGCGTTTTCGAGTCAGACCTGTGCGGCGCAGCCCCCGAGTGCGTCGGGTGCGGCCTAGGATGTTGACTTAGACCTGTATGGCGCAGCCCCCGAGTGCGTCGGGTGGCGGCCGAGGATTTTTCGAGTTTAGACCTGTATGGCGCAGCCCCCGAGTGCGTCAGGTGGCGGCCTAGGTTTTGACTTAGACCTGTACAGCGCAGCCCCCGAGTGGTTTGGGTGGCGGCCGAGGATTTTCGAGTTGAACCTGTATGGCGCAGCCCCCGAGTGCGTCAGGTGGCGGCCTAGGTTTGGACTTAGACCTGTACAGCGCAGCCCCCGAGTGGTTCGGGTGGCGGCCGAGGATTTTCGAGTTGAACCTGTATGGCGCAGCCCCCGAGTGCGTCAGGTGGCGGCCTAGGTTTTGACTTAGACCTGTACAGTGCAGCCCCCGAGTGGTTTCGGGTGGCGGCCGAGGATTTTCGAGTTGAACCTGTATGGCGCGGCTGTGGCGGCCTAGGTTTTGACTTAGACCTGTACAGCGCAGCCCCCGAGTGGTTCGTGTGGCGGCCGAGGATTTTCGGGTTGGACCTGCATGGCGCAGCCCCCGAGTGCGTTAGGTGGCGGCCTAGGTTTTGACTTAGACCTGTACAGCGCAGCCCCCGAGTGGTTCGGGTGGCGGCCGAGGATTTTCGAGTTGAACCTGTATGGCGCGGCTGTGGTGGCCTAGGTTTTTGACTTAGACCTGTACAGCGCAACCCTCGAGTGGTTCGGGTGGCGGCCGAGGATTTTCGGGTTGGACCTGCATGGCGCAGCCCCCGAGTGCGTCAGGTGGCGGCCTAGGTTTGACTTAGACCTGTACAGCGCAGCCCCCGAGTGGTTCGGGTGGCGGCCGAGGATTTTCGAGTTGAACCTGTATGGCGCGGCTGTGGCGGCCTAGGTTTTGACTTAGACCTATACAGCGCAGCCCCCGAGTGGTTCGGGTGGCGGCCGAGGATTTTCGGGTTGGACCTGCATGGCGCAGCCCCCGAGTGCGTCAGGTGGCGGCCTAGGTTTATGTTGCTTGCTGATGAAAGTAGAGGGGAGAGCTTGTTACTCAAATCACTTTATTGACTTTTGCGAGCAGGCCGCCTCATTAAAACCCTTCCAGTCCCCTCGGGTACCCTGGCGAGGGAAAGAGTGCGTCTGAAACCTGCCGCTTATTGACATTGTACTGTTACAAATTGGGGTCGATCAGGCGTAACAAGCGGCGCAGTTGCGCAACGTTCCACGGGTTGTTGCAGACTGTCCCCGTCTTCGAGTCCTTCAGGCGGTAAGCTCCGCCACCGATTGCCTTTGTCACGATGTATGGACCCTCCCACGGGGAGGCAAGTTTATGCACCTTCTTCTGCTTGAGACGGAGGACAAGATCACCAGGGACGAACGCTCTGGGCCGCAGTCGCCGCCCGTGATAATTGCGTAGGTCTTGCTGATACACGGCTGTGCGAGTAAGGGCGATGTCGCGTGCTTCGTCCAGGGTGTCCATGTCATCTTCGAGTGCTTCTTCTGCATCAGACTCATCGTAGGCCACCACTCAGGGGGCGTCAAACTTGATGTCGCACGGCAGGACTGCTTCAGCGCCGTACACCATGAAGAATGGCGTGTATTGGGTAGATCTGTTTGGCGTGGTGCGCAGACTCCACATCACAGATGGCAGATCTTCGACCCAGGCGCCTGCGGCGCGCCTCAATGGTACTCGCAGGCGCTTCTTTACGCCCTTGCAGACTAGACCATTGGCTTTCTCGACTTGTCCGTTGGACTGCGGTGCGAGACAGATGCGTAGTTGAGCTTGATGCCTTGGTCAGAGCAGAAGTCCTTGAATTCTTTGGCTGTGAAGTTCGAGCAGTTATCGGTGATGATGCTGTGTGGCACACCGAACCTGAAGATGATCGACCTGATGAAGTTAACTGCCGAGGAGGCAGTCGAACTTGTGATGGGCGCGGCTTCGATCCACTTCGTGAACTTGTCGACTGCCACCAGGAGATGAGTGTGTCCGCCCGGAGAAGACTTCTTGAATGGACCCACCATGTCGAGCCCCCATTGAGCGAAGGGTCATGCGAGTGGTATGGTCTTTAGTACTGATGCCGGTGCGTGCGGTTTGTTGGCGAACTCCTGGCAGCCGATGCATTTCCTCACGAGTTCTTCTGCGTCTTGCATTGCGGTGGGCCAGTAGAACCCTGCTTGTAGGGCTTTGGCCACCAAGGCTCGACTGCTGGCGTGGTGTCCACAGATGCCGGTGTGGATCTCGAATAAGATGGCTTGACCGTCGACTGGGTCGATGCACCTTTGGAGGACTCCTGAGATGCTTCGCTTGTAGAGTTCCCCGTTGATGACGGTGAAGCCCTTGGAGCGGTGGATGACGCGCTTGGCTTCGACTGGGTTCGTTGGCACCTTTTGATGCAGTATGTAGGCTAGGTATGGGCTTGTCCATGTGGGTTCGACCAGCATTACCTCCATAGGTTCCTTCTCCGTGCTGGGCGGGTTGGTGGTGCTCGTTGTCGGTGTAGAGGGTCCCGGCGCAGGCCGGAGCTTGATGGAGCGTTGCGTGATGCACTCGAGGAAGACTCCGGGTGGCACCGGTGCTTTGTCTGAGCCCAGGTTAGCGAGGGTGTCGGCTTCCTCGTTGCTCTCGCGGCCGATGTGCCGCAGCTCGCAGCCGTCGAAGGTGCCTTCTAGCTGGTTGTATAGGTCCCTGTAGGCTATCATGTTGTCAGCGATGGCGTCACATTGCTTCATGGTTTGCTGCACGACAAGGTAGGAGTCTCCGTAGATCATGAGGTGAGTGGCGCCGCAGTTTTTGGCCATCCGCATGCCGTGGATTAGGGCTTCGTACTCTGCCTCGTTGTTGGAGGGTGTTGGGAAGTCCATTTGCAGTACATACTTCAGCTTGTCGCCTTTGGGTGAGATGAGGACGACTCCCGCCCCTGCTGATCTAACTTCTTGGACCCGTCGAAGTACATTGTCCATGCGTTGGACAAGTCGGGTATGTCTGGCAGCTGGGCCTCTATCCACTCTGTGGTGAATTCTGGAAGAACTTGGGCCTTGATTGCCTTCGGGTGCGCATACTTCAGCCCCAGGGTCCCAACTCAACAACCCACTTGGCGACTCGTCCTGTCGCGGCTTGGTTGGTGAGGATGTCGGAGAGCCCGGAGGAGCTTACCACCGTGATGGAGTGCTCGGAGAAGTAGTGGACGACCTTCCTTGATGTCATGAAGACTCCGTAGGCTAGCTTCTGGTAGTGCGGGTACCGCTGCTTGGACAAGGTTAGCACCTCGCTGAGGAAGTAGACGGGCCGCTGAACAGGGTGACTGTGCCCTTCTTCTTCTCGTTCGACTACGAGTACCGTGCTGACCACTCTGTTCGTGGCTGACACGTAGAGGTATAGCGGCTCGTTCTCCAGTGGCGCCACCAGTACTGGAGGAGTCGTGAGGGTTTTCTTAAGCTTGTTGAACGCGTCTTGCGCTTCCTCTGTCCATTCGAATTTATCCGTCTTTTTCATCAGTTGGTAGAAAAGTAGGGCCTTTTCTCCCAACTTGCTAATGAACCGGCTGAGAGCTGCGACTCGGCCGGCTAGGCGTTGCACTTCATGAAGCTTGGTCGGTGCTGGCATTGCGAGTATGTTTTGCACTTTCTCAGGGTTGGCTTCAATTCCTCTTGCAGAGACGAGGTACCCGAGCAGTTCTCTGGCTGGCACACCGAAAACACACTTGTCCGGGTTCAGCTTGATCTGATACTCGTTGAGTGCGGCGAAGACTTTGCGGAGGTCAGCAATTAAACTGTCCTCCGTTCGAGTGGTGACGACTATGTCGTCGACGTAGACTTGGACGATCTGTCCTATTAGCTCCTTCAGGCAGGCTTGCATCGTGCGCTGGTATGTGGCTCCAGCGTTCTTCAACCCGAAGGGCATCATTTGGTAGCAGAACACACCATGGGGTGTGATAAATGCAGTTTTCTCTTCATCTTCGACTTTCATCCTGATCTGTTGGTACCCGGAGTAGGCGTCCAGGAAGGATAGGCGCGCGCAGCCTGCGGTCGAGTCGATGATTCGGTCTATCCGCGGGAGCGGGAAGTGGTCCTTGGGGCAGCACTTATTAATGGCGGTGAAGTCGACGCACATGCGGAGTTTCTTCGTCTTCTTCTTCTTCACCAGGACCGGGTTCGCTACCCAGTCCGAGTCCTTGATCTCTCGGATGAATCCGGCGTGGAGCAGCCGGTCGATCTCCTTGCTGATGGCGTCTCGTTTGGGACCCGAAAAGCGTCGCATGGTCTGCTTGACGGGTCTGGCGTCCTTGTGGACGCGTAAGGAGTGCTCGGCGAGTTCCCTGGGTATGCCTGGCATGTCAGAAGGTTGCCAGGCGAAGATCTCCCAGTTCTCACGTAGAAACTCGATGAGCGCGCCTTCCTATGTGATAGGCAGGCTTGTCGACACCTTGACTGTCTTACTGGCGTCCGTCGGGTGGACTTGATGGGTTCTTGTGTCATCGGTCGTGTTGAAGGCGGAGTCCTTGGCTGGCTTCTTGCGTGGCGGAAAATGGTTTTGTCGTTGTCGACTGCCATCATCGCAAGGTGCTCCTCCATTCCGAAGAACTCAGAGATCTTGCTGAATTCGCGGTCGCAGCTGTTGGAGCAGTCGAAGTCGCCGTGCACCGTGATGACGCCCTTGGGTCCAGGCATCTGAGCATAAGGTAGGCGTAGTGAGGTATCGCCATGAATCTGGCAAAGGTTGGGCGCCCGAGTATCGCATGGTATTGCGACTTCCAATCGACTACCTCGAAGTCGATCGCCTCCCTCTGGAAGTTGTCGGGTGTGCCGAAGATGACGTCGAGTGTGATTGTTCCCATGGGCGTGACTGCTTGCCCTGGTACTATGCCATGGAAGGTGGTCTCTGATGTTTTCAAGTTTGTTGTTGGCCTGTTCATCCTTCTGAGGGTGTCGGCGAAGATAATGTTGATGCCACTGCCTCCGTCCATGAACACCTTTTTCAAGGTGTAATCCCCGATCAGAGCTTCGACTACCAGAGCGGCATGCCCGGGTCGTGGTACCGCAGGCGGGTGATCTGCTCTGGAGAACGTGATTGGTGTCTCTGACCCTCTCAGGTATTCGGGTACTGCAGGTGGACAGGTGACAGCCTGGTAGACTTGGCGGGTGATGATCTTCTGGGTCCTGTTTGAAGGGCGCCCCTTCTGTATCATGTTGAGCTGTCCGCGTGCCGCTGGATATGCGTCAGGGGCCTCTTGCTGCGGCTGCTGCTGCTGCTGATAGAAAGCTCCCGCTGCCTGTGCTGGATTAGCGACTACAGGCGTGGGTGCGGGTGCTGCTTGGAGAGCCAGCTGCGCGACTGGCTGCGCTACGGGTGCTGCCTGGAGAGTCAACTGCGTGGCTTGCAGAGCGACTATCTTCTGCATTGCCTGGTATATCCTGCGTGCCTTTTTGCAGTCCTTCAACAGGTGGCGGGATCCCCACTTGCCCGTTTCCAGGTTCCTGAACATATGGTGCTTGCAGGGTTGCTCCAGCTCTTCCTCCGGAGTCAGCGTACACCTCTGCCATTCTCGTTTGCGGCTCCCGTCGCCACGGTAGGTGCTGCCACCGCTTCGGTTGAATTGCCCTTGGCTGTATTAGCGACTCTGGTCATCGCCGCTTCGACTGTACTGCCTTTGACTGTACTGGCGACTGTTGTCGCATGCTTCATCCTCGCGGGGGGTTTCGAATCCCGCCGCTACTAACTCTATTGAGTCATTGCCGTGGTAACGCGGCTTCTTCTTCTGGCGTCCTTCCCGCCAGTTGCTTGGTCCGACCTCTTATTTTGGGGAGTAACGTGAAGTATCGCGGACCAAGTCCTCTCCGTCTGCCCACTGGTTGGCTATCTTCATGAGCTCAATCATGTTTCTCGGCCGGAGCCTACCAAATTCCTCGCGGAGGTCGCGGTGGTAGACGCCGTGCATGAAGGCATCTATCACTCGGTCTTCTGAGGTGGCTTCCATGGTGTTGCGGAGCAGGGTCCATCACTGGATGTACGACCGGAGCGGCTCGTCTCGTCCTTGCTTGCATGCTTGGAGCTCGACGAAAGTTGTCGGCCTTGAGTACGTCCCCAGGAAGCTCTTAACAAAGGCATCCGCGAACTCATCCCACGTGCTGAAGGCGTCCTTGGGTTGAGTGTTGAGCCACCCGCGTGCAGATCCTGTGAGCATCAGCTGGATGTACTGCATGGCTGTAGTCGAAGTACCGCCCTGGCAACTGCAGGCTATGAGGTAGTCCTCCAGCCAGTCTCTCGGGTCCTGCTTTCCGTCGTACTTGACCGCTTCTGCCGTGAGCTTGAAGCCCTTGGGCATTCTTGTGTCGCGGATGTTGAAGCTGAAGCATGCGGCGCCGCGTGGCTCGAAGTCGCTATCGTCGCGGTCGTCAGCATTGGGTGTGCTGACCGTCCGCTGGGTGCGGTTGCGGTCTACCGTCCTCTGTGTGATGACGTTGCGGAGGTCTTCGCCTGGCTGCAGCTATCGCGGTTGTCTTGGAGCTAGGCCTGCGAGTGTTGCGGGTTCGCGGTCGCGGCGACCCCGATTTTCTTGCGCCCTTTCTGTTGGCGCCTTGTTCGCCAGAGCTTCTTCAACTGCCTTGATGGACATGATTTGTTGCTTGTGGAGGAGAGCACGGGCGTCACCCTCAGGCGGCTACGTCAGTCGCAGGTATGTTTCGACTGCCATCAGGGCAGCTCCGGGTGTTTTGGGGACGGGTATCCCGTCCGCGTCTTCAGTCATGTATGACGATTCGAGGTTGCGGGTGATTCCGGCGCGTTCGGCCTCTGTCATCCGTGGCACGCGGGCCCTGTTGCATATTGCTCCTTGCGAGACCTCTGTCGAGGCAGCAGTGAATGAATAAGCGGCCCTCCTGGCACTCGCCGCGTCGGCTTCCTCCTTGCGTCGGAGTAGCTCGGCCTTCTCTGCGCGGAGTCGTTCGCCTTCCTTCGGCAGCAGGTACTGGACCGCCATAAGGTCCTCTCGGGGTGCGTCTGGTGGGGGGTACATGCCCTCCTCAACGTGCTTCAGGGCTCTGATTGCCATGTCGCGGGTGATGGTGAGTCGCGTCGCCTGGTCCGGCATGACTACCTCTAGTGGATATGCGGGTTCGTCGCCGTTGGCCCGCGACGGGCCGGCCATGTAGACTTGTGCGGGGTAAATCTGGGAAGTGGGGCTGATGCTTCCACTGCTGCTTCCTTCGTCCGAGCCGTGCTCGGAGTCGAAAATGGCTGCAACGTGGTGGGTACCACAGTCGCCATTGAGGCTCTTTCCGTAGAGTTTTGCGACCTTCACCGTGGACGCGAGGAATGGAGTCGCTGTCGTTGACGCGGGTGCGATTGGCTTGCGGACAATCTCGCGGCGCGAAGGCATGGCTGACGTAGTCGGAGTCGATGTAGATCTTGGCCTTGCCCGCGACGCGATCAAGGTAGTCGAAGTAGACTTGATCCGCGCAGGGGTCGTAGCTGATGCGATCTCCTTGGCAGCCAGAGATGCGGGTGTTGTGGTTGCGTTGGGCGCGATCTCTGCCATGGAGGCAGTTGGTGTAGTCGAGGCGAGCATGATCTTCGCGGTAGTCGAAGATGCGATCGTCGCAGTCGCGGTAGGTGCGATCACGGCAGGTGATGACGTGGTCGTTGTAGTCGTGGCAGATGCGATCTTTGTGGCAGTCGAAGATGCAATCGCTGCATTCGCAGTAGATGCGATCTTCACGGCGGGTGAAAGCGTGGTTGACGTAGTCGAGGCAGATGCGGGTGTCACCACCGCGCGTAGCACGGCCGCCGTAGATCGGAGTGTTCCGCAGCTGTTTATGAGGTAGTGCATGGTACCAAAGGTGATCCACATACCTTCACGCAGTTCAGCGTACACCGAGCGATGAGCCGGCGGGTGGCTGACGTACTCGAGGGAGCCGAAGCAGATTGGCTCCCTGGTGCAGGCGTCGATCTTCAAGGTTGATGGGGCCGGTGCGACCATGCTTCCAGCGCTCGTTCTTTCCCACAGACGGAACCAATTGACGAGACTAGGACTCGGTAAATCCCTGGGTCGAGTACCCCGGGTTGATTGAGGGGGGAGAGAGATGAGCGCTGGTGATCACGACGGCTAACAGGCGAGGCGTTTACCCAGGTTCAGGCTCCCGGAGGATAAAACCCTACTTCCTGCTTGTCTGGTATTGATGTTGAGTGTGGCTACAATGGCGAGATGGCAATCTCGCTAGGGTTTGAGATGGCGGCTATGAGCGTGAGCGTATGCGTTGGCGTTACCCTAGACGAGGGACCCTCCTAGCCTTTATATGGTAGGCTAGGTCTCGGGTGAACGGTGCCGATGGCACTTACAAGACAATCGAGGCTGATGACCTAACGTCGACTATCTTGGGCCGCACGTCGTCCTCCTTGGGCCTTCCTTGGGCCCTCGTCATCAAGGCAGATGTTCTTGGCGTGACCCAGGTACCACCACCGTGGGGTAGTCAAAGAGTGACCCCACGACAGTGAAATAAAGTAATAAGGTATCAAAATTCTCACAATAAATATCACTTGAAACAAATATCTATGGAGGAGATATTAAATTCCAATTAATACCAATTGGAGGTACCTAGGCAAGGCCAATGAGCATATAAGATAAAAGAAAGTGATATGCTCAAAGGGTTTTCTCATTCTATAGGATAAACATAAAAACAAGAAATGAGAAAGCAAGACTCCCAAGAGAGAGCAAGGTTACACCAAATAAACCAAACACCCTCTACACTTTTCATGATGGCACAAAGCATCAAGAGAAAAAGATTTGTCTTCCATAAACACATACGATAGAAATCAAATGCCAGTTGAAAGGATCAAATATTGATAGATAGGATAGTGTTCTAAATAAAAAGGAATGCTCCCCCAAGATTCATGCATTATTTTGATATTTGCATTTGAATACAAAATGCACGCACAAGGGATCATTACTCTTCATATTTTATTTACAACACTAAACACTACCAATTGAAAAATTAGGATCCATGCAAGAGGAAAGGAAGACAATGGGAGTCAAAATAAATATTTTGGCAAGAGATGGAGCAACTAAAAGCCAATGCCAAAGTAAGGATAAACAAAAATATTCTATCACAAACATAAATATGGATTGTCCAAGGACAGTGTCCATTTGGAATTATTTTCCCGGTGATAGAGGTATCCAAGAATATCCTCACAAGATAAAACATATGGCAAGAGATAAGAAATAAAACACCATATTTAAATAAGGTTTGTTGGTAGTTCCAACTATTCAAACCAACCGGCAAGGCCATGGTAGGAATAGTATGTAACAAATGGTTTCTCAAGTAATGTATGGAAATGCATATTAGAGAAAAACTACACCAAGCAAACTCACACAAACAAGAGCCAAAAGATAGCTAAAAAGCAAATTGGAACTTGTTTGAGCTAATATGCCACATAGGATTGGATAATTTACAATATCAAATCTAAGTGGCAAACCTCAAATGTTCACATTTTGTAGGATTGTAATATGCACATAGCTTATTACTCCCACATAATGTGATAATTCATTTCTTCTTAACAAGAGGCAAATAAAATCAAATAGAGATAATTAATAGACATTATAGAATTTGAATTTCTCATAAGGATGACACACCACATAGTTACTAGATAGTCTTGATATATCAATACTAGGTGGTGTTACTCATATACACACATTTTTAGGTTAGTGAAGTGCACAAAGCATATCACTCCCCCAAAATGGGATAGTCCATTAATCTCTCAAAAAGAGCCCATTGAAATCAACACAAGATCCAATAAGGACTCAACACAAAGTTTACACATATATGGAGCGCACATTAACATACACAAACTTGATTGCTCAAGGTAAGTAATAAGCACAACATATACAAGCACATGCTCGGAACAAAACTAACACATGCTAGGGAGCAAGCAACTTTCAATGTATACATAATTTAAATACAAGTTACCGCAAGAAGGAGCATTGGATATGAGATATATATGTGATAATCCAATTGACTTGGCTAAATGGGATATAACCATGAAGATCCCTTAATTCTTCAAATGATAGCCAAGACTCCAATGTCCTCCATCACACCCTATTGATCAAGTTTGAGCTTGTTGGTCCCCAACCAAGTTGGGTCCTAAGATGTTAGTCACAATAGGCTTGGCAACCCAAATGGTTCTTTTCTTGACACCACTTTGAGTTCCCACATATTTGGCAAACACATTGCCAACTATATCCTTCCTAAGAGAATAAACATTATCAATTATTATGGGGTTGGATAGAGTACCGTTTGTGCATGAAAAAGCCAAGTGGCCCTTCTCACGGCATAAGTAGAAATATCGACTCTTTTCTTTCTTCTTAATAGGCTCCTCAACTTGAGGAGCAATGACTTGAGTCTTCTTAGGAGGTGGCCTTTGTTCAACCCGAGGTTGAGCAAGAGATTGAACAATAGGCCGCTTCCCTAGTTGCTTCTCACTAAGAGGCTTCTTCTTCATTGGGCAATCTCTAACATGATGCCCTTCAATTTTGCACTTGAAGCAAACAATCTTGGCCGAGTGATTGACTTGTTCTTGGCCCTTCTTATTGCTACTCTTGGACTTGTTCTTGATATTAGAGTTGAATCCAAGTCCACTCTTGTCATTGGGGGATTTTTGCACACTCAACATGTTGTCAAATGTGGCCTTCCCTTTATGACGCTTCTCCACATCTTTCTTCAAAGAAGTGGCTTGTGCCTTGTGCTCTTTAGTCTTCCCTACAAGGTTAGTAGCTACACAAGTACTAGTGGAAGTTGAAGCTTCATTGTTAGAGCAACTAGGCACAAAGTGTAATTCAACATATGATTTTCTACTAGTGTGAGATGAAGAATTACAAGGACTAGCACATGGCATTGTGGCATTTTTAGTAGAAGTTGTGCCATTGTCCACATGAAGCTCACTAGATATTACCTTGGTAGTGATAGCCTCATGAGCTAACTTTAGCTTATCATGGGATACTAGAAGATCTTCATGAGAGCTCGAGAGCTTCTCATGGCTTTCTTCCAATATCTCATAATTGCTAGTTAGCAAATTAAGTTGAGCCCTTAGCTCAACATTCTCCTTTAAAATGGATGCTTCACAAGAAATAGAGTTAGTATCACAAGCATCAACATTAATAGCAATGGGAGAACAAGTAGGAAGATTTTTTAGTAATTGAGCTTGGAGTTGATCATGGGACTTAGTGAGATGTGCAAGAGAATCTTCCAAGGACTTGACATCCTTTTCAAATTTCACATTAGCCTCAAGGAGTCTAACAATTTCAACAACAAGCTCATCATTTTTTATTTTAAAACCATTAGACACCTTGAGAGCTATATCATGGGTTTCATTTGCTTTAGATAACTCTAGAGTAAATTTCTCCTCAAGAGATTTCTTGGTGGTTTGTTCTTCTTCAAGAGCTTCCTCAAGATCCGCAATCGTGTTCGCATAATCACGTTCGCGGCTAAGACTTTCATTTTCACGAGCTTCCAAATTTTCAATAGTAAGCCCTCGTTCAACAAGGGTGCTCATGATTTCATGTAGGTTCTCACAAGAATTTTCATTCTTTGAAAGAGCATTAAGAACCATTAGACCTTTCTTATTAAAGTAAGCATCATCTTCTTCATTATCATCATTATTGTCATGATCATCACTACTTGACGATTTAGAAGATATGCAAGGACTATCAACACAAGCATGTGAAACATTTATAGTTATAGATGTGTTTAAGTCCAAAGATAAATCATTGCAATAAGATAGAGATAAAATATCATCTATAGGAAGCTCACTATCATCATTGCGAAATTTATCCCTACTCACCATTGCATTGTTTTGTGGCTTGCCATATGGAGGTGAGGTAGAAGAAGTTGAGAACTCATTACGCCCGGAGATGGAGGGAGAACAATCATTCTCACTATCAATGGACACACCATAATTGTCTTGAAGCTTGGTCCATAGCTCGTGAGCACTCCGATAAGGAGAGATCGACAAGGCAACTGCATTTCTTAAAGACATGAAAACAACTTTAGAAGCTTGAGCATCTAGATAAGAATTTTCCTCATCCTCCAAAGATAATCTTTTCGGATCCTTTGGAGGAGGAAAACCCATATCTAAGATTTGCTCTATAGATGGATCAATGTCCCTAAAATAATTTAGCATGCGATTTCTCCAATCATTCTAATTAGTGCCATCGAATATTAAAGAGGCATTGTGCACTAAACCACTAGACGACATCTTTACTCTCTAGGCTGTGAAGCCCTATAAAGAGAGAACCTGCTCTGATACCAATTGAAAGGACACGGATGTCGCCTAGAGGGGGGGTGAATAGGAGATTTAAAATTATTACGGTTAAGGCTTGAATAAATGCAGAATAAAAGTAACGTTTAATTTATCAAGCCAAAACCTAAACTAGCTAGGTTCACCTATGTGCACCAACAACTTATGCTAAGCAATATAATCAACTAGGTGATAGCAAGATATATGACTTTAAGCTCGATGTCTATCACAAAGTAAATAGCATAAGGAAGAAGCTCGGGTATAGAAATACCGAGGCACTTGGAGACGATGATTTATCCCGAAGTTCACTTCCCAATGGAAGCTAGTCTCCGTTGGAGCGGCGCGGTGTTCACCAATGTGAAACACCGAGTAGCCTTGATATGGCACACCGTATCTCCGTTGTGTCTTACCACCAATGTGGCGAGGCACTTGTCACTATGTTGCCGTTGAGGTTGACAACTAGAACCTTTTACAAGGATGAAGCACACTCCACAAGTTGGAGGGTCTTCACCAAATGCACCGAGCCACCAAAGACTTGATGCTTCAAGGCCGGGGCACGCACCACAACTCAATTGGTGGCTCCCGACAATGTCTTCGTAGCTGCCAAAGCTCCGAGACTAACAAGGTTGGGCACCCTCCAAAACCTAATTGGAGGCTCCCAACAAATCCCGTGAGCCACCAAGACTCCGAGAAAACAACAACCGTCTAGGGTACCAACGTGCCCTAGAGGAACAAGCTCTAGGGCACCCAAGCACCCAAGAGTAACAAGCTTCTCAACTTCAACTTCCACGAATCACCGTGGAGAACTCAAACCAATGCAACCGATGCAATGGCAAGAACACACTAAGTGGTCAAGTTCTTCCAACCCGAATCCAACCAAAGCAACTAATGCTTGGGAGGGATTTGAGAGGAAGAACAAGGAGAAACACCAAGAAACTCCAAAGATCTAGATCCAAAATGTTCTCCTCACTTAGAGGAGAAATCAAACGGTGGAAACGTGGATCTAAAACTCCTCTCTCTTTTCCCTCAAAAACTAGCAAGAACTATTGGAGAGATTGAGAGATAACCAAGCTCAAGAGGGTCAACAATGGAGGGGAGAAATAGCTCAAGAAGTTGGCCAAAAGTTAGGGTTTATTTGGGGAAGAAGCCCCTTAAATAGGAGGCCAAAATATGGCCGTTGGAGCCATTTTCGCGCAGCCAAACAGGGCAGCCGGCCTGTGGGCCGGCCTAGGCGGCCACCCCTAGAGCAGCCCGTCCTGGGAGCCGGCCTAGGCTGGCCTGGGGGCTGGCCACCCACCTGAGCCGGCCGGCCTTGGAGCCGGCCTAGGCTGGCCTGGAGGCCGGGCACCCAACGGCGATACGAAAACTTCAATATCTTTTTCATCCGGACTCCGATTTCGATGATCTTAGGCTCATTGGAATCGCAACGAAGAGCCCTTCAATTTTATGTAGAGAAACATCATAGTCCATCATGTGAGGATAAAACAAAATGAAGAAAGGTAAACCTTCTCATTTGCAAACCGGAAATGCAATATCTTCCACATACGAACTCCGTTTTCGATAATCTTGGACTCGTTGGAATCGTCACAACGAGCACTACAAGATTATGCAGAGAAACATCATTGTTCAACAAGATATGGTAAAACCAAATGATGAAAGGTAAAACCTTTCTATTGAAAACCGGAAAACCATATCTTTTGCAAATGAAGTCCGAATGACATGAAAGCACTTTTGTTGGAAAGAGGATGACAAATGCTATCCAATAACAAGTGAAAATATTGAAACCAAGCAAGGGAGATTTTGCTAATAAATGGAAGAGTGAAAACTTCCACATAGATGGACCGGCAAAATCTCCAACACCGAAAACTCAATAGGAGACACATATGAGAACCGTTTTCGGTGATCTTGGCCTTGTCATGAAAAGCACGACAAGCAGCAATACCACACTACGATAAGAGCCAAATAGGAACCAAGAAAGATGATGCGCAAGGATGCAAAGGTTTGAGCTCTCTACGACCGATACACTAAAGCTCACTTGAGAGCCCCTCTTGATAGTACGGTTACCTATCCTAAAACCCGGTCTCCCAACTACACCGCGAGACCGGTAAAATATAAACCCTATCAAGATCATACCTTTTCCTTGCGCATTCCACTTGAGCTAGATGATGACGATCTTGATCTACTCTCAAGTGGATCACCTTTCTTGATTGTGCTCCGCTCGGTGGAGACTCGCATATTGCTCCCCCATACACTAATATGGGAGAGACACTCTATCGCATATCTTCACATGCCCTTATCTTGTATGTTGATCAACTTGCACTTAGCCTTGATCAACATATACTCTTCTTCTTTTAGCCTTGACTCCAACATATGGAGTTCAAGCATTCCTTATGGACCAACACTGCAAATATAACTCAAAGCACACATTAGTCCATAGAGATTGTCATTAATTACCAAAACAACACACGGGGGGCAACCATGCTCTTTCACACGGTGAGCACAAAATAAAACTATAATGAAACTCATAATGGTCGTCTTCTTCCTCACATCGATCATCAGCTGTCGGAGCTTGAAACATACACTTAACAAATAACAAAGGATTGGGGCACCTACATACAACAAAGGATTGGGCCACATGCATATACCCTCGCCAACCAAGACTTTGAAGACCGTAATAGCACCTCATGTACGACGAGATCGAATAAACGTAGATGCAACATCGGTTGGGGACACACCACCAGAAGCAGCGCAGGCTTGCAATCCTCCACCACCAATCCAGAGGGTTTGAGAAACCGAACCTTACCGTAGATCCAAATGAACGAATAGATCGAAGATATCCCACCATAGACCAGCGAGCAACTTCCCTTTGAACGACACACCAACTATCAAGATCCAGAGAAAATCAGCAGATCTAATAACACCTACTTGATGGGGTCGTTGCACAGAAAACAAAAATTTTCCTACGCAACAGGCGGAATAAACCCCAAGGATCTAGACCTACTAGATGGAGGTAGCAAAGATGAGATCCAATCTCTTACCCTCGAAGAACGTTCAAAGCGTTTTGTCGATGCAGGGGTTGGTCTGTCGATCCCCGCAACTAGACTCATCTAGTCGCGAGGAAATGTATTTCCTCGAAGTCCAATCCGACGAAGTGCCACAAGGGGTAGCACCTCCGCGGTATCCACACGTACGGCTCGATGTAGATCTCCGCCTTCTTGATCCCGCAAGCAAGGTGGAGATGGCTAGATGGATCTCGGCACCACGACGGTTGTGATGGCGTTGATGGTGTAGTCTCCACGAGCAGGGCTTCGCCAAGCCAAGCAAGAGGAGAGGGAGAGGAGGGCATGGTGCAGCAGCCCTACGGCTAGGGGTGGTGCAGCATCTATGGTGGAGGAGATGGCGGCAACCCTCCGGGGAGAGGGGTGGCGCAGGAGGAGGTGATGGAGGAGGGGTGTGGCGGCTAGGGCACCTGGGGGGAGCACACATAGGTGCGGCAGCCCTCCCCTGCCCCCCCTTTATATAGGAGGCCAGGGGGGCTGCGCCCCACCCCCTCCTAGGGCCGGCGGCTAGGGGAGGCTTGCTTCCCAAGCAAGCCCCCTTAGGGTTAGGGTTGCCCCCTCCCCTCATGGGCCTTTAGCCCATGCCGCATGGGCCCCTTGGGGCTAGGTGGTGCGGCTGGCCCTAGGCCAGTCCACCACTCCTTTATCCCATGTGGGCCCCATACTCCTATGGGCCCCACTTCTAGACTCCTCTAGAACCTTCTAGAATATTCCGGAACCCTTCTAGAAAATCCCGGAACTTTTCCGATACCTCCGGAAACCACTTTCCTTATATGAATCTTATTCTCCGGACCACTCCGGAACTCCTCGTGACGTCCGGGATCCTATCCGAGACTCCGAATCAATATTCATTCATACCATCAATTATCTCATCGCTAACCCTAGCTACATCGGAGCGTTAAGTGTGTGACCCTACGGGTTCGAGAACATGCAGACATGATCATATCAATAATCAACAGCAGGACCGGGATGCCCATATTGACTCCTACATATTCAACGAAGTTCCTTTTCGATTGAACCACGATGCCGAAGATTCTTAATCTCGTATATGATTCCCTTTGTCTCACCGATATTTAATTTGCCCGAGATATGATCGTCGATATCTCCATATCTAGTTTCATCTCGTTACCTGGCAAATTCTCTTTACTCGTCCATAATATAGGATCTCCGTGATTAACACTTAATCACATGGTTGCAACCTTTCTTGATGCTATATTACCGAGAGGGCCCAGAGATATCTTTTCCGTCACAAGGAAGGACAAATCCCACTCTTGATTCATGTCACCCAACAAATACCATCGGAGATACCTGAAAGCCACCTTTATAATCACCCAGTTACGAAGTGACGTTTGATGTCCACAAAGCATTCCTCCGGTAAACGGGAGTGACATAATCTCATGGTCTAAGTAAACAATACTTGGCATATTAAAAGCGTTGGCAATGAAACTTGTGTGACACGATCAATTGCAACTCTTTATTATCGGGTCTTGTCCATCACATCATTACTCCTAATGATATGACTCCGTTATCAAGTGACTGTAACAAGTCCATGGTTAGGAAACTCTAACCATCTCTTGACTAATGAACCAGTCCGGTAGAGGCTTACTAGGGACAACTGGTTGTTTATATTCCACACATGCATTATGTTTCCGGTTAATACAGTTATAGCATGGAGAATAAACTATTATCATAAACATGAATATGCTAATAAACCATTTTATTATTGCCTCTAGGGCATATTCCCAACAGTCTCCCACTTGCACTAGAGTCAATAATCTAGTTTACATTTTCTCGATCCAAACACTCATGGTGTCTAACACTCATGGAGTCTCAGTGCTGATCATGTTTGCTCGTGGAAGAGGTTCGGTCCGTGTTCTGTACTATACAGTTCTTTATGTTCTTTGCAAAACGTCAATGTCACCTGCTTTGACATTACTTTATCATCTCATGATAAACCTATTATCATCACATGATAATTCTCATCATCACATGATGAGTCTAATATATTTGGTTAGAGAGTGAGATTTTCGTTTCCCTTTTATGCCTACATGACGTATGATCAGTCAAGAGGACTTTCACATAGCATGTGCACCCGGAACTCACTCAGTCTTGAAACAAAATTTCTCAAACCATAATATTATATCTTTTAATCCTTGAATTAATCATATACTCCTATATGTTGTAGACTCACAAATCGACAGTGCTATCATGTCACTTCGATATTTTCGATCATGCTTTCGCTGCGCTTCTGCTATCATGAGATCCCCAATCTAGTTTGGTTTTATGACTTCAACCAAGTCTACCAATCTCTAGATTCTATTGTCTCAACTCCATGGAAAAATGACTCCTCGTTTAACATGTTCTTCTAACCAAGAACTTGGGTCACATATCGTCAAATACAAACACATGGTTCTTATATGTTTTCGACCTATGAACAATTCATAGCGAATTCTAACATATCCTCCAACCATCATTTTTGTACTGAGTTATCAACTCAATGTTTCACCTATTTTTCACAAGCAGATGAACCTTTCTTCTCTTGTTTTATTTTGAACTCCTTCAAAAAACTTACTTAGGTTAAACATCATGACATAATGCTTTATCAAACATATCTCCATAGATACATCCATCTCCATGTATATTTGACGTTTCAAACTAACTTCATAAGTTATACGTTGGTTCCTGACTTATTTACAACATTTATGAAATCTCCATTTCACACAAACAAGATGTTGTAAACTCCCACTCAAATATAAACCATTCACATATTAAATTGTGAAACCACTTTGGCTCCCACTCAGAAATATGTTATCTCTATATTTGACCATGATTTAACTAGCTCCCACTCAAACATATGTCACCACATATTTTGATCATGGAAAATAGTTTCTGCTCTAACTTAATATATGTCACCACATATTTTAATTAGATCACACTCGTGTAATTTCTCGATATTTTGGACACCTCCAAAATTCTTAATTAACTATTAATATCGAGAACTCTTTCTACGAAACGCTAGTACTTTACTAGCTTTAAGTTTTATTTATTCCCTACAAAACCCCTTTTGAGGAATAAATATGTGAAACATCACTTTCACAAAATCAAGCAACAATTACTTTGTGATTTAAACTTAACATAGGATGACTCTTAGTCACTTTCGTATTTAAGGTTTCTATTTCTTCTTTGTAGTTTCGTAGGTATGTCTTGTTTCTCAAACATGACAAGTAAATCATGAATATTATTTTGTAACCTGACAAAATTTTATATTCTTGAATCCTACTTTTCTTTAGACAAGCTAAACCGAAATTCAATGATCACCATCATTAATTCCTTTATGTGTCAAGTTTTAACCAACATAGCACTTTACATATGTGCCACTTGATACATAAACAAGCAAGGTTTTAGCTTTTCCATTCCATCAATTCTTTTATCAATGAAACCTTTTCACGATAAATCCACTAAAACATTTAACACAATCAACAATTGATTTGTCCCTTTTAGTCTCTCATTGTGGAATCTCTATTCATAGTCACATATGAATATACTACAAACTTTATTTGCAATAGTTTCTAAACATCCCATAATTATTGAAACCACTGTTTCACATAACTCATATGCGAAATGCAAATCATTAAATAGACCCTTATTTTAAAAACAGAGTGTTTATCAAATATATCTAAATGCTATTATTAAACCCCCGAAATAAAACCCTTCTTTGAGACCACACAATATCAAATAGTGTGTGATTACAATATCTTAGGACATATCAAACTCCTTTGAAATATTCTAAACATTGTAATTTGTGATAACACTTGTCACAAGTCCACATACTAACATATAACTCAAATATTTCGTCTCTTTTGATCAAATCATAAAGACTCAATTTTCTTGTTAACTTAATATCCTAAACTCCAGAAATTTATTTGATCTCATCAAATATCATAACTCGAATAAATACACCTATTTAATCATTTATGATGGAGTACACAAAATAATGACATCTAACATTTGCTAAAAATACAACCAACACTTGTGTTTATTTTCGGCAATTCATGGCACTCTTCCAAAGGGTGGCATTTTAGTCATACTCCTTACAATAAGGCGCATTGATAAAACATCAAAAATGTTTATTCAATACTCAGCACGACTAAAACAATTGTCATTATTAAGTTTTGGATATTTTAGTATGTCTCTTATTTATAAATGTTCAACCAATTTATCATCTAGATTATAATAATAATAATACACTTATAATCGAAACTTGTGATTTCCAAAAAGGATCACTCATGAAAATAGAACAACCATTGTCTTTAACATGAATAACCGTCTCACATAAGCAAGACACACTAATTAAAATCACACTTAATTCGATTACAAAACTTATTCAAATCCTTTAATCCAAATGATAAATATAGAGACAGATCGTTGCCAGCATCAACTCCTTGATTGCCACTATTCTGCAACGTCTTCCCATATCCTTTATGCAAATCTCAAGCAACAGGTTCTGTTTTCATTCAGGATGGCAACGGGTACGGGGATGACCGGGGATGACTCCACCATCCCCGCCCCGATCCCCGCCAATCCCCATACCCATCATCCCCATGAAGCTTAGCGGGGACAAAATGATCCCCATCCCCGTTAACAGTGGGTAACGGTTACCCATCGGGTATCCATGGGGATGTTAATACTAACTGAGAAAAGGTGAGATTAGAGAGGGCATGGTTGCTAAGAAAGGTGGAGAAAATAATTATATGGATTATCTAGGTTTTATTCTATTTATTATGCTTTTTTTTAAATATATTTTATGTTTGTCGGGTATCCATGGAGTCCCCACGGGGATGATTTCATCCCCATCCCCGCCCCGCGAGGCTAACGGGTACCCGCCAGACAATACCCACGGGGGATGATTTCATCCCCATCCCCGCTCCATAACGGGTAAATCCCCGCGGGTACCCGTCCCCACGGGGAATATTGCCATCTTGAGTTTTCATAAAACAGAATGAGTATCAAATACTTATCGAAACTGCCACAATTGCAATTTGGACTTAAACACTTATAACTTGTATATCAATATATACTTTCTGCATTGCCAACTTCTCTTGCTATGGGTTCCACTTTGACATGACGCAGCCGAGACACAAACTCACAGAAAGTGATCAAATCCCTTCCCATGACCTAGTCTCCGACACAATTCTTGAAGCTGGGGAGAAGCTAGCGTATCACCCCATCTATCGCGAAACCGTCATTCATCTCGTGGTTCCAAACAAGCACTAGACGATGATGTATCTCATGCATTATCCTCAGGTGTTGTTCCAAGCAAGTGTTCTTTTCCATCTTGAGTGAAAGAAAACCGTTCAGACATTCGAACCTTACAATTCTAACTTATGCTAAAAAACTATTTTTCAGCTCATCAACAATCTCCATTGCAATCAAGTTCTTGAATTGTCTACTTAGGTCAGAATTCATGAAGGTGCACATCATCCACTTGACTTTCAAGTAGGTGGTTCAAAACCACTCCATGTACTCTTCATCGTTTGCAGAAAAATTTGGGTTTATCTCCTATTGGTTCTTCTAGCACGTAGAGCTGAGCATTGGTGTGTAGGACTTCTTTCAGGACGCAGGTACTACTCAACAAATTTGATCCATCGAGACGCAGTTTTTCAGCAACGAACAGACTACCGTAGTCGGCCATGATCTACAAGGATTTTTGCAAAGACATCTGGACTTTTGTTTATGATAATTTCAGTTCATCTTAATGAACTCCCACTAAACTCAACATCTCTCTGGTTGTTTAGTGACACACGATCCAAATTCACTACACCACAACCGATCATCACGTGAGATGATGTAGCTTCAAAGGTGAACATCACCATGTTGATCATATCATCCATATGACTCGTGTTTAACCTTTCGGTTCTTGTGTTCCGAGGCCATGTCTGTACATGCTAGGCTCGTCAAGTAAACCGTAGTATTTTCGTATGTGTAAACTGGCTTACACCCGTTGTATGTGAACGTAGAATTTATCACACCCGATCATCACGTGGTGCTTCGAAACGAAGATCTTTGGCAACGGTGCATACTAGGGGAGAACACATCTTGATATTAACATGAGAGATCACCTTATCATGCTACCATCGCGATCACATCTAAGCATAATAATAAGGTGCATAAAAGGATTAACATCACATGCAATTCATAATTGTGATATGATATGGCCTTTCTTCTTGTGCTTTTGATCTCCATCTCCAAAGCACCGGCATGATCTCCATCACCGGCATGATCTCCATCATTGTGGCGCCATCACCATGGTTGTCCACCAACTATTGCAACTACAACTAATGCTACTCTTAGCAATAAAGTAAAGCAATTACATGGTGATTCAATGACACGCAGGTCACATAAAATAAAAATAAACAACCATATGGCTCCTGCCGGTTGCCATACTCGACGACATGCAAGTCGCGAAAGATTACAAACATGATCATTGCATACATTATCACAAATCACACATTGGCCATACCACATCACATGACCCCCTCTGCAAAAACAAGTTAGACGTTCTCTACTTTGTTTATGCAATTTTTACGTGGCTTGGGTCAACGAGATAGAACCGTTCTAATCTACGCTAAACCACAACGGTGATATAGTAGTTGCTTATTTACTCATCCTTTTGAAAGGCCTTCCATTGAAAATTGCATCTTCACTAAAGCAAGAGAAACAGACACCCGCCAGCCACTTATGCAAAACAAGTTGCATGTCAGTCGTGGAACCGGTCTCTCGTGCGTGGACGAGTAAGGTTGGTCCGGGCCGCTTCATCTCACAATACTGCAAAGACGCAAAGTGCACGCGAGAAGGTAGCAACATAAAATATCAACGCCCACAACACTTGTGTTCTAATCGCACCAACATCTACGAATAGATCTAGGCTCTGATACCACTGATGGGGTCGTTGCATAGAAAACAAAAAATTTCCTACGCAACAGGCGGAATAAACCCCAAGGATCTAGACCTACTAGATGGAGGTAGCGAAGATGAGATCCAATCTCTTACCCTCGAAGAACGTTCAAAGCGTTTTGTCGATGCAGGGGTTGGTCTGTCGATCCCCGCAACTAGACTCATCTAGTCGCGAGGAGATGTATTTCCTCGAAGTCCAATCCGACGAAGTGCCACAAGGGGTAGCACCTCCGCGGTATCCACACGTACGGCTTGATGTAGATCTCCGCCTTCTTAATCCCGCAAGCAAGGTGGAGATGGCTAGATGGATCTCGGCACCACGACGGTTGTGATGGCGTTGATGGTGTAGTCTCCACGAGCAGGGCTTCGCCAAGCCAAGCAAGAGGAGAGGGAGAGGAGGGCATGGTGCAGCAGCCCTACGGCTAGGGGTGGTGCAGCATCTATGGTGGAGGAGATGGCGGCAGCCCTCCGGGGAGAGGGGTGGCGCAGGAGGAGGTGACGGAGGAGGGGCATGGCGGCTAGGGCACCTGGGGGGAGCACACATGGGTGCAGCAGCCCTCCCCTGCCCCCCTTTATATAGGAGGCCAGGGGGGCTGCGCCCCACCCCCTCCTAGGGCCGGCGGCTAGGGGAGGCTTGCTTCCCAAGCAAGCCCCCTTAGGGTTAGGGTTGCCCCCTCCCCTCATGGGCCTTTAGCCCATGCCGCATGGGCCCCTTGGGGCTAGGTGGTGCGGCTGGCCCTAGGCCAGTCCACCACTCCTATATCCCATGTGGGCCCCATACTCCTATGGGCCCCACTTCTAGACTCCTCTAGAACCTTCTAGAATATTCCGGAACCCTTCCAGAAAATCCCGGAACTTTTCCGATACCTCCGGAAACCACTTTCCTTATATGAATCTTATTCTCCGGACCACTCCGGAACTCCTCGTGACGTCCGGGATCCTATCCGAGACTCCGAATCAATATTCATTCATACCATCAATTATCTCATCGCTAACCCTAGCTACATCGGAGCGTTAAGTGTGTGACCCTACGGGTTCGAGAACATGCAGACATGATCATATCAATAATCAACAGCGGGACCGGGATGCCCATATTGACTCCTACATATTCAACGAAGTTCCTTTTCGATTGAACCACGACGCCGGAGATTCTTAATCTCGTATATGATTCCCTTTGTCTCACCGATATTTAATTTGCCCGAGATATGATCGTCGATATCTCCATATCTAGTTTCATCTCGTTACCTGGCAAATTCTCTTTACTCGTCCATAATATAGGATCTCCGTGATTAACATTTAATCACATGGTTGCAACCTTTCTTGATGCTATATTACCGAGAGGGCCCAGAGATATCTTTTCCGTCACAAGGAAGGACAAATCCCACTCTTGATTCATGTCACCCAACAAATACCATCGGAGATACCTGAAAGCCACCTTTATAATCACCCAGTTACGAAGTGACGTTTGATGTCCACAAAGCATTCCTCCGGTAAACGGGAGTGACATAATCTCATGGTCTAAGGAAACTATTCTTGGCATACTAAAAGCGTTGGCAATGAAACTTGTGTGACACGATCAATTGCAACTCTTTATTATCGGGTCTTGTCCATCACATCATTACTCCTAATGATATGACTCCGTTATCAAGTGACTGTAACAAGTCCATGGTTAGGAAACTCTAACCATCTCTTGACTAACGAACCAGTCCGGTAGAGGCTTACTAGGGACAACTGGTTGTTTATATTCCACACATGCATTATGTTTCCGGTTAATACAATTATAGCATGGAGAATAAACTATTATCATAAACATGAATATGCTAATAAACCATTTTATTATTGCCTCTAGGGCATATTCCCAACACTACTCTCACTGCCCCTTCGCCGACGCCGAAAACGTTGACGAGGTAGGGAGAGACCTTATTCCAAGACGCCATCGTCGCACTATCAAACCGATGCCGCCATTGAAAACTAAAACCAAAACCTAACATTAGAGACCTTGTAACAGCGCCGAGCGTAGGTCCAAGATTCCCACCACTCCCACCACCAGAGCGATAGTCAGAGGAGGCGGGACCCGTCAAAATCTTGTTGAGGAAACGAAGACGGCAGCGGGGCTAGGGTAAACCCTAGCAGCCGCCGCTCTCTTTCTACTCTACTCCGTACAATTCCTTTGGATCTGAGTTTTGAGATCAAATCATATTTTTGCGACCAAAAATTTGTCTGGAAATCACCACGAGTGGGCCTTGTCGCACTAGGTAACTTTTGGCATGGTACGGCCCAAACCCCTACCACGGAGCAGCTGAAAAACTCCTGCCTGCGCTAGCTAGGAACACTCCAGCAGCTGATCTCTGGACGAGACGAATCGAAGCCGATCCGACTGTCCAAATGCAGCAGGCGCAGGCGAGCTCGGTCCTGCCGGTCGTGCTCCTAGGCTGCGGCGGCGTTGGCCGCCACCTCCTCCGGCACATCGTCTCGTGCCGCCCTCTCCACGCCAACCAGGTCAGGTTCATCCCCCTCGCCGCTTTCCCCTTCCCGATTCGGCGGCGCCCTCGTCGCTCATACCATGCTAGCTGCTTCCGATGATAGGGCGTTGCCATCCGGGTTGTGGGGGTTGCTGATAGCTCCTCGCTGCTCGTCGCCGACGACGTCCGCGCCAGCGGCCTCGATGACGCGCTCCTCACCGATCTCTGCGCCGCCAAGTCCGCCGGCTCGCCCCTGTCGTCGCTGCTCGCTCGCGGTATTCCTCGTCTCATATCGTTGGGGGTTCGGTTTTATCCGTATCGTGTCGATTTGATGTATAGCTGGATTGGGCATATGGAGTTTCAGGGCACTGTCAGGTGTTCAACAAGCCGGAGGCAATGGGGAAAGTCATCGATGCTGCTACCATGCTTGGGAGAACAACAGGTTTGTCAAATTATGCGCTCAGTTGCTCACAAATCACAGGCGACACACCTACCGACCTAACCATTCCCGTTGCACAATATATTATACCTGGCAAGGTTATATGTTTCAATCAATAGAAAACATAAATATAGGATCCCTGCTTTCATCTCTGTGATTGTTTCGATGTTATTTCTCGTTTTGTGTCTGTCTACCAATCTTCCTCACTGGCTGTGTTATACCTGAATACTTGCTGTAGGTCTGGTGCTAGTTGATTGTTCTGCAACTTATGACACCGTTTCTCTGCTGACGGATGCCGTGAACCATGGATGTTGCGTTGTATTGGCAAACAAGAAACCTCTTACATGTGCTTATGTAAGGCTATCTTGGCTCCTAGTCTTATTTAATGCTGTATAATCTCACATTGTTTTATGTTCAGTCAATCAGGTAAGGTTTATGCTTGCTTACCTGATTTGTTTACTTGCAGGAGGATTATGAAAAGTTGACCTCACACTTCCGCCAGATAAGATTTGAATCTACTGTATGTATGCACATGCTACTAGGAATGTTTTTTTTCTTTTCTTGCTCATTTCATGTCTGTATATGTGTTCGTTTTTTCTGTTAATTTCTGATGTTGATTCTTTATTCTTGATTTCTTGTTCCTCATGGATGTTCATTCATTACCCTTGTTCGCTTTAATGTCAAAATACAATGAGATTGGGCTGTAGGTGTCAGGCCATGTATATTCAGACTACTTTTTCTTTGCTGTTTCCGCGGTTCTCTTGCTTTCTGATGTTTAATTTTTACAAATGACCTCTTCAGACCAATGCAATCCTTACTTCCAGGTCGGAGCAGGTTTGCCTGTAATAGCTTCTGTAACCCGTGTTATTGCATCTGGAGATCCAGTTTCCCGAATCGTTGGCAGCCTGAGTGGTATGTAATTGTAACATGTTTGTTATGATAAGGTACATGTTTTGCAAATAAAAATAAACTCTTTTGTTGATACATTATTGTAGGTACTCTTGGCTATGTGATGAGTGAGCTGGAGGATGGGAAAAGATTTAGTGAAGTTGTGAAAACAGCCAAGTCTCTTGGTTATACAGAACCAGGTATAAAAGATATATTCACCTGATATACATCATCATGACATTATGTATATATGTGTACTCGTATATATAGTCAATTACATATTTCCAGAAACTAGATGGTAGGTAAGTAAGAAATGGTTTTCATCAGGTTCCAAGGAGAATGGATAGTTTCATTATTGGATTGCAACAACATATTGCTACTTTATCTGTAATATGTCACAATAATATACTCCCTCTGATCCTAAAAGAGTGTCGTGAGTGGTGCTAGTTAGTTGTACACAGCTAGCTCATTTCCAGCGACACTCAAAACGGATCGGAGGGAGTATATGTTATTTTCGAAGGACTGCTGTTTAATGAGTATAAGGAAGATGGTAAAGCTTAGACATTACAATGGACATATACTGATGTACTCTCTTATTGATTTTTCTACTTTTCTATATGTGTACTTCAGAGTTTAAAGTTTATCTTAAGGCATGAGATTTTCGAGTGTAGCTATAGACTAGAGCTACTTTCCTAAAAGCACAATGCTGTAAAAGAAAATAAGGTGGGACGCCATGAGAGTCTGCAAAAACAGTTCAACTAATGAGTTATATATTGTGTCTGGCTTTCTTTGTTGAATAAATCCTAAAGGTAGTATATGGAGTAGGATGGATATACTTTGTTTAACTTATGCTTTGCTTGGGAAAGTGTATTTATTATGTGCTGTTTAATTTAATTTTGGTAGATCCCCGTGATGATCTCAGCGGGATGGATGTGGCTAGAAAGGTTAGATAGCTCACATTTTTCATGCACTGAGTTAGTAAGCTATGTGGTGCTCGTGAATGTCAACATAATTCACTTTACTAGTGTCTTTGTTTAGCCTTTGGCAGTATTATTCTTCTCTTGTTAGGTGAAGTACCAAACTGATATGCATATTCTGTGAACTCCTCCATGTTACGTACTTTTTATGCGTTTATGTTTTAATGCTAGGATTTGATTAAAAAAACCTTAACTAGTACAACCAAAATCATAAAATAGCATCCAATTCAAGCAGGCCATTCCTACTTTATCGACCTGTCCTAGTTTTAATTTCATTATCTTCACCTTCCAGTTAGCCATTTGCATATGGTCTACATTAAATAATATTATGTTATTTAAAATTTAAAAAGGAAATCTGTATTCAGGTTCAAATGTTTCATAACTTTTGTTTGGTTCTTTGTTAACTAGTCAGACTAATTCATTTGCGTGCAGGCATTGATCCTAGCTAGGCTTCTCGGGCAACAGATCAGCATGGAAGATATCAATGTACGCCTATCTTCAGTTTTGTTCAGCTAACATTTGCAATTTGTGAATAAGAGCCTCTTTGTTTGGGCTTATTTTGGCCTTTTGGACTTTGGCTTATAGGTGCTTTTGGATTTAGGAAGCCAAAAGAATTGGATATTGGCTTCCAAAAGCCAAAACCATTTATTTAGGTGCTTTTTTTTGGCTTATAAGCCAAAGTCAAAAAGCCAAAATAAGCCCAAATAAAAAGGGCCTAATCCCTGTGCATGGGATGATATTTTTCGTTGCTATAGCTTAACCTTTATGCACATTCCACTTTACAGTTAACCTGACTGTTCACCAAGGATCATGTAGGTTGTAGATGAATCAACTCATTTTCACATCAGTCTACAAAGACTCTTGTCATATGCTGGTACTTATTTGTTATGCGTATGACTCTTCTTGTCTATTAGGGAGAGATAGATAACATCGGGTTAAATGCCACCAATCATACGCTACAGTTTGAAAAACTGTGAATACCCTCCAATGTGTGTAAAGCTATAATTTGATTGATCCCATAATTATAATCTGTAACCTGCAAAAACCATTGCTCGCTTGAGTTATCACTTTTGTGGAAAGCTATGTTATTAATTTACTGCCCTACATTCCAGTGAGGAAGTGTGTGTTCGAATAGGCACTCTATATTATTTTGCTGGGCTAATTTTGTAATTATCTTCAGGTTGAGAGTTTATATCCAAGTGAGTTAGGACCTGAGGTTATGTCCACAACGGAGTTTCTTGAAAGTGGATCGGCGCAACTTGATAAGAGGATTGAAGAAAGAGTCAAGGCAGCATCTTCGAGAGGAAATGTTCTTCGATATGTTGGTGTCATTGCAAACACAGGGTATGTATCCAGGTACCTGCCCAATGCAACGGGCATGGTGCAATGTCCATTTGCATTGTCAATCAGTGTTTTTACATGTACAAAAAAGTACAAGTCAAAACCTCCAATCTATTCTCTGGATCTACAGCAGGAGTAGATCATTAGCTATTTGTCCAACTATAAAACCCTTCTGGTACAGTAAAATGCCGTTAACTGGAAAATGAAGGACGATATACTGGACATATGGTTCTCCATTATCGCAGATGTTTCTCATTTCACATTTTTCTCAAATGCTTATCTTGTGCATGCGGCAAAGTTAGTTTCAGTCTTCTTCTTGATGTCCCCATTTTGTAGGTGTCAAGTGGGTCTTCAAGAGGTCCCAAAAGATTCTGCACTGGGGAGATTGAGGGGAAGTGACAATGTGGTATCTTAACATTTCTCTCTTTCCTTTTCTCTTGTTCGTTCATTGCAATTCGTCACTTCTCTGTCAACTGCCCAACGGATGCTTATTCACAGCTTTAAACAAAAAAGCTGAGCAGGGTTTCTTTTTCCTTCTATACTGGGTGTGCTGGTGTCTCACTCAACCCTTCTAGATCATTTGTTGATGCAAATAATACTGTACTTTTTGTTTCTATGCGGTTTACCTCTTCTTTTGGTACTCTTGACAACTTAGAATAAAGTGAGTTATTCTAGAAGTACCAAAGTCAGTATTGCTTAAACTGGTTCCAATGTGTGAGAAGCAGTTTTATGAAAAACTCAGATTTCCGTAGATGTGTTTCGGAACAATAGCAGAATCAAGTCTTACATGCTCTGATGTTCAAGTGATCCTGTTCTGCGAATTAGCAAATAAATGGTACAAAATGGGCATTAGCCTCTTGAATGGCGCACGCCTCCTTTTGATGTCCTGATTTTGCTCCGTTGCATCTCTGACAAATACCTTTCGTTTTCTGAAAACCAATGCATTAACAGCTACAACATTTGACTATTCAGTAGTACAAATTTTCTTTCGGAGACTGGCCATTGGTGCAGTGAATTTTTTACAAATGCATTGTTTCTCCTGTTCAGGTGGAGATATACAGCAGATGCTATGAGAGTTCCCCGCTTGTGATCCAGGGCGCAGGAGCGGGCAACGACACCACCGCTGCAGGAGTTCTTGCTGACATAATCGATCTTCAGGATCTTTTCCAGAAAAGGAGCTAGTTTAGCACCGGGAGTGTGATTTACTGTGCCGTCACGTGGACTGAACTGATTGGTTTTGGCCTTTTGAGGATGTATCAACGTTTTGGTTTCCGTTCGTCCGTAAAATCATGTCTAACAGTCGTCAATCCTGTACGGAGTATGCTCCTGTATATTATGAGATTTTTTCAAACCTAGACATTTTTCAGTTCATATGCTCTTATATTTCTCAAAAATGCCTTCCCCGTCTCTTTTTCCCTTCAAAATCTGGAAACACTTTATTAGCTAAAAACATAACTACATAATCCAGTGCATTTCATTGGTATAAATACAGGTTTATTTACCAATGGGGAGAGACCTGAAGTTCTTGCATTAATATCAAAATGGTTACACCAGTGCAAAGAGGACGCTGAAAGAAATCAAAATACAATTATGTCCTCCCTGTTTGCACATACTAGGACCCAGAGAGAGCTGCTATACGTATGCCGTTTTTACATCCCACACTCATCCGACGATGCAAGCACACCGTCCGCGAGGCACTTCCGGTCCGTGAGCAGCATCCAGTGGCACAATGCAACCATCGGACAAAAAACGTCGGATGCAGAGCTATTCCCGGACCCAAAAGCTGTCAACAAGAATGTTGATTCCTAAAACGCATGCCGACACGGGCAGGCCACCATCTCAAAGCCGGTGAGCCCCCATTTATCCACCCTCACTATTTTGTTCATCTTTTCATTTTATATTCTACCACACAAACATATTTGATGGTATACAAATTTGAAGATTATTATCATACAATATAAAAACTCAACAATGATTCAAACTTTTCAACCATATTTTGAATTTAAGTTCAACTGCTAAATCATGCAAGGCACCAATGCATGAGTCAATTATCTGATGTTGAAAACATTACCAAAAAATGTATGAAATTTGAGCTGGCCGGATGTACATGCAGCAATCTTGAACTGGTTTGATGGATCATGTCGGCGACGAGGAGCGCGGAGGAGGACTGTCAGACCCTTCCTGGACACGACTAGGTGCTGGTCTAGACGCAGAGGGTTGGCGGCGGCGGTCGAGCACGGTCCATTCAGAAGGTGCATCCATCATGCGATTTGATGTGGGAGGGGAGAGAGAGAGAGAGATGGTACGTGGGAGGAGAGACATTGGTGTGTGGTTGGGTGCGCTAGCAGACAAAAATCTGATGTGGCATCGTACGGTAACCTCCTCTCCCATCCCCGCTAAGGTTGGTGTCGTTGTTAGAGCATCTTCACAAGCGCTCTCAATAACGCTCCCAATAGGCCCATTGGGGCCGCCGACACGAAAACAACGCCCAGAAGCGGCCCCTATAACAGCAGTTTTATCGGACGAGCCCAATAACACGTCCGGCACCCACACGCCGGTCCTGGTCTGTAGGGACCGGCGTGGGAGTGGCGACACGCGTGGCAACCCTCGCCACGTTGGATTCTGACATGCGGGCCACCCTTGTGAGCGGCCCAACGACAATTTTTAATTGCAAGTGCCGGTGGAGATGCTCTTACCGGAGGAGAAGGAGAGAGGGGTTGGGAAGGAGAAAGCGACTCTTAAAGTCTCAATGGAAGAGGAGGGATAAGAGAGAAATGAGGGGCCTATATATAAATACCTTGAGCAACAAAGGTCGGCCCCCAAAATTTCCACTTTTTGTGATCCATTGACACGCAAAATCAAGAAAAAAAACAAAAAAGATAATCTCGACCAGACGGTTGAGGCAACGAAGCCTCACAGACAGGTGGCCCCGCCTGCCGACCTATGTGTGGCTGGAATTCTCAAAAAGGCATCCCTGATTTCAAATCCCGCTCGCCGCCGCTTGCTCGGTTCAGTCGCTTCTGGTCTCGGCGGCGGGCCACCAACCCAGAACCCACCCGGACACACCACCGGTTACCCATGGCCGCCGCCGACCATCAGCACGGCCGCATCGACAAGGAGAAGGAGAAGGAGCTCCTCTCCTCCGTGGTGGGCGACATTCGCTGCTACTCCGGCTCCGACCCCCTCCGCCCATGGCTCAGGTTCGGCCCCGCTCCCAATCACTGCACCTACCCGCACATCGACCCTCTTTTCCTCTTCTCTGATCGACCGAGTTCGTTCTGCAGAGGGATCCGGAGGCTCGAAGGGGCGCTGCCGCCGCAGACGCTCCGGGAGAAGCTGCCGAGGTTCCTCCAGAAGTGCGCCCAGGAGTTCCAGGACGAGCCCCGCTACCGCGACGACCCACGGTACCTCCGCGTCTGGATCCAGATGGTGAGCCACCTGCCGCTACTGCCAATCCACACTAACGGCTGACTTTTCGCTCCGAGAGGGTTTCATTTCGTTGGGGATCTATTCAGATATGGCGAGGTTGGTTGGTATATTTGGCTGCAGAGTATCATCTGCTTCCTAATTTGCTGATGCTAGGAGTTGCTTAATCCTCTCGCTGGAAACCACAGTGACAGAGCTCCGTTCCGCTCGTGATCTCTTTGTGACAGGAACATTCTCTTGGATTGTTGCCAGATCATATTGTGATTACATTGTGTTGATGATGTAGATGGACTATGTGAAGGATGCAAAGCCATTGCTGAAGAAGTTGGAGAGAAACAGGATCGGCCTCAGGAGAGCTGCGTTTTATATGGCCTACGCGCTATATTATGAGAAGCGTAGGAGGTTTCAGGATGCTGAGAAGATGTACCGTGTGGGAATCCAGACGTAAGCTCTTGCCCACCATGTTGTAGAGGATACCATTGTTTGCACTGAAGTTTGTTACTCCCTGAGATCCAAAGCAAGTGTCGCAGTTTTGAACTAACCCCAGTTCAAAACTGCGGCACTTATTGTGGATCGGAGGTAGTATTATTTTCTGAATACAAGTCCGATTAGCTTCATCTGATATATCATGATGCATAAAAAACATGCATGTTGTTTTAATGAGCACTTCTCAAGTTCACCTCATGACCAGTGGAAGAATAAGGCTTTAGCATCTACTAGTTCTGTATTTGTGACTAGCTTATATAAAATATTTATTTGGTTATATATAAGTGCACACCAACTACGACGGGTTGCTGAACAAAAACGTCATTAAGTAAATAGCACGGGTACGTAGCACTTAACAGTTGGGTATTAGGATAACTAGGGGAGAAGGGGTTACGGCTTGCAAGCAGTGGTCTGTGTCAGAACAGATCTCCATATGTAGCTCTTTGGAATGTAAACCTGAGTACTTAATGAAAGCGTTCAATAGCCTTGCAGAGCCTATCGAGGAGTTACACAAATCACATGATCAGTTTATCCGTCGGATGGAATTATACCAGAAGAGGAAAAATAAAGTATAGCTCTCACTTCTTATAGCTGGTCATTTCATTTTATACCTTGGCAAACAATGTGTGTATGCGATCTTTCTTACAAATAATATACGCTTTTCAGCTGCAGGAAGGAATGCCTTGCAGAGGTAAGCCACTTGCTACATGTGCAAACCAAGCAGAAGGTACGCCTGGAAAAATAAAATCTCGTCTCATGCCATCCAAATTAGTTTCTAGTGCAATCGCTGCTGCCTGGTCAAGTTTCCCTTTTTTTCTGTTAAAATCTTATTTATCAACCATTTCTAGAATAGATTAATTTTTTTAATCCCTTTTGGCACTTCAGTTATCATTCAATTAGTTCATTACGTGACTTGTCATTTTCATTATCTTTTACTTCTCGATGGACACACAAATAGAACAGATCGCAAGTGGAACTTACATGTTATTGGCAATATTTTGCAGGTCAAAGCAGAAATTCTCCAGAGCCGAAGTCCAATCCAATGCAAAAGTTGGGAAGTGGTTCAAATTCTTCATTGTGCCGTTATCCTGTATTAAGTCATGCTAAAGATGGTGTACTATCCAGAGGCATCTCAGGACATAACAAGAATTTGTCTCGTTCTAATAGTGATGATACTGTAGTTGTGCGATTTGTGGGCTCTGCATTGGTTGGGAAGTCCGAAACTGAAGATGCTTGTCATCATGGCCTCATTGAACCAACTATAAACTTGAAGGAGGCTATGCATGATATCAATAACATGTTTCAAGAGCCAGTGGAACCAGAGACAATGCTAAAGAAACGCTCAAAGCGTGATCAACCAAAGTTTAATCAGCAGGCAACACTTAATATCTTTGTTGATGAAGAACAACCTGACAGTAATGATTCAAAAATTCTCCATGACAAGAACGCACAGTCAGACAATCCAAATTTCAGTCAACAAACAAGTGCATTTGATATATTTGTTGATGGAGATGGTCCTAATGGTAACAACCAAACTGTGGGCAAAAACAGGAACAGCAACAAGGAAAACAATCAGAAAACAAGTGGATTGTGCATCTTTGTTGATGAAAATGGGCCTAAGGGCAATGATCAAAATGCCACGCACCACAAGAACACTAGGGGTCCTCCCAGACCATTGCGTGATTCAGCAAGGCAGCAGGGGCTAGGTGAGTTCCAAAAGCCATTTGTGGGAGGGTTTGCAATATTGGCTGATGATGAAGATGAACAATGTGAGAAAAATGATGCTCATGGTAGGATACAAGCTAATCCAGAAACAAGAAATGGGGAAGATGAGAATCCTTTAATTTCTGGACCTGGAGAAGACACAATCATTCATAGGTTTGTTGGATCTGCTGTTGTTGATGAGCCTAAAGTGGAAAATGCATGCCATCATGGGTTAGTTGATCCAACTATTAATCTGAAGGAGGCTATGGATGATATAAACAACATGTTTGGGAAACCACTGAACTTCAAAGATGGCAAAAGACCAAACAGGAAAACCAATGCAGTGTCAGAGAGAAAAGCAGCTCCGATTTCTGGTTTCTCCATATTATCTGATGATGATCTTAGCAAGGACCCTGCTGCCAAAGAGAAAACCATTTCTTGTTTCTCCATATTATCAGATGATGACATTAGCAAGGACCCTGCTGCCAACGACAAACCCAGCAATTCCTGTAAATTTGGATCTGAGAGTGGTCTATTTGAGCCAACTATTACCACCCGGGATGTCATGTCGGAGATCAATGATATGTTTGGAATGTCACTTGACTTCTAAGGCACTTGCTTATAGGGAACTTAATTATTTGACAGGTACTGTTTACCTTTACCCTGTTACTATTTCCTTGAGAGTCTGGACACAATACATGTGAAATGTGCAGCATATTTCATCTAAAAAATGGAAACAAGGAGTATATTGCTATATTTGATATCTTTGTTGCATAGTTAGTGATTGGTGAATATTTCAAACGTAGACACTTCACGTTTATGATTTTTATGTATGAATGTATTTCCTGATTCAGTTTCCTTGATATATATGGGAAGTGGTCATTCCATTGGTGATTTATATCCCCTTGATGCCTTGATAATTTGCTCTCTTACCTGAAAAATGGTTCTTTTGATGCAGGTAAAGAAGATGTTACGAGATCACCCCTCTGGTGATCCAGGCTGCAGGAGCCAGGACATAAACCAGGCCTGTTTAAAGAGGTCTCGCCGATAAAAAATCTCCAGGATTTTCCAAAAAACAGACATGCTTAGCTTCTAGGTCTATGTTTAGCACCAGGCACATGAGTGTCACACCATATGAATGCTTGTACAAGCTAATTTGTTGCCTCGGGACTTGAGGTCACAGAACAATTCGTTCGCCCCACCTCCGTATTTATATGTTACAAATTTTGCACATTTGTTATTTCATCAGATTCTTGGCTAGCGTTGATGCCGTTCTTTATTGGAAGTCACTGCCACTCCAGTATCAAAATCTTTCTCCATGTCGCCTGGGTTCTTACTGTTTTGTACCGCAGGAATTTTACAGGAATCTGATTAAAAAAATCTGTTCCAGATGGTGCATACACTTTACCTTTGCCTCTGTGACTAAACTATATATATGGTCATTAAGTCTTTGCTTCCACTTTTTCTGATGTTTGTAGACAACATATTGCAGGTTTCTATTGGTGAAACCGATGTGAATCAACTGATTGTAGCAGCAATTGTAGCAGGTATGCCTACGCAGATGTCGATAAGTAACGAAACATAGATTAATCAGAGGTAGCGCGCTAACATTTTAAGAAAAATTTGAAACCTAAAAAAAATCGGATAAAAGTTATGTGCATACATCTCGACATTCTATATGCTCACCAAGTCTTTTTACGGAAAACCTATATTTTTTGTGTCCTGTGTAAAGAAGACAAATTTTGATGCCAAAAAAAACTTTTCACAAGACTTTTTTTGTCTTTTTTACACAGGCCACAAAAACTGTCGTTTTTTCATGAAACTTGTTGTGCGCACATAAAACATCGAGATGTACGCACCAAATTTGTGTTTGAATTTTTTTGACATACCAAAAATATGTTTTCCGATGACAGGCATGTTACAAAGGGAATTTCCCCATTGTTTATCCCTATCCGATATGAGTGATACATTAACGGGCCTAAACAGGTGCACCAAGAAGAAGCCGACTGGTTCAAGTTCCCGGCTCGGCTCAGATAATTCGCTACCCGGCGTTGCCAGATGACTCCTCTCGCATGTGTGAATCCATGGTGATCTCTGCACGTGTTCCTTTCTTGTTGCTTCTCTCTCGGAGGTGATCCTGAGTCAGTAGGACAGCAGGTCTAGACTCCGGTTCAAGTGCACTCTTACACATGGTAGAATTTTTTTTTTGCGAAAAGGAATCTGACATTAATAGAAATACCGAACAGTACAAAACATCTCAAGAAAAACAAAAAATATAACAAGATACTTGAGATGCGCTTCGTCTTCAACTTCCAGACCGTGTCGACGGCGCGTCGCCGCTGCCGCTCCTCCCAGAACCAGCCTGACGTTGTTGGATGCGGACGGGAAGATGCCGAATGGGTCAATAAGACCACATCCGTCCTGGAGTTGAAGAAGAAGGATGAACCGCGATGAAGCTCCATGATGATCCAGAGAGCGTCGCCGCCAGAAGTTCTCGAGAACCACACCACCACCGCTGATATGGGGCTGAAGTCGGAGAGACATTATTGCAAGAAGCGCCGCCAGCCTGCCACCACCAACAGAGCGCCACCCTAGCAAACCTGGACACTAAAACCAGAAAAACGGAACCCTCCAGCCGACGAGGGTCGAGATCCACCGCGCCTCCATGGTCCGAAGGCCATAGAAACGGAGCAGATCGGCGGCAGCGTCGACGGGAGACGACAACCCTAATTGCCTCTACTGACTCTCAGGGCGAAGGGAACGGTTCGCGTGCCACATGGTAGTATATTCAGATTCAGTTATCACATGGATGTCCATCAAAGACAGAATTTAATCTCTAGAGACGTAAAAAGAGAAAGGGCAAGGAACGATAGATGGATGCTAGATAGTACAATTACGTAATGTGTACTAATGTGGAAAACTCGCAGGTGAGCCCGAGCTCACCTGCACCCTCGGATTTCGCAAAATTCAAAAAATAGTAAAACTTTTTGAAAAATTCTGAAAAAAATGGGGTGCATATGTATACAAGTTCTTCACATCCGTGCAAATTTTTAGAATAAAATGACATTCTATGCGCTCTGTGCAAAAAAGACAAAATAAGACATTGAAAACATGTGTATTCAATTTTTTTTTCTGACAACTCGGGTTGTCTTTTTTGCACAGACCATATGAAATATCATTTGATTATGAGAATTTACACGAGTGTGAAGAACTCGTACTAATGTGCCATATATACCACTATTACTAGTCTAGTCTAGTCCATGCCTAGCTTCCTGGGTCACGAAAGTGTACATGTCCTAGCAATAAATCTTCACTGTACCTACACATGCAAGGTTCTCAGATTATTCACATGATTTTATAGAAATTTCGTAGGTAAACGTACAATTCTGGCAGGAATCAGGGGGGAAATTCGCGGGAATGTTGAGATAAGATTGTCGCTTATATGCTAGAAAATAAATCAGGGTGACAAACAGATAGTCGAGAGAAATTTTCATTAATCTAGGCTCATATATGGTGATTAAGATTTTCGGTTATATGCACACTTAAACAAATCCGTGGCGAACTTGTTGTTCATACATCATTTTCTCCGTAAGAAAATTGTTATTCATATTTTTTAATAAGGATAAGAGGAGGGTGAACTAATTGGTGTTGAAATTTTAGGCAATTTACAGATAAGTTTAATTAGCGAAATCACCATCACAAGCACTACTAAGTTTTACCACAGCGACAAACTAGACATATCCAGCAGATCTACAGATGAACCAAACACTAGTGCAAATAGAGAATAAGAGCACATACGTATTGACCGGAAAGGTCCCCACCACAGCGTTGTTGTCTTCAGCCATGGTGTTGAAGGTGACGTAGTGGTTGTAGAGGAAGTAGTCGTACGCTCGATGCAGATGCAGGGGAGTGGATGCGAGCCCCCCCAAAACCTTATCAACCCTCCCCCGGTGTAGGATCTCAAGGGGCGGGGTTTCGGAAGCCTTCTCTCCCGGACGGCAGTGCACGCAGTCGCCGGGATGGAGAAGCCTAGAAGCAGCGCGACAAAACGAACTTGGCAGTGGAAAGGAAGAAGTGAGCCGTCGTTCCGCCCGATCCACTCGTTCTGTCTCCACATAGCCTTGGGACACATGCACAAGCATGTTGACACTGTTGTGCCATGTAAAAGTTTAACCTTTCACAAAACAAGCTCTAACTCGAACTCAATTCACGATACATGACATGTGTGCATGGCGAGGGGAGGTGGGCGGAGGAGGAGTGTGGATAGGCTCATCCTATTCTCACTCACTATTGGGAGAAAGAGCTGCTCTTATAAGCTGCTTCAACTCTCTCCCAACTAGCGAGGTGGGACTAAACTTAGTCCCATTCCCACTCCTAGTGCAAAATCATGATTGTGCCTTCAGATTTTCGGGACTTGCTCTAGGATAAATGGGCCTTGGCCCATTAGAACCCAATAATCCTCTACCAGATCTCACAGACACATTAGATTGCACTCTAGTTCCATTTCATTGTTTGATATACTTGAAGTTCAGTGGAGACTATTTAGTTGAAGTTCCACACCTAAACAAGGAGCTACACTTGACTACAACTGAACAATGGACTAGGCCTTGAATTGTCAGTCTTATGCAGAAGGTTTCAATCAATGTCGTTACTGTTACAAGGCTACCGAGACTTCTTCGTGGGTGGAGCATCTACAAGTCGTACTCGTCGGCACTTCCATGAGCTTACTAGAGATTCACCCAAATCTCATACACTTTGACCAGCAGTGTAGCTCACATAGGTGTATTCTTTAAAGATCGCCATGTAGAACAGTGTATTCTCTCATCAAGAGCCCAATAGAACACATTAAGATGTAATCAACCTGCCTAACTATATTCTATGAGATAATTGCATCTGTAGCAGAGTGGGAGTTTTATTAAAGTTCTCTCAACCAGTTTCTCCGGTTTGTTTCCCAGCCCCTAATTCGCAGGATCTCCGATCACCTAGGTAAGGTTACCCCTCGGAAACTCAAGTGGGTCGTAAACCCATCTCCATCGATGCATTGTCTATCATATTTCTTGATAGACCTTTTGTAAAAGGATCTGCCAGATTCTTAGCCGTTTGGTCAATTTCTGACAGTCTTTAATTTACTCTTAACATGCCTTGGACTTTTCATATTATCTTTAGAACTATTCACTTTGACAATCAGAGCTTGGTTCTCATAGGTCATGAGGATAGGCGGTATTGGTTTTTCAACCATAGGCGAGTCTGTTAAGAGTTCATGAAGCCATTATGCTTCGAGACTAGTCATGTCTAATGTTGTGAGTTCTACTTTCATCGTTGACCTCGTTAAGATGGTCTGTTTTTAAGACTTCCATGAAACAGTGCCACCACCAAGAGTGAATATATATCCACTTATGGACTTTATCTTATCAACATCTGAAATCCAGTTTGAATCATTATACCCTTCAAGAATCTCGGATACTCGGTATAATGAATTCCATAGCTCATCGTTCCTTTTAGGTAGCACAATACTCTTTCAAGAGCATGCCAATGATCATGTCTTGGGTTGGCCACAAACCGGCTTAGTTTGCTCATAGCAAACGATATATGAGGCCTCGTAGCGCAAGCTAAATACATGAGTGAACCAATGATTTGGGAGCATCTCAATTGACCTCTAGTGTTCTTTTGATTCTTTCGAAGCTTCACACTAGGATCGTAAGGTGTGGGAGAAGGGTTGCAATCAGCATAGCCAATTTATGCTCATCACCTTTTCAACATAGTGCAATTGCACAAGTGTAATTCCACTATTTTCATGTCTCAACAGCTTGATGTTGAAGATAACATCAGCTTCCTCAAGGTCTTTCATCTCAAAACATTGAGATAAGAAAGTTTTCACCTCCTCAATCACTTTGAGTCTTGTCCCAATAATTAGTATGTCATCTACATACAAGCATAGGACAACTCCCTCGCCCCCACCATGGCGGTAGTATAAACATTTGTTGGCTTCACTTACAACAAAGCCCACAGATGTTAAAGATATTTCAAACTCCTCATGCCATTTTTTGGGAGCTTGTTTGAGGCCATACAGAGATTTTCGCAACTTACAAACCTTTCTTTCTTGACCTTCTAGTACAAAACCGTTATGTTGTTCCCTGTAAATTTCCTCGTCCAACTCTCCATTCAGGAAAGCCATCTTAACGTACATTCGATGAACGAGATGTCTGTGTGAGGCATCCAATGACAATAGTACTCGAATTGTGGTCAATCTAGCCACAGGTGAGTAAGTATAAAAAATATTCGCCTTCCTTTTGGGTATAGGCCTTGTCTATAAGCCAAGCTTTGTACCTTTCAATAGTACCATCAACCATGAGCTTCTTTTAAATACCAATGTACACCCTATAGGTTTACACCCATATGGACATTCTGTGACTTTCCTAGGTTCCATCATCCAAAATGGAATCCATTATTTCACTTTGAACCGCTTTCTTCCAGTAGTCTGCATCCGGGGATGCAAGAGCTTTTGAAATGCTAGTCGGAGTGTCATCCACGAGGTACACAATGAAATCATTACCAAAGAACTTTGTATTCCTTTGTCTCTTACTCCTTATGGGAGATTCATTGTCATCCTCATCTGAACTCTCATCATCATATTGTTCCTCAAACACCATTGGAGTGACATGTTTAGGAAACGGATCAGATTTCTGACTAGACATGCTAGGCATATCTCTCATAGGAAATATATCCTTAAAGAATGTAGCATCTTTGGATTCAAACATGGTGCCGACATTCACGTCATCCACTCCACACTAGTATGAAAAAGGCTACTAGTAGCATGTGAAAGTGCATGGTTGCCCCCATGTGTGGTTTTGGTAATTAATGACAATCTCTATGGACTAATGTTTGTATTGAGCTATATTTGTAGGTGTGTCCATTTGCATTGCTTGATCTCCATTTGTTGGAATCAAGGCTAAGGGAATAAAAGTTTGTGTTGATCAAGGCTAAGTGCGTGTTGATCAACACTCAAGTCCAAGTGAAGATGTGCCGAAGAGTGCTTTCCCCATCTTGGTGTATAGGGGAGCGTCATGTGTTTCTTCACCAAGCGAAGCGCAATCAAGGAAGGTGGTTGATACGTCTCAAACGTATCAATAATTTTTGAGTGATCCATGCTAGTTTTGTGATGTTGTCACATGTTTTTAATATCATATTATATCATTTTTATGCATTTTGTCGGACTAACCTATTGACAAGATGCCCAGTGCCAGTTCCCTGTTTTTGTGCTGAAATTGTTGTAGAAAGTTACTTCTGGAAATATTCTCGAAATTGGACGAAAATTTACGAAGATTTTTTATTGGACAAATAAGGACCGGAGCCAGAAGGGAAGGTCCAGCTGAGGCCCATAAGGCGCCCCGCGGGTACCAGCCGCGGCCCAGGGGGAGGGCGCGGCCGCAGGTCGCCCCTGGCCCTCGGGAACCCCCTCGGTCGCCTCCGACACCTATAAAATCATCCCCGATGCAAAAACCATAACCCCCGAAGTATTTTCCCAAATACGCAACAGAGCTCCGCCGCCATCGCCGACAAGTTTCGGGGGTCAGATTGATCCTGTTCCGGCACCCTGCCCGAGGGGGGATCGACCGCCGGAGCCATCTCCATCGACACCGCTGCTTCGCGCGATGAGGAGGGAGTAGTCCCTCACCGGGGCCGAGGGTTATAAAAGTAGCTATGTGGTTATCTCTCTCTCCCATGATGTGATCTTCGTTGTGATCATGAGCTTTGTTAGTATAGTTGAATACATGATGTTTCCCTATGTGTAATGGATATGATTTTGCTCAAGTGATGTTATTTAGTACAATTTCCGGAGTCACCGTTGTGATCACGGTATCTCGGTGACAGTGTGGGTGCCGTGTGTGACTCTATGGATAATAGATTGGAAGGATCTTCATCATGAGTTTGTTCTTTATTATTGTTGGATTGAATAGATCATGAGGTTTCTTGATGCTTGTGTTATTGAAGAAAGAGACTATTCAAGAAATATGTTGTGGTGTTTGTTAGTACTATCTTTGGATGCGGATAGTGACAACATGAAGTGTCTATAGATGTGGAATACGAACTTTAAGGTGTGCTTTTCGTAGCCCTACGCAATTCTCATCCTATTTGATCCACGAAAGAATGATCTCCGAGTAACGTCTACCATGCATGTGTTTTTGTGGAACTATTATGTGTTTAATTATGTTAATGATGTTGAGAGTAGTCACTAGTGAAAGTATGAAGCCTACGCCTTGTTTCCAAGTATTGATACACCGTTTTTAGTCACTTTTGTCACTTGTTTGCTTACTGCCATTTTTATTACAGAATTACAAAATCACCTTTTACCATCCATATCACTTGCATTTTACCATCTCTTCGCCGAACTAGTGCACCTATACAACTGACAATTGTATTAGGTGTGTTGGGGACATAAGAGACTTCTTGTATCTTAATTGCAGGGTTGCTTGAGAGGGATATCTTTGACCTCTACCTCCCGTGGATTTGATAAACCTTGGGTTACTCACTTAAGGGAAATTTGCCGCTGTCCTACAAACCTCTGCGCTTGGAGGCCCAACAAGTCTACAAGAATAGAAGCGGTAGTAGACATCAAGCTAATTTCTGGCACCGTTGCCGGGGAGGTGAGCGCTTGAAGGTATCTTCTTTAGATTCTGTTGTTATATCTTTTTGTTTCTTGTTTTTATTTCACTAGTTTGGCTTATGGAACGTTGTTCTTTGAATTTGCTTTTTGAGAGTGACCTCTCCACCACTCCCATGGTGGATAAGGTTACTCCACATACTGAATGTATTCCTTTCAAGATACCGATAGGGATAATTGATCGTGTTATGAGCGATTGCTATGCAGGAGATGGAGCTATACATCCTAGTTATCATCTGCTTTATATCAAAAAGTTATGTGAGTTGTTTGAGATTGCATGAATAATAATGTAGAGGAAACCCAATTTGCTATGCAACAAGATGTGAACTTGAGTAGTCCAAAAATTAATTGCTCCTCTTCATCCACCTCTCATTGCCTTATGGCTAAATCTTCTTCTAGCAATGGTAATGATAATGATAATAATGATGAAAAAGATGATGAGGAAAATAATGATGTTTTCCTTCATGATAAAGGTGTAATGATTGTTAAGGCTCTTTCAAAAAATAAAAATGCTTGTGATAACCTCTATGAAATCATGAGCGCCCTTGTTGAGCGCGGGGAAACTATTGAGGCTTTGGAAGCTAGCCTTGAAGAAAAGGGTAAGATTGAAAGAGATGATGCTATGGAGAAGGCATCGTTAGAAGATGCTCTTGAGGAATAGCAAGAGACTCGGGCTTCTCTTGAGGAGAAACTAGAAAATATTGAGGAGTCTCACAATGATATAATTGCTAAAATCATTAAAGAACGTGACCATGCTCATGTTAAATATAAAGTCACGAAAAAGGAAAATGCTAGATTAAATGAAGAGCTTGCTAAGCTTTCTTCTTCTATTCCTAATGTTAATGATGCTTGTGCTACTAACTCTATTTCTTGTGAAGCATCTATTTTGAAGGAGAATGTTGAGATAAGGGCTCAACTTGAGTTGCTAACTAGCAAGTATGGGAAGTTTGAAGAAAGTCATGAAAATCTTTCTAGCTCTAATGATGATCTTATAGCATCCTATGCTAGTCTAAAGTTAGCTCATGAGGCTATCACTACGAAGGTAACATCTTGTGAGCCTCATGTGGATAATAGCACAATTCTAACTAAAAATTCTATATTGCCATGTGCTAGTCCTAGTAGTTCATCCACTCAAAATGTTGGTACATCTTGTGATGAATTACTTTCATTTCCTTGTTGCTCTATCAATGAATCTTCTACTTCCTCTAGTTCTTTTGTTGCCACTAACCATGTAGAGGAAATAAAGGACCTCAAGGCTCAAGTCAGTTCTTTGAAGAAAGACTTGGAAAAGCGTCATGAAGGGAAGAGTGCACTTAACAACATGTTGAGTGTGCAACAATCCCCTAATGACAAGAGTGGACTTGGATTCAACTCCAACAACAAGAACAAGTCCAAGGTTGAGAAGAAGAAGAAGGGCCAAGCACAAGTCAAGAATCCGGCCAAGATTATTTGCTTCAAGTGCAAGCTAGAAGGGCACCATGTTAGGGATTGCCCAATGAAGAAGAAGCCTATTAGTGAGAAGCAACTAGGGAAGCGGCCTCTTGTTCAATCTCGTGCTCAACCACGAGTTGAACAAAGGCCACCTCCTATGAAGACTCAAGTCAATGTTCCTCAAGTTGAGGAGCCTACTATTAAGAAGAAGAAGAGTCGATGTTGCTACCGTTGACGTGGCAAGGGTCATTTTGCTTCTTCATGCACTAACGGTACCTCATCCAACCCTATCATAATTGATGATGTTTATTATCTTGGGAAGGATAGAATTGGCAATATGTTTGCCAAATATGTGGGAACTCAAAGTGGTGTCAAGAAAAGAACCATTTGGGTTCCCAAGCCTATTGTGACTAACTTCTTAGGACACAACTTGGTTGGGGACCAACAAGCTCAAACTTGATCAATAGGTGTTGGTGGAGAACACTGGTGACTTGGCTAATTTTGAAGAATGAAGGGATCTTTATGTGTATATTTCATCAAGCCAAGTCAATTGGATTACCACATATCTATCTCATATCCAATGCTTCCTCCTTGCGGTAACTTGTATTTACATTATATATACATTGAAAGTTGCTTGCTCCCTTGCATGTGTTAGTTTTGTTCCTAGCATGTGCTTGTATATGATATGCTACTTTCCTACTTGTCTTGTTATTCAAGGTTGTGTATGATAGTTGTGTATCATGTATGTGTAACTTTGTGTTGAGCTTTATTGGATCTTGTGTGGATTTAATTTGGCTCTTTTGAGATTTTAATGGACTATCCCATTTTGGGGGAGTGATGTGCTTTGTGCACCTCACAAACCTAAAACTGTGTGTACATGAGGCACACCACCTAGTATTGATATTTCAATATTATCTAGTCGCTATGTGGTATGTCATATTCATGAGAAATTCAAATTCTACAATGTCCATTAATTTTTCTAGTTGGTTTTATTTGCCTCTTGTCTAGACAAAATGAATTATCACATTATGGGGGAGTAATAAGCTATGTGCATATTACAATCTCATAAAATGTGAACATTTGAGGTTTGCCACTTAGATTTGATATCATGAGTTATCTCATTCCTATGTGGCATGTTGGCTCGAACAAGTCCCATATTTCATTTTGGTTATCCTTTGGCTCTTGTTTGCATGAGTTTTCTTGGTGTGGTTTTTCTCTAATATGCATTTACATATATTATTTGAGAAACCATTTGTTTCTTTATTCTAACCATGGCTTTGCCGGTTGGTTCGAGTAGTTGAAACTATCAACAAACCTCCTTAAAAAATATGGTGTCTTATTTCTTATCTCTTTCCATATGCTTGTTTGTTGTGGAGTTGGTCTTGAACATCATTCCTATATACCACCGAGAAATATCTCTATATACTCCTTGTCCATGACAAGTGACACTAGTAATTGTGGTGGATTTTGTAGACCATCTTCACATTGGCTCTTGTGTTAAATTGCCTTATTTATTGCCTTCTTTGCCTCTTGCATGGATTCTAATTTTCAATTGGTAGTGTTTAGTTTTGTAAATAAAATATGGAGAGTAATGATCCCTTGTGTGTGCATTTTGTTTTCAAATGCAAATATCTAAGATAATGCATTAATCTTGGGGGAGCATTCCTTTTTATTTAGAACACTATCCTATCTATCAATATTTGATCCTTTCAATTGGCATTTGATTCTTTATCTTATGTTTTGGTACCATCAATTGGTATTAATTGGAATTTGATATCTCTTCCGTAGATATTTGTTTCAATTGATATTTATTGTGGGAGTTTTGATACCTTATTGCTTTATTTTTCTTTACTTGATTCCGGTCAAGTATTATCCTCTTCTTGGTATCTTTTCTCCTAGTGGTATCTTATTTTCAATTGGTTTCTTTTCAATCATGTGTTGTTTGATTTGATTCCTATTGATATCACACTTCATGTGTTGATATGTTTTGGAATCAATCATATGTTGATTTGATTTTTTTCCTCAATCATGTGTTGATTTAGACTGGATATAATTTGGACAACCTTTTGTGTCACACTTTGGTGTGCTCTCTTCTTGGTTTACTTGGTGTTTTTGTCCAAATTGTATCTTGTTTGGTTCTTGTAAGTCTATGCATGCATATTTACTAGTATATATATTTTATGGCATGCTAGTCTTTCTAGTTCCAATATATAGGGGATACTCCACCGAATCCTAAATCGGCTAAGATGTGCATGAAATTCAATTTCATATCTATATGCACATATTTATGTGGAGTGTTTCCTATGTATTGTAGTTTATCTAACTACTATGGGACCCAATGAGTTTGGAAACCATTTTGAGCTTGAATTTTGTTTTAGGTACAATGGATATGCATTGGATGCTTGCCTCATTCATAAGGAAGGTGTTCTCACCATGTGATCTTAGGAGTCAAGCTTTTATGACTAACAAAGAATCATCTTCTTCATCACCAATATCATATCAGTAACAAGTATCTATCCCATGCATACCTTTTTTGTATCCAACCTTGTGTAGGTTGCCTCTTTGCAGGAAAGCCTCTAATTATATGCAATTGTTATGGTTTTGGCCTATTTCCTTCACTTAATATATATTTGTGATATGTGTGATGAATTTGCAAAAACCTTTTTTCTTCAATTGTTATTGTTTCTTTGTGATACTTGTTGCCTATCTCAAAGCATCTCCACTATCTCTTGTTCCCTTAGTGATATGTGTGATGTCTTTGATATTTTTGAAGTTCATTTATATACAATGGGATAAATTTGAGCTATGTGCTATGCTTTTATGCAATAATCTCGTTTGTATATTTATGACTTCCTTTTGGATACCGTGTTCTCTTCTTTATCAACCATTTCATATGTGCAAGTTTCTTTGTGGATGTATATCATCATTGTTTTGTCTACTTAGAAACCTATACATATGAGAGAGGTCACCTTTTAGTTGGTATCCTAATTCTTTTGAGCTACCTTGCTTTTATCTATAATTCTTTGGTGGCTCCAATTTTATCTCATGAGTGCTTGTCTCTTGTTTATTGGTATCTTTGCACACTCATGTATTTGTTGAAGATCTTTCACTTCATGCTTAACATGGTGAGTAAGTTGAATTTTATTGGCTAAATGCTCTCACTAGCTTTTGGCATTTTCAATTGGTTTTAGTTTCCAATTGGTATCCCTAAGCTTGTGAACATATTTCTTTAAAAGATCTCCTTTTATCTCGGTTCGGCCTATCTCTTGTTGAATTTTTGAAAATTGGTATCTCCTTATGGCTCAACCATATCTTTGGTGCAAGTGCTATGATTTGCTTTTGCTTTATGCACTCTTGCACTTGTTGAGTGTTCTAGATGATTTCGGGGGAGCGAGGATGCCATATTTGTGCACTCCTCAATAGTGCATGAATATTGGGGAGCTTCTCCATTTTTAGAACTCTCGCTTTGGATCTTTTCGATTGCTTTTCTCTTTTGTGGAGTTGTTTAAAATGATTTCATCTTTTTGCAATCTTTGGATCCTCAATATAGTTTGATTTCCTCTCATTATTCGTCAATAAATAAGTGCATTTGATTTCACTCATATCTTGAGAATTGCACACTTTATAGAGGAACTCATATTATATTGGCTCTCTAATTTTTTCTTCCCATTTCGGCAATCGATGCCAATGGGGGAGAAGTTTAGAGGGTTTAGGGGAATTTGGGTTTTATGCTTTTGTTGCATTTGCCTTTAATGCACTTGCATCCTTGCTTATTTGTCTTGCAAGGATGATTTATTCTTTATATAAACCCTCTTACAAGGGATTGTCATCAATTACCAAAATGGGGGAGATTGAAAGTGCATGGTTGCCACCATGTGTGGTTTTGTTAGTTAATGACAATCTCTATGGAATAATGTTTGTATTGAGCTATATTTGTAGGTGTGTCCATTTGCATTGCTTGATCTCCATTTGTTGGAATCAAGGCTATGGGAAGAAAAGTTTGTGTTGATCAAGGCTAAGTGCGTGTTGATCAACACTCAAGTCCAAGTGAAGATGTGCCGAAGAGTGCTTTCCCCATCTTGGTGTATGGGGGAGCGTCATGTGTTTCTTCACCAATCGAAGCGCAATAAAGGAAGGTGGTGCGTCTTGAGGAGATGAAGTTCGTATTCATCGACCTCAAGTGGATTAATGCGCAAGGCAAAGGTATGATCTTGATAGGGTTTCTATTTTACCGGTCTCATGATGTTAGTTGAGAGACCGGGTTATAGGATAGATAGCCGTTCTATCAAGAGGGGCTCTCGACCGAGTATCGTCTTCGTATCGTCGTAGAGAGCACAATCCTTTGCATCCATGCAATCATCTTTATTGCTTCTTATTTGTCTCTTATCGTGGTGTGGTCTTGGTGCTTGTCGTGCTCGTCATGACAAGGCTAAGTTCACCGAAAACGGTTTTCATATGCGTCTTCTTTTGCGGTTTCGGTATTGGAGTTTTTGCCGGTTCATCCGTGCGGAAGATTTATCTCTTCCATTTCTTGCAAAATCTCCATTGCTTGTTGGCCATTTTCAAAGGTGGCATTTGTCGTCCTCTTTCCTACAAAATTGGTTTCATGTCATTTGGACTTCATTTGCAAAAGATATTTCATTTCCGGTTTGCGAAATAAAGGTTGATCCTTTCCCCTTTGGTTTTTACAACATATTGTTGGACTATGATGTTTCTCTGCATAATCTTGTTGTGCTCGTTGTGACGATTCCATCGAGTCCAAGATTATCGAAAACAAAGTTCGTTTGCAAAAGTTGTGGGGTTCTGATTTCACTGTTTGGATCTGGCCCGGAGTGTGTCTGGAGTCTCCGGCCAGGCCGGAGTCTCCGGCCCTCTGGACCGGAATCTCCGGTCTCCTGTTTTTCGCTGCCGAATGTCATTTTGTGGTGCGCCCCTGGACTGGGTCCGGAGGCACCCCGGAGATGGTCCGGAGTCTCCGGTCACACCGGAGTCTCCGCCCCAAAGGACCCGGAATCTCCGGTCCCGTGTTTAAGTGTTTTTCGATGTTTTATGCCAAAGTGTGGTGCGCCCCTGTTGTCTGCCCGGAGGTACATCGGAGATGGTCCGGAGTCTCCAGCCCGAAGGACCCAGAATCTCCGGCCCTCCCGCTTTGTTTCTTGTGTGGTGCGTCTCTGGTGCCAGTCCGAAAGGAGGCCAGAGCCAGGCCGGAGTCTCCGGTGCACTTAGACCAGAGTCTCCGGTCTCGCAGGCTGTAACGGCTAGTTTTTGGGGGAGGCTATATATAGCCCCCTTCTTCCCCCAGAGCTGGCTGCTCACTTTGCTCACTTGTTTTCCTCTGTCCTCCATTGTTGCTAACCTTGTGAGCTTGATTCCTCTCAATCCTTCCAATGATTCTTGCCCAAATTTAGGGATTCAATAGAGGAGATCTAGATCTACCATTCCACCAATCAAAATCTTCTCTAAGTGAGGGGAACCTAGTGTATCTAGATTTTGGGGTTGCTTTGTGTTCATCCCCTTTGTTCTTCCTCTCTTATTCCCCCCAAAGCATTTGTTGCTTGGTTGGAATTTGAGAGTGAAGGACTTGACCACTTTGTGTGTTCTTGCCTCTTGCATTTGTTGCATCGGGTTGTGCTCTCCACGAAGGTTCGTGGGATCGAAGTTGAGAAGCTTGTTACTCTTGGGTGCATTGTGTTCCCAAGAGCTTGTGCCTCTTGGGTGCATTGTGTACCCTAGACGGTTTGGAGGTGCCGCGAAGACTTTGAGTTGTGAAGCTTCGGCACGATTTGGGAGCCCCCAATTGAGTTGTGGGTGTGTGCCCCAAGAGTTTTAAAGGCTCCAGATTCCGTCTCGAAGGATTCCGATAGTGGAAGGTGAACCAAACCCTTGGGTGCGGTTCATCGGATAATAGGGTGAGGCCTTTGTGGCATCTTGAGTAGGCCTCTTGTGGCGAGCTCACACCCCTCCAACGAGACGTACTCCCTTAACAAGGAGGAACTCGGGAATACATCCTCGTCTCCGCGTGCCTCGGTTATTGCTATACCCGAGCCTTTTACTTATGCAATTTACATTGTGATAGCCTTCGTGCTTGAAGTTTATATCTTGCTATCACCTTGTTGCTTGCCTTGCCTAGCATAAGTTGTTGGTGCACTTAAGTAAACCAAGTAATTTAGGTTGTTGGCTTGTTAATTTAAACACATAGTTTTATTCCGCAATTATCAAGCCCTTAAATAGAAAAAGTGTTAATCGACTATTCACCCCCCCTCTAGGCGACATCTAGGCATAGTTTGTTCTTTCAGCATGTCCATTTTCCTACTAGCAGCATGCCCCCCCCCCACCCCCCATGCCACTACTAACGCGCCACTACTACTACTAGTGTGTGGGGCGCAACATACACTACTAGTAGTAGTTATCGGCGGTGAGCCCCTATACACGCAATCTACTAGTATCAAGAATAACACTAGCGTTACTCTTATTGCGCACGATACTAGTATCAAGAATAAGCCCTAGCGTTGCCTTTCCTGCGCACGCTACTAGTATCAGAATTGATTTAGAAAAACACGGGTCGATTCCGGCGGCGCACGACGGAACTCGCATTCGCCACCGGACTGCCTTGCTCTGGTGCATGCGGCCGCTTTGCCCCCAGCCAACTAGCCCCATCAGTGTCTCTCCTATATTCTGTCGTGCATGGGGACGGCGGCTCTCCTGCCATCCCATGGCTCGCTCCCCTCCGATGATGCCCTCCCCTAGCTCATGCTCGGCTAGCGACGCCGATCCCTTCTCCTGGCTCGAGTTCGGCCGCCCCACCTCCTACTTCCCCAACGCCGCCCGTCTCATGCTTTTGGCGCCACCCCTCCTGTTCCCTGCATCTGCCTTATCTCCGACGTGGATGCTTGGCCGGGATGGAGGAGGTCATCGGTGCGGGTGGGTGTTGGGTCGAGCTCGGGTAAGAGGCGTCAGCCTTGCTGCGGTTCCTCGTCGGCTGGAGAAGGAGGTGCGGTGGTCATCGAGAGGCAACAGGTGAAAACGAGATGCGGAGGAGATTTTAGTATACAATAATACAAGGTTTTTTTTTCACTGGTTTTTCTATGATATTAAAATTACTTCCAATGACACAAACTCCTTTACATTTAATGCATAGATTAGGAAGCTCAACCAAGAAATGTTCTTTGCCATTTGGTTGAGCTGGCCCATAAACCACAACAAGATGCCTCTTCATTTTTAGCACCATTATTACTTCCACGAGAACGTATCCAGTGCAACCAATGAATTGGTGCACCTGGTGCACCCAATTTTGGTTGGCCACTTCAAATGTTTGTAAAAACTCTGGAAAAAAATTGAACATAGATTTGGAAGACATCTAACATGCCACAAAATTTCAAATTGAAACTCATAACATACATCAAGAAATAAAATAGGGAAATATGACAATGAATAGTGCAATACAAGTTGGGCTTTGAATTTGACAAATCTTCTCGAAACAGGCTTTCGCCCCGCTTTATAAATAAAGCAACAAACACCATACAACTAGCGATACAAGCGCAACACCACAAATACTAGGGTAGCAGCGCACACACACACACACCCAAAGAACAGAAAAAAAGAAATAAAATGGAGACATAGGCGGATTGACTAAACAACGGTGATCCGCGACTGTTGCGCCCTCCGAAGAAGTACCACCATGCTCCTAGCGCCGAACCGTCGAGTACCAAGCAACACCTTCAAGAAGGAGAGTGCGTGCTGCTGCCCGGACCATAGGTCCTAGGTTTTCCCCAGCACATGGATGGAAGCGGATGATGGGTAGCCACGACGCCCTTCAGGAAGGGGAGATGCCACCCAGAGGTGGCACCGCGTCGGTGTCGGGCGAGCCTAGAAGGATTTCTCCCGAAAAACCCCAATCCACAACCCCCGGACGATCCGTAGCACAGGAGCCCCACGAGGACGACGCCTCGATGCCACCAGGCTCTACACCCACCAACATGCGCCACCACGGTCATGAAGCCGCCATCGTCGTCTCACCGAAGGTGCCGTATCAAGGTCTGCAAGACGACTACGAGGAGTAGCCAGAATCGGGGTCAGTAGTACCGAGGCCACGCGGGAGGTACCGGACGCAGCCGTAGGACACACCAGTCCCAGTTAGGTTCGGTTGGGTCCAGCGGGCCCATAAAGCCCCCACAGGGGCACACCAATCCTAATCGGGTCCGGCCGGGCCGGAATGGGCCCTTAAAGCCTGCCGCCACGCTGCAACAAGCCGGCCGGCGTCGCCGCTGCACCCCTGTACGAGCTACACCTGCTGCCATCTGAAGAACGGGCCCTCGCAGGGCCAGACCGCCCGCCCCAACCCGCATGGGCCCCGTAGGGCCTAGATCCGGGCCAGGGGCGCCACCGCCGCCGCCCTCCTGTCGTCCCGCTGCACCACGAGCAAGCTGCCACCACGTCGCCTCCCGGTCGAAGCCGAGCTGCCGCCGCCCGAACCGCACCGCCGCCATGCCGGAAGAGCCCCGCCTCCACCTTCACAGTGCGGGGAGGGACAAGCCCCCACCGCCGGCACCGACCAGGCCGAGCCCGACGGCCTCTGCCGACGGCGGCAGCGAGGGGGAGGTAAGGAGAGGAGCTCAAGGAGATAAGCTCGGGGGGGGGGGTGCCGCCACCACTGGGGGCGGCGGGCACGGGCGCGAGGGGAGCGAGGAGAGGGAAGGGGCGGAGCGCGCCGCGGCGGCCGGAACCCTAAGCGGCGGGGGAGGAGAGTCGTGGGTGGGGAGGAAAGTCACATGTCTATTTCCTCCGTTCTCTCGTCACCTCGACTCGCGAGTAGAATTTGACAAATCTGACAATGGGAATTTTCTTACTCCCACTATGACTATGAGTAGTCTATCTATATATTAAAGAGGGAACCTTTCTCGCCTCCTCAGCGCTCGCGGACTGTAGCTAGGAACAGTAGCTACTATGCATCTACAGTAGCTACAGTACCTGAGCGATCCGCGCCGTCCGTCGTCGATCCGACGGCCTGGAGAACGCGTCGATGACTCTTTTGTAGAAACGCCCCTCTAGAAAACGAAAATCGAACCCGCAGTCCACAATTCAACATGCAGAGGGACCTTTTTGTGATTCCTGTAAAACGCAAGGACTTTTCTGCAAAACCGCCCCCACAATCCCCTCCCTCCCTTTCTCTCTCCCGCGACGCCGAAGGTCGCCGCCGCCGCCGCGCGTTGCCGCCGCTCCGCGCCTCCTCGCTCAGATCGAAGGCCGTGGGGAGCTCCGCCGTCGCACCCTCTTCGTCCTCGCCGCCGAACGCATGCCGGGACGGCCGCGTCACGCCGCAATCGTCGCCGTCGTGCCCGCGGGCCTCTACCGCATGTGCACGCCGCCGACGATGCTCCGGCGGTCAGAATGTGGCGGCGCCGCCCCCTTCCGACACCCCGCGCAGAGGCGCGTCCAGCGCGCCTCGCCGCGCGTCCTCGTAGGCGCTGCTCCGACGCCAGCGTCCGCGTCGCCGCCGCGGGAGCTCCACCCAGTGGTGACGTCATCTTGACGTCGCCACGGTGGGCCTGGGCTGGCACTGGGCCGGTTATTTGGGCCGGCCTGCTTGCTAGCCCCTTTTTTTCTCCCTTTGTTCTTTCTTTTTCCCTGCAGTCCAAATTCTAAAAAAGAAAAAAAACTAGAAACCAAAAATAGCCATTTCAAATGCTCCGGTACCTTTATTTAAAATCTTAATTTGTAGACAAATATACTTAAACCCCAAATCTAAGCATTCGAATTTAAAAAAAACGAATAGCTTCCCACATTCACCTATTTTTTTGAAAATCAAACAAATTATAAATCAATATCTCCAAATATATCCGTTGGAAAAAAATATGAGTAATATATCAAAACAATCGGAAAATAAATATTTCCACATGAACTAGAAAATGTCAACTTTATTTAAAATTTGTCAAATTAGTTTCCCAGATAATTTTTCTACTTTATCGAAAAAAGAAAAAAAAGCTTCCCACATTCACCACTTTTTTGAAAATCAAACAAATTATGAATCAATATCTCGGAATATATCTGTTGGAAAAAATACGAGTAATATATCAAAACAATCGGAAAATAAATATTTCCACATGAACTAGAAAATGTCAACTTTATTTAAAATTTGTCAAATTAGTTTCCCAGATAATTTTTCTACTTTGTCGAAAAAAAAGGAAATTCAAAATATTACCCATTGTTAGTTCAAAAAAAATCGAATAGCTTCCCACATTCACCTCTTTTTTTGAAAATCAAACAAATTATTAATCAATGTCTCCAAATATATCCGTTGAAAAAAAAATACGAGTAATATATCAAAACAATCGGAAAATAAATATTTCCAGATGAACTAGAAAATGTCACCTTTATTTAAAATTTGTCAAATTAGTTTCCCAGATAATTTTTCTACTTTATCGAAAAAAAAGAAAGCTTCCCACATTCACCACTTTTTTGAAAATCAAACAAATTATAAATCAATATATCGGAATATATCTATTGGGAAAAAAATACGAGTAATATATCAAAACAATCGGAAAATAAATATTTCCACATGAACTAGCAAATGTCAACTTTATTTAAAATTTGTCAAATTAGTTTCCTAGATAATTTTTCTATTTTGTCGAAAAAAGGGAAATTCAAAATATTACCCATTGTTAGTTCGAAAAATAAAGAAAACCCAGTCTCCTCCGCGATAATTTGCAGCCGATAATACTTCACACTACAAATTCCGGCAAATTTTACCGAATTTTAACACACGGGCACGGCATGTAACTATTTGCATATTCTACAAAATATACTAAAAAAATGGTCACAACAAAAATGCTACGTAAAAAAAAACTACAAATTCCGACAAATTTTACCGAATTTTAACACACGGGCGCGGCATGTAAATATTTGTACCTACAAAAAAAAACTACTTATGCCATATGATGTCCATTAAAATTTCACAAAATTGCTAACCAAAAAAAGAAAAAAAAATCCCACTTCATTTAAACACCAAATGTTTTATTACAAGAATATTTTGAGAAAATGCAAATTCATTTGCTCTAATTATGTCTTCATTCTAAATTGAATTAAATGTTAATATAAATCACTAAAGACTTCAATAACCTCCACAATATATTAAAAAAAACTCACCAAAAAATGCTGTCTATTCATACCAAAACTCACCAAAAAATGATGTCTATTCATACCAAAATAAAACATATTCGAACACTTCAATTTGGCTACCATTTTGCTAAACAACAAAACAAAAAATACTGTACAAAAAAAAAAAACACCAAGGGCGTGGCGTCACGCCACGCCAAATTCAACTAGTGTCTTCCTAAAGAGTGCTCTTTTTTTCTAACGACTGCCTTTCTCTAGACCAACCTGTGGTCTCGTAATAAATCTACTAACCTAGCTTGGGCACGGCTGAAAAAACCAAACGTGCACGTTGTTGTTGATTCAACGACATGACAACTGTGTCAAGTCGGCGTAGGATTTAATGGGGGCCAATGGAACTCTTTTTCGTGCCATAAACCCTTTGCTCCCCCACACGGTGGTCCTGTTAAATCATCCATCAGAAGAGAAAATTATCACGATTAAGCCGCGAGTCCCCTTCTCTCCAATCCAGCTATACGTGACCACATCCAAATGCATCTCAAAGTGTCACGGGAAATAAAGTTACGGTGTTTCCACACTGTTCTCTATCCTAGGCGTCCTGCCATTTGCTAACGGGAGGACGCCATCCACTAAGACCTCCTCGATCGATCTTCTTCTCAGCACGTACGTATGTGCGAGCTATAATTTCTGACAGAACCACTGCTGCTGTACATGCATCCAGTGAATGCCATGCAATTGATCACGGCACCAGAAGAATTTGCAGCGCGTGGATAACCGCCGTAGTGCACTAATAAACCGGTAGCTATATGTAGATTATGTACTGGTATATATCTGTGTACGAAGATGAATTGGAGATCTTACGGCAGTCCTTTTTGTTCATCTCTCTCCCTCCTCCACCGCAAATTGTCAAGGTTCCTGCTCAAGGTTATACCTCACCCTTTTTTTTTTGCTGGGATCTTAATTACTTCAGATACAATTGCTCGTTCGGATTGAGAGGGAGTATATATGATCGTGTGAATGGGCACAGGAAAAAAAAAGAGGCTTGAGATGGATGACCTAATCAGGGTGCTACCACCCCCACTCGCCGGCGGGGACAGCAATGGATAGCAGAATTAGTAGCCAAATTCGGCTAGACTAGACGGCTGGTCGCGCCGCGACATGAGACCAGCAGTGGAAACAACAGAATGAGAGAGAGAGAGAGAGAGAGAGAGAGAGAGAGAGAGAGAGAGAGAGAGAGAGAGAGAGAGAGAGAGAGAGAGAGAGTGCACCGTCGATGTAATACCATTTTCTTCTTGGACAAAGATGCAATTCCATTTCCATTTGGAAGTTGTCTTTAAGAGACCACTTAGCCGGTGGAGGAGGCACGTGGGAGATCAATACCGGAAAAGCGACTCTTGTCCATGGGAACAGGGCAACCATCGCGGGCGGGCGACGTGGATTCGCCAACGCCCGCGAGATGCGATGCGACGAGTACAGCGTGTATCATCATCCAGTTGGAGCACTAGTGCTTGCTGCACTTAATTGTGTGATGACGCCCCCGCTTGCAGTAACTGAAGTGAGCGATAATGGCCGGATGCATGCGCACACTCCTGTGCGGCACAGGACCTGATCAGAGCTGGGATCCAGGTTGATTTTATTGTGATAAGAAAAAGGGAGCCATGCAATGCATATATCATACATGAGTGCGAGTCAAGGATTACTTTTTTCTCGACTTCTAATAATAGGAGATGTGGCTGGAGAGAGTCTAGGCGCATTGCTTGCTATCTTGTCCGATTAATTGAGGTCTCTCATGTGCCTGTGCTACTACCTTATGCATCCAGTATCATGTGTGGGCCTTCCAACATATAGTCAAGATGATGCACGACATTAGTTTTGTGGGTCCAGTTGCTGGCCCAAGAAGATGCATTTGGCTCTTTTTCTTAAGAAAATGGAAGATCCGCGATATCTCCGTCTATGTACCAACTAACGAGGAGTAGTGTGGCTAGTAGAAGTGAAATGTACTATCAGCAACGAGGAGTAGTGTGGCTACTAGAAGTGAAATGTGGCTAGTAGACTGTCAAACTTCGTTTAAATTTGCATGTTCTAGTTTAAATCTTGAGTAGTTTGTAAATTCAATGCAACCAGACATGTTTGGTTTCCTATTTTAAATAAATCATCGTGTGAGAGCAAAGTTTGGTGCCCTATGTTACATAATCCATCGTGTGAGAATGAAATTAATTTGATGTTCTATAACCAAAAATTTGGTACCCTAAATCTAAAATAAATGCGGCGAGAGAGAAAAAAAAGTATGCCGACGGCCACCCTCGGTATACTCGGGCCGTTGGCATACTATTGACGTCGTTTGGCGTCGGTCGAGTAGGTAAACTGGAACGCTATGTGACTTGGACGTGTGCTAACGGCCGAATGTATGCCGACAGCAGCCCTCGCGTGCGGTGTAAAAGCCGACGGCCCAGTTGTATGAACGACCGCCATAGAAAACCGTCAGCGCATGGCCTCTTTGGTTTGTCGACGGCTTTCCTGCGGTGCTCGGCATATAGCCCGTATGCCGACGGCCCCAATAAAAACTCGTCAGCATTCAAAAATTTCTTCAGTAGAGTCATGTTTTCCTGTAATGATTATAAACCATAAAAATTTGGCAAACATAGAAAGTAAAAGGAGAAGTTATGAAAAACTACTCTTGTAACCCTCCATGACTGTCTGGTATAGTTTTCATATGGGTTGTGAAGAGATGGACATTTTGTATCCTTTGAGGTGGCCCAAACAGATGCAGAAACCCGCTACCAGTTAAGGTCATGGCTCTAGATCGTTTTGGACTTTGCATGTGACTAAAGGAGGATGTTAAGCCTCCCATCTAGCCACTACTAGGTGGAGAGACGAAAACCCCAGGTTAGGCTCCATTGAAGAAGAAAGAAAGAAAACCAAGAGAGAAGGGAATGCCATAAAGTGAAGGAAAAGTTTGAGATCAAACACCGGGTGTTCCCCTCAAGGTTGTGACGTCCAGATCCACTACCTTGTCTCATCAAGTTATGATTCAACCATCTTTGGTGAGATTGTTTCAATCCCTAACTTGTGTGCCCCAAATCTTGTTGGTTCTTTCTAGATATGTGATATCTTGATGTATGACATCCTCTAGTGCTCTCTAGAGAAAAACATGTTACATCACACCTTTGCTAATAGTGAAATGATCAAATGAACTTATATAACTTCAACCATCCTTGGTGTCTCTATGTTGATATTTGTTGATGCATTTTTAGGCTGAGAGCAACTAGTACTTGTACTACCTTCTTGCTGAAATCGGCAACTACTTATACATCCTGGTTGTTGTTTGCACCGAGGATTTGTCCTAGGGTTGGGGCTGAACCTAGTATCTCCATATATGTCAGATGCATATGTTTCCTTCCGTGATTGAACAACAAACTTTGGAGTTAGTACATGAGAGATGTTGAACTTATATTTTGGGTTTGTTGCGTATTTTCCAGATCACTTTATAAGAGTGCTAATTTCCCAAGAAAGTGGTATGAGAGCTCAAGGTTGACTAGAGTTTCCTTTCCCCTTTGCTTGATTGTTCTGGAGTAGTTACTCATAATGGCTTTAGAAGAAGGTGCCACCATAACTGGCACGATTCTTCCAGCTACTCATTATGGAAGCCCATGGCGGAAGATATCCTTTATTGCAATTATTTGAATGATCCAATTATGAACGAGAAGATATCGCTGGTCTCACAAAAGAAGAGTGGAGAGTGTTGAACCAAAAGGCAATAGATATGATTTGATTGGACATTAACCTAAATAAATTCCACTATGTTGCAAATGATGAAATGACACAAATGCGTTTGACATGTGGCAGCAGTTGGGTTCAATGTATGAGAGGAAGACAATTATGAACAAGGCCTCCGTAATCAAAGATTTGCAAAGCTTGAGTACCGAGATGGCAGCAGTGTGACTGAACACTTGAATATCTTATAGTGCCAAATAAATCAATTTTCAACCATGAAGATCAGTTTTGAGGATGAGGTGCAAACATTGTTTTTATTGACTTCCATGCCTAATAGTTGGAACGTGCTTGTTGTGTCGGTTAGAAATTCAGCTCTAGATGGGAAGCTGGCTTTGGAGATGGTACAAAATAGCATGCTGAATGAAGAAGCCAAAAAGAAGGAAAAGGGTGATGCCTCTTCTTCTGGTACGTATATGGTCAAATCCCATGGTAGAAATGAAAAGCGTGGACGCGGTCAAACTAGATTTCGGCAAGGCAAATAGAAATCCAAGGGGAGATCAAAAGCAGAACAGAGTAAAAGAGTCACTTTCTTTACTATGGCAAGGCGAAAAATATAAAGAGTGAATGCAGGAAAATACAAAAAATATTTTAGAAAGGGTAAACATGCAAACAAGGCTGAGCAAAAGGGCGAGAATCACCATGACTGCAGAATGTCCAGAAGGTGAAGACTATCTAGTATCGGAGATAAAGAATGCTATAGTGTTCTTCGTGATGATGCCATGAGTTGGGTTGTGGATTCAGGTGCGTTCTTCCACATCATGTCACATAAGGAGTATTTCACATCCTATACCATCGGCGTCACTATCCAGGTAAGGATGGAAAATAGTGGTTCATCAACCACTGTTGGCAATAACACTGTATGCATTGAAACAAGCATTGGTTGTATTTTGGTCCTCGATGATGTGAGGCATGTTCCTGATATACGACTGAGTGTGTTGTTAGTGGGCAAGTTTGATGACATTCTCCATAGAAATTACTTTGGTGATTGAAATGGAAGCTAACCAAAGTCTCATTCATTATGGCTCGGGGGAGTAAGTAACGTTATCTCTATGTGACTAAAACCAAGCTATACAATAAAGTGATGAGCGTTGTTGCGAATGACACTTCGGTTGAATTGCATCATAGTCGGCTTCGGTATGTGAGTGATAAGGGCACGCATGTGCTTACTCGCATGTTGTTCCTCTCCCTGAGTTGAAAGGTATATCCCTGAAACTACGTGAACATTATTTTGCTGGAAAATAACATAGGATTGCATTTAATACACGTCCACCACGTCATGCGGAGAATGTTCTTTATATTTGTCACACTGATGTTTGCTCCATGACCAAAAATCCATCGATGGAGAACTATAATTTTTTATATTCATGGATGATCATTCCATAAATAATTTTATTTATGTGTTGAAAAACAAGTGGCAGGTGCTCAACGTCTTCAACGAATTGTATGCGAAAGTTTAGGGAGAAACTAGTAGGAAGTTGAAGTGCATGTGATTAAACGATGGTGGTCCGTCTGAAAGGTATTGCAAAATATATGACATCAGGCTTGAGAAGACTCAACCAAAGACACTTCAGCTCAGTGGCCTTGCAGAGATAATGAATAGGAATCTCGCAAGAGATTTAGAGTTATGATCTCTCATACAAATTTACCTAGTTTGTTTTGGTCTAAATCATTCTCATTGAATGTACAGTGGTGGAGGCAGGGGGCCTTGGCTCCCCTTTAGTATTGATGCATGGGTCCCTACTACCTGATGTTACAGATCGACTATGCATTTTCTCCATCTGGCCCCTGCAGAATTGTAGTTTGAGCTCTCGCCCCCTCATACTTTTTTTTGCCTCCGCCCCTGTATGAACTAACATGTCCCCCTCAGTTCCTCTTGCAGGTGATATTCTTTAGAGAGAGTGGTCAGGGAAGGAGGTATCATAGAAGAATCCGAAGGACTTTGGGTGCAAAGCATTTGTGTACATCCCGAGAGATGAGAGGTCCAAGCTTGGTAGCAAGAAAAAATAGTGCATCTATCTCAACATTCCAAGTGATGAATTTGGCTACAGATTGCGAGATCTAGTCAAGCAGAAGACCGTGGGAAGCTAAGATGCAGTGTTTATTAAAAGATGAAATAATTGAACATATTGGTAAATCAGAGAATTCGAAGACTATCACACCTCGGGTTGTCCTGGATCGAGTTAACCCTCTCTTAATGCATGACAATCATGGGGAGTATGATAATGTTGAAGACAGTGATGATGCAGCTGATCAAGGAAGTACAAGCTAGAGACAGGAGCTGTCATCTGATGATGATGGTTATAGTAAGGGTGATGATAATCCACATGATTCACCAACAGTGCAGTAGTTGAGGAGAAGCGGAAGAGACCTCGTACCTTCCAGCAAGTAAAAAAAGAAAGAGAGAAAGATGACTTTGTAAAACTTTTAGGACAAGTTTATCCAAACAAATAGGGTCACATAAAATGACACAGTGTGAAGGTTTCTATTTATTTATTTATTTTTGATTTTTTATGCCGATTACAAAATACGGTCAAAATTGTCGGCATGGCCGTTCATATCTAGGGGTGGAATCTTGCGAAACTCTTGGTGGATCTTTGATGAACTAGCAACTTTTGTACCTAAATATTATTTTTCGAAAAAGGCACGAGCAAAATATGAAGTAGATGTAGTTCAAATTTGACCCACTTCCTACTGAATCGGTCAAAAAATTTCATTTTGATGAGAGATGGATGGAAAGCTTTTTGCACGCAACCATTTGGTTAAATGTAAATTAAATATGGTATAATATTGTTTTAATTTGTTTCGTCCAATTTTACAACAAAGAATTCTCTACCTCACATTCAGTTTGGATCACTGCCACAAAATCTTGATCACCTCTTTTTAGCACCAAAGGCAAGTTCAAATTTGCGGCCGAAATTATCGGATCGGCCCGATCCAGATCTTTTATGTCCTGATATCCCGGCCATTAATGGCCCATCAACGTCCTCTCCGATTCCCCCGGCCTCGTCTAGCCCAACTCCCAATCGTGTGCCGCAATCAGCGGGCCGTTCTGATGGGTTTGAGGATTTTATTGATAAAATGGTTGGAGAAGTTTGGACCTGCCCCCGGTGCATGAGTTTTCGTCATAATTTATCGGAGTGCACCAACCAAATTAGGTTCAGGTCATGTTACCAATATGGGCATAAGAAAAAGGATTGCTTGGGGGCAAAAATGTCTTTTCAATGGGTTGTCAAATCTAAACGACCAGACGGCCACGTGGAGACATTCATCGAGAAAACCCCTATTTCTGCCACCCTAGCTGCTAAATCCCCACAAAACCCAATCGTCGCGCCATCGCTTCAATCTACAACTGCGCCCTCCACCTCTGCCCCAACTGCGCCGCTCATAGGTCCTCCGTTGAGAGCAATGGCGAACTTTCCAGTGAACCCCGAGCGCTTCACGCCGAAAGGGATGCATGCCATCGAGCCATGGGGAGCAGAGAATAGGCCGGCCGACATCTATGTCAACATCGTCGTTCCCCGTCATCATTAGCATGAGTCCTGGGCTCTCGCAGTAGTAGATCCAAGACTTCCAGAAGGGAAAATTGACCAAGTTCTTCAGCAAATCCATGATCACATTGTGCAGCATCACCATTGGGAGCTACGAAGTTTTGCTGAGAGCGCGGTTGGTTTAGGTTTTTTAGCATGCATAACTCGCTCATTAGAGACATGCTTGTCAATACCCCTGCCCACCACCTGGGAGCTGGTCGTATGCTTTCCTTTACTCACCATGATGAAGGTCCAAATTTTAGAGCCATGATAGTGGATATTGATAAGCACTGGCAGAGTTGGGTGGTGCCCAAGCGAAGGCGTGAATGTAGCAAGTAGCAGTTTTCCTTAGTAAAGAACCAAGGTTTAATCGAACTAGTAGGACTTTGAAATCAACAACGAGGTGCCCATCAACGATCTCTGGCGCTTAATCATTGACGAACGTGGACCTGCACACACTCAAACAATTACTTTGCCCCCAACAGCGGGAAGGTTGTCAATCTTCCTGGTCTGCTGAAAACAAAGCGGTTAAACGTATAGTGTAGTGAAATGATTTATGAAAACGGACCAGCGAGCAAGTGATTATGGAAAGCAAGTAAATGAGGTTGTAAACAATATAAAAAGATGGACCGGGGGCCATGGGTTCACTAGTGGTGTCTCGCCAATAAATAAAATACTCATATGAAGGGTAAACAAATTACAGTTGGGCGATTGACAGAATTATGACACAAACTTAATCTAGCTATATCAAAGTGTTCATGGTAATATTCATGTAGGAATCACAACAAGGACCAAAGACCGCCATCCGACTGCATCTTTGTCTAAAAAGTCCACCTAGGGATCGCTATCCAGCCTGTCACCCATCGGTATTAAGTTGCAAGCGACAGACAATTGCATTAAGTAAAGCATATGAAGTAAGCAACATTTATAATCATGTAGACATAAACACCATTGTTTTACCCTTAGTCGCAACAGCACACCCTCGTCCTTAGACGTTTCTGTCACTCGTGCCCAGGCACAAGAGGGGGCATGAACCAATTATCTAGCATAAATGCTCTCTCTTGGAGACATAAGAAATCACTTGGCCAAAGCAACTACAGACATCGGAGAGCATGCAAGAACATAAATTAATAACTAAGAACCATGCACAATCTGATCATAACTTCATAATCCATCGGATCCCAACAAACACATCATATAGCATTACAAATAGTCGATCTTGATCATGTAGGGCAGCTCACAAGATCATAAACATGAAGCACAAGGGAGAGAGACAACCATCTAGCTAATGCCATGGACCAGTAGTCCAAGGTGGAACTACTCACGCTTCATCCCGGTGGAAGGTATGGCGATGTAGAACCCTCCGGGATCGATATTCCCTCCGGCAGTGTGCCGGGAGTAGCTTCAGAATCTCCCCGAATTAGGTTTTGAGGTGGCGGCGGCTTCGGGTCGTGTTTCTGGAAAATAATCGTCGCTCCTGGTGTTTTAGGGTTTTAGGGGTTTTATAGGCGTCGAGGGGGGCCGAGGCGGTGCCTAGGGCATAGGGGCGGGTCCCACTCACGGGTGCAGGTGGGGCCGCGGCCAGCTGCCGCCCCTGGCCCCTGGGTGGCCCCCCAGGTCGCCCTTTGGTCTCTGGCTTCCTTTTGTCACATAAAAAATCCTCGTAAATTATCGTCCAATTCCGAGAATATTTCCAGAAGTAACTTTTATGAAATAGAAAATAGCAAAAACAAGGAACTAGCACTAGGCATCTTGTTAATAGTTTAGTCCAACAAAAAGCCTAAAAATGATGTGACAAGATAGTAAAAATATGTAACAATGGCATATAACTAGCATGGAACAACAAAAAATTATAGATATGTTTGACACGTATCAGCATCCCCAAGCTTAACTCCTACTCGTCCTCGAGTAGGTAAGTGATAAACAAAATAATTTTTTATGAGACATGCTACTAGCATAACCTTGATCAAATAGTAATGTAAATCACATGATATGAATAAAGTGATCCAAAACAATTGTCTATATTTGATAATCAATTAAACAATGAGTAAACAAGTTGCATCATCTAAGCAAGACCTTTCATGAATAGTACTTTGGAGACATGAAAGAACAAAGATTAACATAACATGAAAGTCTTCAAGGTAATATTATCTTGTCAAAAGTATTTGAAGTCAACACAAAGGAAGATGCAAGTTTCAGCATTGCTTCAACTTTCAACATGCTTATCTTATAGATAATGTCAACATAAAGAATCATGATTAAGCATAAAGATGCAATATAATCAACTGCACCCAGAGTCAGTGTTGCAAGCTTGTTTTGAGTAGATAGAAAGAATAGGAAAAATGACTCAACATAAAGTAAAAGAAAGGCCCTTCGCAGAGGGGATCAGGGATTAATCATGTGCTAGAGCTTTTTATTTTTTATTAAACAGAAGTAAAACAATTTTGAGATATGCATGTTTTCATCAACAAATCCACAGCAAAGAAATCCATTAGTCCCCCGTACCAAGCAAGGCTTTTAGACTTGTGAGAGCGGCTCCCATAGAGGAACGAGTACATTCCTCTTTCTCCTTTGTTTATCACTAACCAATGTTTGATTGATTTCTCAGGTTGCACTGTGTGAAGGAGATATTAATGATTGGTTGAATTTATATTTTGCGGGCTGGGAACCCTTGTCCAGCTCTCGAAAAATTTAAGTGAGCACGTAATCCACGCTCACCAGGTGAAAGGGGGGAAATGACCTTGCTTGAGACAGGCTATAACAAACTTCCTTACCACTTCCTCATGAGCTAAAAACAGAGATACAAATTGGAGTATTTTGAAGGTTTAATGGTAGGACATGACAAATTTACTTGGAATGGAACGAAATACCATGTATAGGTAGGTATGGTGGACACTGATGGAAAGATATTTGGCTCAAGGAGTTTGGACGCACGAGCAGCATTCCCGCTCAGTACATAGTTTTTGGCTAGCAAAGGATATGAAAGCAAACAAGCACCAGCAACCGGAACAAGATTGACTATAGAACATACGTTAAGCATAACCACATTAACTCTACACTGTCTTCCTTGTTAACCAAACTTTCATTTGATGAAAATACTTGACTATCAAACTTGCAAGTATGAAGAAACTTTATAAATTCAAGCTTTAACGGTAGTTCTTCACTAATGAGTCTTAACTTAAATAACCAGCAATTTTAAGCATTAATTCACTTAACATCTCAAAATAATTGGCAAGTTTCAAGTTATTCAAACATGAAGATCTACAAGACTATGCAAGTTTTTCATCACACCACTACCACATGCACAGCATTTTTATCATTCCAACAAATCAAGCAAGCAACCATAAACAACTCTCTAAACAAATATAAGTGAAGCATAAGAGAGTCTAATAACAGCAACTAACAGCTCTTAAAGATATAAGCGAAGCACAAGAGCTGATAAGAAAACAAAGCTAAGAATACTCAACAAAATATAAGTGAAGCACAAGAGTATTCTAATGAAAAAGTGGAGCGTGTCTCTCTCCCACACAAGATCGCTAGGATCCAACAATGTACATGACCAGCAGACAAACTAAAAAAAACTGAAAGCAAAATAAAATGACGCTCCAAGAATAGCACATAATATGTGAAGTGATAAAAACATAGTTTCAACAGAGACGACCTAATGGTTGTCGATGAAGAAGAGGGGATGCCTTGGGCATCCCAAGATTAGATGCTTGAGTCTTCTTAAAAGTTTAGGGGGATGCCATGGGGGCATCCCCAAGCTTGTGCTTTTCTCCATCCTTCAACTTCTTTCATCATCTTCCCTCGTGGAACCTAAAAACTCCCTTCGCACAAAACTTTTCATAAACTGATTAGAGGGTTAGTTCCAATAAAATAAAACTCACTTGGGTTCCACCAAGACAAATTGCACAAACTTTATTTAGCATTAGCTACAGTTTACTAAGCCTCAAGGGTGGCACTCCTTCCTCAAAGTACCACTAATGACGTTAATAAAAGAGGCAAACACAAATAAAGGCAGAATATATCAAAACTGGACAGTCTGTAAAGATCTATTTTCTAGAGGCACTTAAGGGGCTCAAAACAGAAAACTTAAAATTAATGAAAGATAGATAAAAGTATAAGGCTTGCTTTCAAAAATCTCCAGAAAAAGATAATGTTCTGGGATTTTTCGAGATGATCTACAACAGGAGCTCAGAATATGTTTCTAGACAGCAAAATAAAACTTCGCACTTTCTAATCATTAGAGGCTAATTCTTGGCACACAAAAACTAAAAACAAGGATACAATGAAGTTTATACAGAAGCAACAACTCCATGACTCAAGAAAGCAAAAATAAAAATTGGGTTGCCTCCCAACAAGCGCTTTTCTTTATGCCTTTTAGCTAGGCGCAATGTCACATATGAAGTTTTTTCGGAGGCCTTAGCAAAATCAAGAACATAGCTAGACCTTATGATTGATTCAAAAGGTAGCTTCATTCTCTTTCTAGGGAAGTGTTCCATCCCTTTTCTAAGACGAAACTGAAATCTTATGTTTCCCTTTTTCATATCAATAATAGCACCAACAGTTCTCAAAAACGGTCTCCCTAAGATATTAGGACAAGAAGCATTGCACTCAATATCCATAACAATAAAATCAAAGGTAACATAATTATTATTAACAACAATAAGAACATCATTAATTCTACCCAAAGGTTTCTTCTTAGAGGAATCGGCAATATGCACATATAAATGACACTCTTCCAAAGGTTTCAAATCAAGCATATCATAGAAACTTTTAGGCATAACAGAAACACTTGCACCAAGATCACACAAAGCATTGCAATTCAAGTCATTTATTTTCATCTTAATAGAGGGCTCCCAACTATCTTGTAATTTTCTAGGAATAGAGTTTTCAAGTTGGAGCTTTTCTTCCCTAGCTTTGATAAGAGCATCGGTAATGTGTTTAGTAAAAGCAATGTTTAACTTACTAGCATCCGGTGACTTAGCAAGTTTTTTGTTTGAACCGAAATTGTAGGGTATTACCCCACAACATTTACAAAGTTATTTACAGGGGAAGGAGGTGGGAATAAACTTAATCTAGCTATATCAAAGTATTCATGGTAATATTCATGTAGGCACCACAACAAGGAACAAAGACTGCCATCCGCCTGCATCTTTGTCTAAAAAGTCCACCTAGGGATCGCTATCCAGCCTGTCACCCATCGGTATTAAGTCACAAGCGACAGACAATTGCATTAAGTAAAGCGTATGAAGTAAGCAACACTTATAATCAAGTAGACATAAACACCGCTGTTTTACCCTTAGTCGCAACAGCACACCCTCGTCCTTAGACGTTTCTGTCACTCGTGCTCAGGCACAAGAGGGGGCATGAACCAACTATCTAGCATAAATACTCTCTCTTGTAGTCATAAGCAATCACTTGGCCAAAGCAACTACACACATCGGAGAGCATGCAAGAACATAAATTAATAACTAAGAACCATGCACAATCTGATCATAACTTCATAATCCATCGGATCCCAACAAACACATCATATAGCATTACAAATAGTCGATCTTGATCATGTAGGACAGCTCACAAGATCATAAACATGAAGCACAAGGGATAGAGACAACCATCTAGCTACTACCATGGACCCGTAGTCCAAGGTGGAACTACTCACGCTTCATCCCGACGGAACGCATGCCGATGTAGAGCCCTCCGGGGTCGATCTCCCCTCCGGCACTGTGCCGGGAGCAGCTTCAGAATCTCCCCGAATTAGGTTTCGAGGTGGCGGCGGCTTCTAGCATTTTAGAGTTTTAGGGAATTTATAGATGTCGAGGGGCGGGTCCCACCCGCGGGTGCAGGTGGGGCCGCGGCCATCTGCCGCCCTGGCCCCTGGGTGGCCCCCCAGGTCACCCTTTCATCTCTGACTTCCTTTTGTCGCATAAAAAATCCTCGTAAATTATCGTCCAATTCCGAGAATATTTCCAGAAGTAACTTTTCTGAAATAGAAAACAGCAAAAATAGGAAATTGGCACTAGGCATCTCGTTAATAGGTTAGTCCGACAAAAATCCTAAAAATGATGTGACAAGATAGTAAAAACATGTAACAATGGCATATAACTAGCATGGAACAATCAAAAATTATAGATACGCTTGACACGTATCAAGCCACTACATACACTCGTATTGGATGGCTTATGTTGCTAAATATGCCAATCGATATGCGTAATGAGGAGTTCCTGGTTGATACAATGATTCAATTTGGTTAGTTAAAGGGATGGTATAGAGAGGATCCAACTCCTGGTCGTACCTTGCTCCATTGCACTTTTGCAGGCAATGGAGATGTTCCTAGGTCAATTGTTGTCAGGGATATGCAAAGGTATGGAGGCATTGTCGGATCCTGGATTGTCCCCTGCTTTATTCTGACCCTGGTGATGAATCACCACCTCCTGAGGATGGAAACTCCCATGGAAATCATGACAATGTTCAGCCAGTATACAACTGGACAATTGGGAATTGCAGGGGAGAATCAGGGCAATTGGAATGCAGATCAAGCTCATGCACAGTAGACACAACAGCCTATCCAAGAACATTCTTCAATCACCTTTCATTTGTCTGATGATTCCTCATCTGTTCACCCAATGCAAGGGGTTGGCCCTGTTCTTGTAGTGGAAGCACATCTTCAGGAAGAAGGATAGGTGGAACAACATGTTGTAGAACCTAATAACAATATGGTCAAACGGGCTGTGCAGAATCAAGGCGAAGATTTGGAGGAGGATCTTTTTCAAGTTCTGGCTCGGACTATAATAGAGCATCATGAAATCCAAATTCAGGCTGAGATACGTTTGGAGAGGGAGAACCAGTGGAACAAGGCTTTTATCAAGTTTCTTCCTTCCATCATATCTTTTGTTGACAGGACATTGATCCTCTTGCTGGCTTGGTTTTTGTTCCAAGGGATACCTATATGCTCATTGTTACAAATGATTCAAACCGTAAGGTAGATAGGAGGCTGTCTTTTGATCAGGAGGTTCAAGTTTCCCATGGGCAGTGCTCAGGACATGGTGATGGAACAGAGGACTGAAGAGAACATGGTGACTTCAATTCTGAAAAAAGATCAAGAGCAAAAAAGGTTACACCTATCTCTGAGATAGATGCAAGGAGGAGTCCCAGGATTGCAGCTCTTAAAGATGGATTTAAGCCTACTTCAGTTGAAGGAAAATATGCCTCTAGGAAGAAGCCTAAAGCATAAAAAGCCAAGCATGATGATGTCAGACCTCACACACCAATTCATATTCTTCATAGGGCGGGAGAAGAGTTAGAGATTCCATCGGGAGAAGAACTTTCACAGGAGAAGCTTATGGCCCATCCAGAGGATTCATAGCCCAATACTGTTTCCAATGAATAATAAGGCCCAATATCTCTTTTGGCCCATGCATGGGCACCTGTCTCAGCTTTACTATATTTGTTTGTCTTTGAACTCTATGCTGGTGTGGCTTTGTCGTCTTATTATGTCTAGATATGAACCTTATTTGATAAATTTTGTGTGCTCTCTTGTATGGCTGCCTGGTTATCGCAGACAGTGTGGACAATTATCAACTGGGTTTTAAATGGATAGTACACCTACTTGGCTACTTGATTGGAAAGTTCTTGATTAGAATGTCAGGGGTTTAAATGATCCTGATAAGCGTTTGGCAGTCTATAATAAAATTGAGGAGAGTAACTGTGCTATTGTGTGCCTCCAAGAAACTAAATGTGAGAATTTTGATCAATCTTTCATTAAGACTTTCTGCCCAAAAAGATTTGATCACTTTGCTTTTTCACCTTCAATTGGAGCTTCTGGAGGAATAATTGTTTTGTGCAATAGTTCAATCATCAGTGGTAAACTGTTGGAAATTCATAGATCTGTTGTTATAATTTGACTCACGGCAACTAACAATAATGAGAGTTGGGCATTTGTTAATGTTTATGAGCCATGCAGAGGCTTGGAAAGAGACAATTTTGTACAATGGCCTTATGATCTAAATATTCCTTCTAATGAGCATTGGCTAATTCTGGGAGATTTCAACTTCATGAGATCAACAGAAAATAGAAACAAGCCAGGAGCTGATCTTAATGATATCTTTTTTTCAACTCAATCATTAGTCACCTTGGTCTCTTGGAATTACCACTCAAGGGGAGAAACTTCACTTGGTCAAATATGCAAGATCAGCCACTCTTAGAACAATTAGATTGGTTCTTTACTACATGTGAGTGGAGTCTGAAATACCCAAACACTTTGGTTTTTCCCTTGGCAAAACCAACATCTGATCATGTACCTTGCGTGGTTTCTATATCAATAATGAATCCCAAAGCAAAAAATATTCAGATTTGAAAATTATTTGATCCATCAACCAGGCTTCATGGAAATAGTAAAGAAGTCTTGGAATATTCCTGTCAATGCTAAATGCTCGGTCTCAGTTCTGGCAGCCAAATTCAAGAATCTACGGTATCATCTCAAACGGGGGGAAAGTTTGTCTCATATGAAAATTTTGATTGAAAAGTGCAACAAGGTTATCCTTTTTCTTGATCATCTTGAAGACGAAAGAGAACTGAGAATACGTGAATCCAACTTTTGGAAAATAGTAAAGAAGCATCTGTAGAACCTGCTTAAATCCCAATCTCAATATTTGAAGAAAAGATGTACTATCGGATGGGTACACACATAATACTATCACTGAGATTAAAGGAGAAGATGGGCAAGTTCTCTGGGATCATCATCAAAAGGTTGTTGCCTTACTGCAATGTCATAAAGGAAGATTGGGAATTTCAATGAACATTGTTACTCCATCTAACATTCAAAGTTATCTCTCTGAAGTTCAGGACTTGGATTGTCTGGTCCAACCTTTCAGTGATGAAGAGATTGAAGGAATTGTAAAGCATATGAAAACAGACAAAGCCCCTACACAGACAAAGCCCCTACACCAAATGGTTTTAACGGACTTTTCTTGAAAAAATGTTGGCATATTGTCGAACATGATTTCATCAAGTTATGCAAGGATTTTCATGAAAAGTCAAATAATTTTGGAAGTATCAATGGGTCTTTCGTTACCTTAATTCCAAAGAAGCAAGTCCCTAAAACGGTCAATGATTATAGGAAAATATCTTTAACAAATACAAGCCTCAAGTTTCTGACCAAGCTGGCAGTAAATCGACTTCAGAAGGAAATCACAAGATGTATACATAAGAATCAATATGGTTTTATCAAGTCAAGGTGCATTCAAGATTGCCTTGCATGGTGCTTTGAATTCATACATCAATGCAAAGCTTCAAAAAGGAAAATGCTGGTACTTATTGGTTTTGAAAAGGCTTTTGACATTGTTGAGCATGATGCTATTATAAAGGTCTTACAGTATAAGGGTTTCCCAAAAATTATGGCTGGAATGGGTCCAACGAATTTTGTCTACTAGCTCATCCTCAATATTGCTGAATAGAGTACCTGGAAAAAGCTTTTATTTTAAGAGATGTGTGAGGCGGGGAGATCCATTCTCACCTCTGCTTTATGTGATACAAGGGGATTTATTGCAGAGTATGATCAATAATGTGTTTGCAGCAGGAAGACTTAAATAGCCAATACCAATTGATGCAGATTTCCCTATTGTTCAGTACGCTGATGACACTCTCATAATTTTACCAGCTGAGGAGGAGCAGTTACAAGAACTCAAGGTCATCTTGCAGGAATATGCAGCATCTACTGGGTTAAAATCAATTATCACAAATCATCTCTTATGCCAATAAATCTTTCAGCGAATGAAGCACAACATTTAGCAGATTTTTTCCACTGCCAGCCACAAGAGATGCCTTTCACTTATCTTGGGTTACCCATGGGCACCACTAAGCCTTCGATAATGACATGTCACCCTTGGTGGATAGGATTGAAAGGAGGTTATCTGCAACCTCTTCTTTTTTTGTCTTATGGTGACAGCTTGGTTCTGGTGAATTCAGTGTTATCCTCTTTGCCAACATATTATATGCTCACCCTGGAAATTCCCAAAGGAGTTATAGAAGTGATTGACAGAGCTAGAAGACACTGCCTATGGAGGAAGGACGAGGAGAAGCAGAGAGTTAATTCTTTGGCAGCTTGGGACATGGTATGCAGACATAAGAAGAAAGGAGGTTTAGGTATAATCAATTTGCAGATACAGAACCAAGCCTTCCTAATGAAGTTCATACATAAATTCTACAATAAAGAAGACATTCCTTGGGTTCATTTGGTGCATGCCACATATTATCACAATTTAGTACCCCATGCAGTGGTACAATGTGGATCTTTTTGGTGGAAAGGAGTCATGCAATTTGCTGGAACATATAGGGCTATGATGAGGTGTGATATAGGGAATGGAAGCTCTGCCCTTTTTTGGTCAGATTTATGGAAACAAAATACCTTTGATATCAGTTTCCCAAGATTATTTTCTTTTGCAAAGGATAAGCTAATTTCTGTCCAAGAAGTTTTGTCTTCAGATACAATGATAAATTTATTTCATCTTCCACTCTCCATTGAGGCAGCAAATGAACTTGACTTGTTCGACAACATGACCAATCAAGACTTTTGTTCTGAGGAGAAGGACACTTGGACTGTGGCATCTGGTAAAGGATCTTTTGGACCTAAAATGGTATACAATCTTTACACCCAGCATTGGCCAAACCATACAGCCTCAACTTGGATTTGGAAGAGCAAATGCATGTCAAAGCACAAAGTTTTTGCATGGTTACTATTACATGATAGATTAAATACTAAAGAAATGATGGTGCAAAGACATTGGCATGTAACTGACAACAATGACTATGTGTTATGTCCTGCCCATATCACTGAAGATTGGAAGCACATGTTTTTTAACTACAATTTTAGTGCTAGAATCTGGCTCCACTTGCAGATACAGTGGGGGAATGGGGGTTTGACTGAGATCATCAGATCAGCAAATAAGGATTTCCAGGGACCATGCTTTGTGGAAATAGTGATTTTAGCATGCTGGGCTATTTGGAAGCAGAGGAATGCCTAGATATTCAAAAGCTTGAAGCCCAGTTTTAGAGGATGGAAGAGGATTTTCAATGATGAAGTCACCTTGCTTATGCATAGGGTGAAGCCAAATATTAGACCCATTTTGTCATCATGGATTGACAATTTTCCTTAGTGTTTTAGACCTTTAGTCTAAGGTAGTTGTCTACCCCATTGTAATTATTGTACATATTTTGTTTATATTAATAAAATGTTGTGGGGGCCTCCCCTACAGTCACGGTTCAAAAAAACCCAATTTTGGCATTCAAAACAGAAAATGATTTTTCGTTCAAAGAAAATGAAAACTCTCTTTGGTAAGCTCGTTCGCCATTCCAATATGCACACTTTTGAACATTATGAGATCATTTAAAAAACCTATTCCCTGAATTTGAACGTAACACTCGTCATTTGGCTTGAATGAAATTAATCTTCGTACATGGTAGGTCATTTCTAAGATCACATTTTCAAGATATTTGCCTTATTCTAAGTTTGTTATTTTATCTTGATACTAGGTAACATAAAATGACAAAGGTTTTCTATTTTATATTTTGAATTTTTTTTTATGCCGGTTTCAAAATACGATCAAAATTGCGGACATGACCCTTCATATCTAGGGGTGGAATCTTGCGAAACTCTTGGCGGATCTCTGATGAAATAGCTACTTTTGTACCTAAAAATTACTTTTGAAAAAAATCGCAAGCAAACTATGAAGCAGTTGTCGTTCAAATTTGACCCACTTCGTACTAAATCCGCAGAAATTTGATATTTTGGTGAGAGGTGGATGAAAAAAAATTACACGCAACCATTTGATTAAATGTACATTAAATATGGTCTAATATTTTTTAAATTGGTGTCGTCCAATTTTGCAACAAAGATTTGGTAAGTGCTTAACAAAAAACAATTTTGGCATTCGAAAAATAGAAAATGATTTTTCATTCAAAGAAAATGAAAACTCTATTTGGCAAGCTTGTTCGGCATTCCAATATTCACATTTTAGCAAAATATGAGATCATTTAAACAAACTATGCTCTGAATTTGGACATAACACTCGTCATTGGGTTTGAAAGACATGAATCTTCGTACATGGTCTTTTCTGAGAACACTTTTTCAAGATATTTGCCTTATTCTAAGTTTTTATTTTTTTCTTGATACTAGGTAACATAAAATGACACAGTGCAAAGGTTTTCCATTTTTATTATTTTGAATTTCTTATGCCAATTTCAAAATTGTCGGCATGACCGTTCATATCTAGGGGTGCAATCTTGCGAAACTCTTGGAGGATCTCTAATTAAATAGGTACTTTTGTACCCAAAATTTTACTTGGAAAAAATCACGAGCAAACTATGAAGCAGATGTAGTTCAAATTTGACCCACTTTCAACTGAATTGGCAGCAATTTGTCATTTTGGTGAGAGATGGATGGAAAACTTTTTGTACGTAACTATTCGGTTAATTATACATTAATTATGGTCTAATATTTTTTAAAGTTGGTGTGGTCCAATTTTGCAACAAAGATTTGATAGGTGCTTCACAAAAAAACAATTTTGGCATCCAAAATATGCAAAATGATTTTTTGTGCAAAGAAAATACAAACATGGATGAGGATGGAATATTCATATTCTACACATTTTCTTATAATTATGGACATATTTTTTGTATTATTTGGATTTGTAAAACAGAAGATATGATTTATACAAGATTAGTACAAAATAGAAAAAAATGCAACCATCTCTTCCATGGCCATCGGCATACAGCCAACACCGTCAGCCTTCCGTCAGGCCAAGAAGCCCATATGTCGACGGCCACCCTCGGCGTAGAGTAAATGCTGACAGCCAAAGGTTGCCGGCGGCCGTCACAGAAAATTTGTCGACATATGTAATTGTATGCCGATGGTCTGGGTTTGCCGACGGCTTTCCTGAAGCGGTCGGCATGTAGCCATGTATGCCGATGGCCTCAATAAAATGCCGTTGGCAACGTTCGATTTTCCTGTAGTGTTGGATCTATATGCACTAGATCGATGTCTATGGTAAGCAGAGCGGTAGGCTATGCCTTCGACGGGGTCTTTGTTTTCTTTATTCTTTTTTTTTTTGTGTGAATTCCTGATGACTAGACTTACTTTAGATATTATATTGTCGCGGAGGTTGGGTGTATTTGGTATCACCTTGATACTAGTATATTCTCTTTAGCAAAAAAAAAATATACATTTGCTCAATTTAGAAAAAGGGTCTTGACAAAAGGCAATGTAACATGGGAGACCCTAACAATTTTCTGTAGCCTGGTCACCATGAGGAGAAAGAAATCTGTACATGTGGTGAACTTAGGACGTACATGGTTTGCTCGTACCAAACATAAACTACGGAATAAAATGCCTTGACAGGTTATTGTGGTGGCTTGACAAGTCATTGTGGTGGCTTGCATGCACAAGTCTAGCTAAGGAGCATTTAAATTCCACACAGTGGCGCTAGGATACAGCAGTACGTACACCTCTAGCTCGTCCTTCCATTAAGGCGTGGGTGGGCCGGGTCGGTTTCTATGATTCATGTGATGTCGTTGACAGAAAGAGAAAGCAAGCATTGCATGTTGATCGACTAGAGCTATAGAAAGTGAAAGTAAATCATCAGCATCAGAGAGCTACAGAGGTAGACGATAGATATATAGCAAGTGAAAAGGAGCTCACTCCCCTTCATCTCTCTCCTATATATACGGAGAGAGAGTGAGAGATCCTCAGACAGTGTACTGCCAGAAACCAGCAGGCACAAGCTAGAGAGAGGTAGAAAAGCTGCCATAAGATCAAGAGACAGCTGATCGAGATCAAGTGGAGGAAGAAGGAAGGTGCTCGACCGACCGATCGATCATGGGGAGGCCACCGTGCTGCGACAAGGTGGGCGTGAAGAAGGGGCCGTGGACGCCGGAGGAGGACATCATCCTGGTGTCCTACATCCAGGAACACGGCCCCGGGAACTGGAGGTCGGTGCCCATCAACACCGGCCTCATGCGCTGCAGCAAGAGCTGCCGCCTCCGCTGGACCAACTACCTCCGCCCCGGCATCCGCCGCGGCAACTTCACCACACACGAGGAAGGCATCATCGTCCACCTCCAGTCTCTTCTCGGTAACAGGTACGCTTGATACCTTGGTCGAGCTACAGACCATGGCTCCACCGTGTAAGATGATCCATGCATATCGTTTATTGGTATCAATCTCTCATTTGGGTCGTGTGGATGAATGTAGATGGGCGGCGATCGCGTCTTACCTGCCGCAGAGGACGGACAACGACATCAAGAACTACTGGAACACGCACCTCAAGAAGAAGCTCAAGAAGCAGCAAGCCATGGGCGCCATCTTCGCGTCGCCGCCGCCACCATCCTCCAGCTCTGCCGAGCCTGCTGCCAACCTCGCTACCACCGGACACCTCAACCAACACCAGCTATACCACCACCAAGACGCGATGTCCGCTTTCAGCTCCAACGACCGCTACAACGGCGGCGCCCGGGCGGCGTGGAGTAATCCGGAGGTCACCCAGCCGACGATCACCATGCGTCGCTCGCCCTTCGCTGAGGTTGCAACCGACTGCTCCTCGTCCTCCTACGCCTCCAGCATGGACAACATATCCAAGCTCCTCGGCGGCTTCATGAAGAGCTCCCCGCCCACGGCTGCCGACGTCAAACCCAACATCGCCGTGGTCAGCGACCCTTTCATGTCCTTCGACCGCATGTCTGGCACCGGCACCGACATGGCCTTCCTCTCCGGTATTCAGCAGCAGCCGCCACAGCCGGCGTTGATGGGAGGCGTCAGCTATCACGACGAGACCACCGGACAGCAGCTGCTGCAGCATCAGGCACCACTGTGTTCGATGGAGAAGTGGCTGCTCGAGGAGGCCGCGGAGCAGGTCGCCGACCTGATGGACCTCTCCGACGGCTGCTGTTCCTCCTTGCCAATGTTGTACTAGCTGGAACAAACAGACCAACGAACAATGTCACTGTCAAAATACATTATCAATTATACATGCATGCATACACACACATTCAAATATAATAGCTAGCTAGGTTAATTATTTATGCTAATTACTGTTTGTTCTAGGCTTCTAGCTAGCTTCTAGGAGATAGCTAAGGAGTACTCCTGGAGAGAGAGAGAGAGAGAGAGAGAGAGGAAAAAAGTTAATTCCTCCAGAGACATTTACTAATCGCGCATATTACACTGGGAACATCAGAAGGGGCCAGATTGGTAGAAAGAATCGAGAGAGTAACAGGAATAAATTAACAGGTGTGATTATTGTGATATATACGATCTGTAAGCATGATGTACCGCAGTGTTGTCATGTCAGTTTTCTTCTTTTTTTTTGGTGACAAAGTTTCATTTTTGTAACTTTCTCTTTGGCTTATACTAGCTGAAGTGCTTCAGCTTAGCTTTACCAGGTGTTGAATTGTATGGAGTATAAGTGAGTGAAATCTTCTGGTTTTGTCGGGCTCACTTAGCAGTTTTCGATTCTGCAACTACTTCCTTGTACTTTTCTTACTTATGTTGTACAGTGTGGCATATGAATGCTACCAGAACTTGTTAGTAGAGAAAAAGCTAGAGCAAGAGAGGGAAGAACCTATGTCCCTGTCGGCAACGGCGGATGGTCCCGGATCACATTTACTGCAAAAGGAAACTCAACTCCCAGCTTATATATTTTCCCCGGCTTATTTAAAGGAAAATACGGATCATTTTTTTCTATATATAGATGGTTAATTACTTATCTATCTGTTCCAAAAGCATGAATTCTAGAGCTATTACATGGTTAATTACTTATCTAACTGAGCATGCATGTATTTTCCAACGAAAGATACGCAATATTATTGCGCAGAATCTGCAGAAGAATTTACAATGATTGTGCCTGGCCGGCTAGTCATGAATCCTCATCCCTGAAAATGCATTGTTGGCGTCTAGCACATCAGGTTAAGCAACAGGCAGTACGGCACAGAGTAGCCATTAATATCAGGAAAAAATGATAAATTGCATGATTAAGACATGGTCTGTGGCGTGTCCCTTGATCTTTGTCATGTGTCCCTTATGTGTCATGCTCAGAAGCCTCTACAATAGTTAGGCACACTTCTTTTCGGCTTCTAGGAGGGCTTCTTCGAGAAGCTCTCCTCCCCCAGCTTCTCCAGAAGCTCAACTCACAAATTCGTTTTGACTTCTAAATTAGTCTTGGAAAGAGTAGTTTGGAGGTGTAAACGAATTTCTAAGTCGGGCCTCCGACAGAAACTGGGGGAGGGGAGCTTCTCGGAGAAGCCCTCCTAGCAGAAGCCGAAAAGAAGTGTGCCGCTCACTTACTATGGTTCTGTTGTGACATATTGTATTTACGGAAGCCAAAACAAACAAACAAAAATCGATGAAGGGAATATATTAATATCAAGAAGATACCAAAAAGGCAAAACAATTACATTTTATGAAAGGACTTCCCAAGATAAATTCAAGGATGTGATCATTTAAGCATTTACTCCAAATATTTTGAAGATGCTGGTGGTCAAGGTTTAACTTACATACATACTCCATGGCTAAAAGAACAGCTTACAGGAAACTTGCGAGAGTACAATCCGATGTAAATAAGTATCGCGTGTGCATTAGATGCAGTCTAGATCAGAAAGTAAACTGGCATTGCTGAGTGACTAACTCTGGTTGTGCAAAGACTAGCTAGACTGTGTATCTCAACTAGTAGACCATCAGCGCCTTGTTTCAAAAAACTAGTAGACCGTCAGCTGTAGCGCCCTCATCTGACCCAGCTAGCCCGGTCCAGCTACATATCTATCAGATCAGCTCAGGCTGGACCAGCATCATACTATCAACATTCAACAGGACCAAGCAAGACTTTTACTGGCCCAACCAGGGCTTACATAAACCGGCGGAGACCAGGGGGTTACCGGTGGGGTATATTGGGTGCACTGGCACCTTGGTGTACGCACACTAATCCTTAAGTTCGAAAACTAATAAGTCCTGGAAATTTTCGGGAAAAAATTAGCAACATTCACACATGCATATACTATTTGGTACTAATCAAATTTAGATCTGAACTTGTGTGATATGATAGATGTGTTATAAATTAATTTCAGAATTTTTCAAACTTTAAGACATGTTTTTATGGCCTAGGATGATAGTGCATCTATATATGAACTGTATCCTAGTGATACCTGGTTGTTTTCACTTTTCAGGCATTCTTTATTTATTTCGGCTCTATGTTTTTTTCGAAATTGGCAAATGTTACAAATTTACAAACAGGATACCAAACTGGGACAAAGGGATAAGCATACGGTTACCAACTCTTGTACTTCATGAGAGGCAAAACTCCCTGAGACTGAGAGGCACAGCTCCTATCGGCGGGGTTTTTGAGCAGCTCAGCCAATGGTAGGAGGGTTAATCTCCTGTTTTGCCAAGAAAAGAAGCATCATCATCGTCATCATCAGCCATGTCAATTTAGAAGAGTGCACTCTGCGGTGATTTTCAGGACATGATAACAACGACCGGCTCGATCGAGGTATGCGTCTCAATCTCGACATAGCGATCGCATTATAGGAGAGGTAGCCAGGGCAGTGTACTACCATATGTCGCACGTGTAACTCAAGCGTGCCAGTGGCCAATGGAGTGTGCCAGGGCAACCAACCAGCAGGTGGCAATTAATTAGGAAGATCTGTTTGTGTTACCTCGGTGGAGTACATGGAAGAGCCCCTCCCTCCAGTTCTTGGCCATTACCGGAAACTTCTTCCAGCAACACAATAACCACGGACAGTGTTGCCAAGAAAGCACTCCCTCTATTTCACCATGTTTTTCCTGCACGCATAAATAGGAATAGTAGTGCTCAGTTCTTCAACTGGAAGTAAAAACTAGCCAACACAAATTCCAAGAAGGGGAAGGGATGGTTTCTGAAGAACTTGCTGACGTGAAGATCACTCTGGCCAGTGACCGACCACATATAGCTTTTTCATTCTGCCGTTCCAAATAAAACTGAAGTCTTCACCAACCTGCATAGTTGTATGGGTGAACTCACATTCTCTAGTCTGCACCTACACCGTCAATTGACAGACATAAGTCGCCATCTTTATTCCATTGAGCATAAAGGCCCAGAGCGGGAGTTGAACCCTGTTTATCACCAAGTGGACCCTAACAGGTAGCCTCAGGAGGGAGGACACAAGACCTTGAAAGTGATTCGTGCAATTGTGAAGGATAATGTCACCATCAAGTATTAAATTTGCTCTTTAATAGATAGGTGATATAACAAGAAAGATCCAAAGACCCAAACATTGTTGTGCATGGACCTTTGACTTGAGAAAGCGCTGCAGGACACTTAATTGAACTTTCCATTCCAGTTCGGTAAAACCTATGTTTAGTGTAAACAAGGTCTGAGATGTAAATTTAGGCTGTACGCGGTGACAGCGTATATAAGGTGACATGTTTTGCATCATTGGTTCTCATTTAGTTATCAAGAACTAAGTTATATTTCTTACAAAGTGAATATCAATACTGGAATCAACTATGCCTGAATACTTATTCAAGAAAATACAATCCACCTGCCACCTGCTTAATTACCCAAGAAATTACTATTTCCGTGTAGAATGCTACGATCGAAATATCTCTGTCATTGTAATAGTCACCAATTAGTGTAGTTGGTACAAGGTGGGCCTGATATTGCCTCAATTTGAGGGTAATCTATACAGAGGGAACATTGCACATACACCTGACACTTGATGACTTAATTAGACTAATACCTGTAGAAAAGAAAATTATAAAAGTTGAACAGCTACAGGTCGTTCACTCTGCGAGACCAGATTAGTTAGAACTAGTGGGCATCACCATTTAAATGCTTAAAACACTTCCCGAGCTAATTAGTTGTGGTTAAACGAGAAATAGTTTGGAGAATTGGAAAAACATCTAGTTATTCAAAAAATATGATTAAAAAATTTGTGCACAATACAGATACAGTTGATGCTACAAATGTAGAGATCGTGGGCCGTGGGGTATACATGACAAGATAACAGCCTGCACTGTTTTAGTTCAAAAGGTCGTCTCAAGGGACATCCTTGGACAGTGATTTAGCTCGTTCATAATCTTACTTCAGATGAAAGTACTCGTCTACGATATAATCATCACAAAGAGTTAGTAGCTTACCTCCCAACTACTAACCAAAGTAGTACTGAAAGGACCACCTCAGCCAGCCAATTCTTCTGCTTTTGGGCAAGAGGATCATGCTACTACCACCTTACAGTTATGAGAACTTTATAAATGACATTCATTTCAGTAAATGTAATCAAGCTCAGCATGCATCCATGAAGGGCAAAGGGATCTACACACTAGTGCATGTAGATAAATTCAACTAGCAACAGACCTTGTAAATCTGCAAAACTACAGGGTGCCAAGATTATGTCAGTAACAGTCTTGGGAGGACAAAGGTGAAAAGATATGCAAGTTGAAGATAGGCATGACGTTTCCTTTAAAAAAACGGATCGATACAAATGGAATCTGCAACCACTATGATAGACATGTGCTAGACTACTAACCAAACTAATGAATATGCAGAAGACATATGGCACACTGCCACACTTGCTTTTCAGGAGTTAGGACTAGTATTTACTATTTAGCACCAAAAGGCAATCTAATTTGTATAAAAATTAGAGCTTTCTGATATCCTACAAATAACATATTTGCTTCACATTCGTTACATGTTCATTGTAAAAAAAATTACATGCATGGCATGCCTAATACAGGATGCTGCTTCTGTTTGAGAAATGTCATTCACTAACTAAGCAGCGTATGTTTAAACAACAAATAAAAGAAAACCATCTTTGTAATCTTTTGTTGTCACGTTGTAGACACATCTACATCTATTGGAGACAATTTTGTAACCAACTACTCAATGCAAATTTTCCCTATCAGAACGCCATCGATAGCCTTGATACACATGCCGCACTTCGTGCATATGTTCCAGCTATGTGTCAAGGTCCTGTGTCATAGCAAAGAACAGGACTAAGATATTGATCCACTTGCCACAATTTAGGGTGCATATTCAGACTAAGAAAGGTAGCACTATCTGCTTGTTGGAGACATTAATGGGAGTTCATCATTGCAGGCCCATCAGTTGATTGTATATTGAGAAATAAGAAGTCTAGGATGTGTGGCTGTCATCTGCCAGTTATGATGACAGTCTCAAAAGCCATCACGAAGCAGTAGTAACAGCAGTTCCCACTTCCTAGACTTCTCTATGAGGTCAAGGATAAGAAAGCCAACATTCCTTCGATTTACAATGAATTGTGATCAGTGCAAACTGATAGCTTTTCACGTCATTCTCTCAAGAAGACATACCCTTGCTTGTCAGGAAACCTTCAGCACATTAACCATTGAAAAACTGAACAAGGTCAGAAAACAGTCAACCTGAATTTCAAGTTAGTTTAAATTGAATAAATGATAGTGTGCCTTAGAATTGAACAGAAGATAAGATCAGGTTTGCATCGCACAATGAAAAAGGGGAAAATGGAAACCAAAGGTGAAGCTCCTGCCCTGTTCAAAAAAAAGGAAATAGAAATCAATTGAAGCATCAGCAAAAAGATGGAAAGTTAATAACTCAAAACAAAAAAACAAAAAAATAAGAAAAGTTAGTGTCATAAATGTCCTAACTAACCGGTTTAATTTTTGATAGATTCATTTATCAAGAAAGAGGGTTGACCTCTGTTGTTGACTACCAGCAATTGGACAATTCCATGAAGACGTTTGATGTATGGTTTTAAGTTAACGGCTGTTGCACTCTGAAAGCCAAGAGGAAGTTGTTTTATGCTGAGGCTAGTTGATGTTCAAAGTTGCCCATCAATTTGTACTGATATCCATGTAGAAAGCAAGGTAAGCACTTAACGAGGTACATTGCCCTCTAAAACAAGTACGGAGGTACGGTTGCAGTATGGGCTAACGTTGTGAAGCCTGTGTGATCGTGACTATTTTTTGCAGCAATTTCTAATCCGTCAATCAAAATTTAAAAGGGCAGCACCACGCTAATAACTATTCCAGTTGTAAGGAATTGGCACGGGTCCGCCAGTTGATTGCCATTCCGCAAAAGTACCAAATTGCACAATCAATTGTGTGGTTCAGTGATTGAGAACGACGCAGCTTAACCTGAACAAGACCAGCATGTCAAACAACACAAACAACCGCAGGCAACATGCAACATGTGGACATACTTTGTCGAAAGAGGCATTTCTGCTTGATGCAAAATAAGTAACAGAGACAGTACAAGGCTCTCTTCAAAGTGTGGTCTAATACTGTTCACTGTTCCAATCGGGATGGACTATTATCTAATTGACTGATAGCAACCCAGGGTAAGAGTGAACAGTACATCATTTGATGTCTTTGTCACTCAAGACTTCAACTCTCCATATGTGGCATGTGTACTTATCAAACTTAACTAAACAGTTGGCAACATCGGCCAACCTGGGTCAAGACTCGGTTTCATATTCTCGGCAGACCTATAGACAGAAAAGCACAAGGAGAAAAAATTCTTGAAGGGGCCATTTTTATGCCAAGCAAGCTGTAAATACAAGTCTAAAACTCACCTAACAATATACTGCTCTGTAAAATTTATAATACTGATGTTTTGGGGAAGAATCGTGCACTGATGATCTGGATGGGAAGAAAGCAAACTTACAAACGACTAGTTGTTGAGTTATGCCTGGAGGGAACGCGCATGGCTGGAGATTGGCGGTAGGGCCTCCGGTCTTCAACTTGCAGGAGTTATGGAGAGGATTGATTATGTGGGGAAAATAGAAACATGGGCCTGTATATCTGGTTTGCAATCCTGCTAACTGGCTTGGCCCACGAAAAATTCAATATTTTGCAGCCTACCATGATTGAGTTCTACGGCCTGAATGAGAGTTGTACAAGACGGGAACTATATCCTCAAATAAAACATCAGCAGCAAACCTACAGAGAAATAGCATCCACAAATCCGGATGAACTGCCACAAACAAATGTCAAGCATGGAACACTACAGAATGTTCATAGATATATAGTATCAGTTGGTTCCTTATCAAGTTATACGAAAATTTTCCAGGTACACATTAAATTAACTTGGTCCACACAGATGATAGATCACTTACAAGCACCTCCTCTGCACTCTGCTGCATGTATTTTTGCAGTTTTCAGCACACTCATCAGAGAACTATGAGTTTGTCTGTTCAAGACAGAAACTATGAGTTTGTCTATTCAAAATAAAACCAGGATTTTGTGATAACGCGCTAAGGAGTTCAAAAAAATTGTACTGGCCATGTCCATATCGCATATCAACCAGCAGAGTCTGAACAATCTTAAGACACTTGTTCTTTCAGAGATCAAACTAATTACATGATAAGAACACTTGGGCAGAAAAATGACATTGTCCATAGCCTTGTGAAGAACATGATTAACTGCCTAACAAAAGTCATGTGTTTCAAAATTGCCTGTTCTCGTTGTAAGAAGGGGACACTCAAGGGACCTAGTGCAGGAAATAAATAATAAATAATAAGAATGATCTCAAACAGCTTAACTAAAAATTACTTGTTTACAAACATCAATTCTATCAGGTAAACAATGCAGCATATAGTAGAGAAAAGCATATTAGTTTGCACACACTAAAAACTTGAATTAACTTTATTGATACAGGAAGGAATACAACATTGTCCTGCAATAAAAGCTGATGCTTATGCAAGTACAGATACAAACATCCATTCTATCAGGTTGAGAAAACCAGTAACCAAGTGTACCTTGCCCCTTGTATGTCTGAATCTGGTGGACTATCCTAATGGGGCAGTTGGAGAGTGGAACAGTCTCCTCTATCACTAAAAATATAATCACCTGAGCAACTCAAACGTTGCCAATCATAACACTTGTCAGGCTTCTATCTGTAATTTGGTGACAATATCAGGTGGACAACATATCATGCACCACCATCCTCAACCAGTTAACCTCCTTTATTTAGAGAGGATGAAGCCTCAGGTTTCCCATCTTGGGAATGAAAGAATCATTAGCATCGGGCAAGCACATGGCACTAAAGCTTCTCTGTTAATCGAATCATGAAAGAACTGACAGCAACAACATCAAGAACAATCCATGATGACTCAAACATGTCATGGAAATAATCAGCGCCGATCTCCTCTGCCGCTGACCTAAATGCATTACCGAACGCATTCCCCTGAACTGCCCCAAGTCTTGGCTTCCCACATACACCTATGACCAGCACCTTCTCAGGCTCCCTTGCTAAGCAAGCACAGATTAGTGGCTTCATCCTGGCACCCCTCTCCTTCAGTGCATCCATCAGGAAGAAGCAGAACTTGGTAAGCGCCTGGGGGTGACACAGCTTAGCAGTGTCCACTGGATCATCAAGCTTCACCCACCGGAACTTCTTTGCACTCCGTATGAATCCAGACTTGGTGATGGCTGAGCTTCCCTGCCTCAGTATCGCCCTTTGTATCTCAATTGCAGATTGCATTCCTTTCCGCAGCTGATCCACATTGCTCAGCGACAGCGCAGAGTATGCAACCCAAAATTGCTCAGCAGCACAACACTCCTTTGAGTCCTTGGACTCGGCATTCAGGGATTCAAGCAAAGCTGTGACGCCATACACTACATCTGCAGCAGAGACCTTGGACCTGTAGCCGTGCACCCTCAAGAAGCTCCGGTAGTAGAACTCGGTGAGCCCGTACTCAGGCAGGAACCGATCGAACTCATCACGCATCTTCCGTTTGACCTCCATGCTCATGTACTGGAACCTCTTCTGGCAGTCGGCTAGCGGGAACCCCATCCTCGCCAGGAGCAGCTTCAGCTTCTTCAGACCGTTGTCACTCCAGGTCTTGAGCTTGGTTGCAACATACGAGGAGCAGAGCATGGAGTCGAACAAGCTCCACTCCCGCAGCAGCATCAGCCTGGGCTCGTCCTCATAGGCGATGCGGGAGGTCTCCGGCGCCCGGATCTTGGTCCCATCCTTGAGCGTCACCACCGAGCCGAGGCCGGACGGGTCGAGGTTGCCGGATCCGTTGATATGCTGCTCGAGCTCCATGACGGCAGCCTGGTAGCGCTCGTTGGTGATGCGCTCGTGGACGAACTGGTCGGTGAGGGAGACACAGGCGAGCCAGAGGAGCTCGTTGTTGTTCCTGCGGAGCGCGTGGGCGAGCTCGTACATGAGGCACCCCGACGGCTTCCCGTGGAAGGTGCCGAGGCGGTAATACTCCCTCCGCAGCTTCCCGAACAGCCTCTCCGGGTCGCCGTCCGCCTCCGCGTCGTCGGAGAGCCGGCGCCTCTTCCTCCTCCCGCCCTCGGCATCCGAATCAGAGTCAGATTCGTCCGAGTCGTCGTCCTCCTCCGAGACGTGGAGGTGCTCGTCGGCGGTGAGGTCGGAGGCGTCGGCGAGGGAGGAGACGTCGAAATCATAGGAGAGATCGGCGGTGTGCTCGTCGTCGGTGGAGAAGAGCACGACGACGCGGTCGTTGCCCGCGGCGAGGTTGTGGAGGTGGACGGGGCGGTGCGAGTCCACGACGAAGGCGGTGGAGGCGGGGGGCAGGATGCCGCGGAGGTCCCGGTGCGCGCCCCAGTTGATGAGGAGCAAGCAGAGCGGCTGGGACGCGGAGAAGGATGCGAGGAGGGTCGCGGCGGCGGAGGCGGAGGCGACGGGGTAGATGGAGAAGCGGATGGAGTCGGCGGAGAGGACGTGAGCGAGCGCCTTGAGCGCGCAGAGGGAGTCGGCGTCGGCCGCGGAGGGGAGGATCAGGAGCGGGGAGGAGGCGGCCGACGCGGCGGCGAGGGCGGCGGCGCGGAGGCGCGAGTAGAATGAGTCGGCGCGGAGCTCCCGCACCATTGGCGCATCAACGGTCGGAGATCGAGACCGGAGATTTTTCGGGGAAGGAATTTGGGGATGGATGGAGGAGGAAGAATGCTCGAGATCTGGGGATGGAGTTTGGATTTGGGTGCTTTGTGGGAGCGGCGAGCGCGGGAGGATTTCGGAATTTTGGTTTTGGGAGGGAACACGGGCCGGCCGGTTCGCGTGTTCCGATTTTCGAACTCGAATTTTTGGTTTTGGGGATCGATCCCCTTCCGTTTGCTGACTGGATTAGAATCGCTGGTACCACTTGTACCCACGTCTAGGAATCTCCGGGGGTTTTGGCCAATGACATGTGGGGCCACGTGCTGGTGGGGTATGCTTGTCATTGGAGAGAGGCAGTCGTTGATGCGCAGTCGTTGGATTGAAAAGGAGAGGGGGCCGGGAAAGGTTAGTTAGATAGCTGGGCCAGCTAGGTTCTGACCTAATTGTAAACTGCATGGGCTCAGGACTCAGGTCCAGCCTCTAATTCTGAGACTGCATGGGCTCATATCTGAACAAAACAATTGGGCTTTTTGTATTGACAACGTACGGGTAGGCTTATTTTTTATTTTTGGAATTTGGCTTAGGCAACACTACCAACAAAAGTGACCGTACGCGCGCTTGAACGTTTAGGCCCCATTTGGCATCAAAATACTTTTGAAGCATTCAAAAAGTACTTCGGTTTATTAAATACTTCAAGGTGTTTTGGATCCAGTGAATATCATGGTTTAAAAACTAAAGTATTCTCCAAAACTGTAGTTTTTCTTGTCATATTGAAAACTTCAGTCATGACCTCTTTTTTTGTAAACTAAGGATTCTCCATCCAAAACTGAAGTATTGCTTAGCATGTCAATGAAATGCTTTGATTTTACAGTACTCTAGTTTTAAAAATACCGACCTGCCAAACTAGCATTTAGTAACGAGATAACAGCACAAATCAATCATACAATACAAATAGTTGCACAGAAGGTGCAAAATCATGCATCTACTTGCAAAATGGGGTAGCGCGGTACCAAAAGTTGTCAGTCGGGTGATTAGCAGTGCTATTAGTTTGAACAGACTTTTTGTGATTTAGCCCATTACAGTCAACAATTAGTTGCTTGAATCCCTACATTGAACAGGTCGAGCCAGAAACACCAATAGGTCGTTGTTTTCTTATTTGTTTGCGATTTATTTTTACCAGGTCGTCTTCCAGAAGATGCTCTGTTCGATTAGTTTTGCTCCGGCCTGAGGACGTCGATTGCAACCAGACGTGAACCTCGGAGCAGGAGTCCATGGAGTACAAGTCGCACATGCGGGCATTGGACGTAGCCTCTCCCCATTACGGTATGTGTTGCATCGTCAAAATTTATCCGCCAATGGGATGGGCTGATGAACCCACAAGTGTAGGGGATCGCAACAGTTTTCGAGGAAGTATTTCAACACAAATATATTGATTCGATACAAGGAGAGTCAAAGAATATTTATAAGTCTTAGCAACTGAGTTATCAATTCAATCACACCTGAAGATATACTTACTTGACATAATTTATTAGTGGCGATGGTAATGGAATAACAGTAGTGGTATGGTAGTAGTAGTGACAGTAGCACAATAGTAACAAAATCAGTAGTGACAGTGAAAATGATTAAAGGGAGCAACAGAGTTAAAACACCGTATGCATGGGGATGGATTAATGGCCGTTGCCTGGATAAAATCAATCATGTAATAGTTATAACACAGGGCAAAGATAAATAAAGCATCCAATTCATAAATCATGTGTAGGTATGCGTTCTCAATATAGTCATACGTGCTTGCAATAAGAATTTGCATAACATCTTTTTCTACCCTCCCGTTTCTACGGGGTCATTAAAGGAACTTAGGATAATTAAGGCACTCCTTTCACAAAGCACTGGAACAAAGCATTAACACTCGATGAAGACATGTAAATCCTCAAATCAAAGTCTCCCCCCTTTGATACCCTAACGATGTCACCTTGGGGTCGCTGGTTACCAACAATTGACAGGTGCATACATTTTGCAGATATGATCCAAAGCATAAAATAAATTAATGAAAACATTAGGTGTTTAGGTCCGAGATCATGGCACTCGGGCCCTAGATGGCAAGCATTACAGATAGCAAAGTTGTAGCAACAACAATTCATGAACATAAGACACTCGACATCAAGCCCTAACAATTCTAACATATATTACATGATAGATCTCATTCAACTCCATCCATCCCATGTGCCTATAGCAAGGGATTACTCACACATGGAAGGAGGAAGCATGATGTCATGGTGGAGATGCGTTGACGTTGACGATGGCGTCGGTTCCCCACCTACGAGAGAGTTTCGAGGTGTCGTCGGCTCCATATCGAAGATGGGAAACGACTCTAGATATTAGGTCGTTTCGCATAGGGAGGAAACTATTGGCCGAAAAGGGTCGAGAGACGGCACTCCAGGTGGACCCGTAGGTGGGGCCCGAGACCAAGCCCTGAGACGAGTCCCCACCCCGCATGGGCCCCTAGATGCTCGCCTTCGGCTGCCCTTCGGAATTTGTGCATTGTTTGGTCCAAAAAATAATCCTCAGATTTTCTGGGATTTTTTCCACAAATATTTTTTCCACACAAAAGTAGACAACATGATAGTTGTGCTGAAAAAAGCATTGGTCTAGGTTAATTCCAATCAAATTATATAAATTAGAAGGCAAAATAATAGCAAAAGTGTTTGGAAAAGTCGATACGTTTTGGATGTATCAAGCTTAGCTTATTGCTTGTCCTCAAGCAATTCAGTTGACAAACTGAAGGCGATAAAGAAAACTTTAACAAACACAATTGCATCATTTACTATATAGAGAGGCTTATGTCATGATCATATTATAGCAAGTTCATCATAAGACATCATATGGATAATAAGACTTAGCAATTATGTCTACTCACGAGAAAGATCAAAACAAACTAGAAGTTAATAATATAAAATCTAGAAACATTGACAAAAGATTATTAAGATCATAACACATAAGTGAAGTGGTATCTCGCTTGCCCTTTCTGGTACCGCAAAATATAAATGCGGAGCACCTCTAAAGTTTAAATGGTGACTAGAAATCATTCTCTAGAACAAGCAATATCAAAATCATGCATAACTCAACCATGCTTAAAAACAAAGCACATTACACAGAGCGATCAACACCATCAACGACCGCCGCACACGACGGGGGCGGAATTTCTCAGCCGCCTTGATATTTCTATTTCGCATCATTGTTTTTGAAAGTGCATCTAGTCCCCTAATATGTTTTGTTATTAATGACAACATAATAATTTAAATCTAATATTGGTTTGTGAGTCATTGCAGGTTTTAATCTTGAGAAAACTGCAGTTGGCGGTAGTACAACCAGTCCTGGCGGTAGTACCGCCGCCCTGGGCTTTGAGACCTCCCCTGGGCCGTGCGGCACCGGCAGAAGTGCCGCCAGCACTGCCGCCAGGGTGGTGCTCTGTTAGCCCTCAGCGGAAGTACGGCCGCCTCCGGCGGTAGTACCGTTGATGGAGCTTTTGAGCCCTCCCCTGGACAGTGTGGTACCGCCAGTAGTGCTGCTGCCAGCACTGCCACCACGGAGGTGCTCTGTTAGCCCTTAGCGGCAGTACTGCCGCCCCCGGCGGCAGCACCGCTGCTGGGTTTTTGAGATCACCCCCAGGGCTGGTCAGTACCGCAAGAAGTGCCGCCAGCACTACCGCCAGAGGGGGCCTCTGTTTGGCTGCAGCGGTAGTTCCGCCACTGTCGGCGGCAGTACCGCTATTGCGGATGAGGTTCCCCCTCTCATGTCAGAAGGAGCCATTGAACTGAAGAGTGCAGTGGCACTACCGCCAGGAGCGGCGGTTATACCGCTGGAGTGGAGCTGCAGGGCAGCCAATGACCCTTTGGAGGAGAGGACTATAAAAGGAGGGTGTCTTCCTCCTTTGCCTTTAAGTCTCTAGCTCAAGTTTACTCTCTCTCCTCCATTAATGAGCCCAAGCTAAAATCGCCTAGATCTCCCACTCCCTTGCCCCAACTTCGTTGATCTTTTGAGGAGTGAGGTAGGAGACCTAGATCTAGCCTTCCACCGAAGGAATTTCGAATCCCCCCACTATTTGCTAGTGGATCTTGGATCTTGTAGGCTCTTAGGGTTTCTTGGGAACTCTAGGAGCAAGTGCGGGTTTTGGTGCTTCATAGTTTGTGAGAAGCTCCGGGACATTGTTGGGAGTCTCCAACTCATTGTGGAGAGCCCCAACCTTGGTGTAAAGGTTTGGTCAACGCCTTCAAGTCGACCTCATAGTGGAAAGAGCTATTCCTTCATGGGAGTAGCACACGGAGATTAGGGTGAGCACGGATGTGCTTGTAGGAGGGCCAAGGAGCCTCCACACCTCTCCAACGTAGACGTACTTCCCTTGGGAAGGAACTACGGGAATCATTTCCTCGTGTCCACTTGCAGTGACTTCTATCCTTTACTTTCCGTTGCGCATTTACTTGTTCCTTGTATCTTATCACTTAGGGTTGTTCATCTAGTTGCACATCTATACAACTTGCTTTTTATTTTGTCAAATCCCTAATTAAAAGAAAAAGAATTAAAATTGGTAGTCGCCTATTCACCCCCCCTATAGTCGACCATACGTTCTTTCAATTGGTATCAGAGCCTCGTCTCTTATCAAAGGTTTAACAACCTAAGAGAGTATGGCCGATAAAGAGGATTCCGAAGCACCGGCCACTATAGATTACGTCAAAGACGCTATCGGTGGTCTTGCCACAAAGGTTGACACCCTTGAGACAAGCATCACCGCTAGTGTCAATGCTAACCTTGGTGATACAATGCGGAAGATGTTCGAGGAATACTTAGGGAAAACTCCTAGAGTTAGTCCCCCTCTCATTCCCATCGAGAGTGGTGGTAGTGATACTCTCGCTAACCCCACCTTGAGTGGAGAAGCAACCAAAGAGAATGGTACTAACCCTAAGAGTGCTCCGGGCATCTTTGCCCTAATTCCTCCGGGGGAAATCTATAACAACATCCACCCCATCGTCTCTATGCCACACATAAACAACATGGGCCCCCCACCTAAAATTGATTCAATTAATTTTGCTAGATGGCAATTCAAATTGCGCTCTCATATGTCAAGCTCTTGCACTCACTTGTGGCGAGTTGTAGAGCAAGGATTTCATCCGGTGGATCCTAACAACTTGACACCAAGGGAGGACATCAACTCTCAACTCAATGTCACCGCCCTTCACACAATCCAATCGGCGGCAACCGATGAGTACCTCCCACACATCCAAATGTGCAAGACCGCCAAAGATGCTTGGAAAAAGCTCGACACCCTCTTCTTGGGTAACAAAAGCATCCAACAATCCAAGTATGAAACCTCTTTGGATCAAGCCAAAGAATTCGTGATGCAAGACGATGAGTCACCGGAAGATCTATATCGAAGACTTACGGCCCTCGTCGTGACATTGACCGAGTATGGTGACAAGCAAGTGGATGATGCATGGATCAAGAGGAAGTTTCTCAAGGCCATCACCCCCTTCAAGAAATCTTTGGCCACTACCATACGGTCAAGAGCAGACTTTGCCTCCATGGACTCCAACACCGTCCTAAATGAGTTCATTTCCATTGGCATCATCAACATGAATGTCGATCACGCGCATGCCTGTCAAAGAGCTCTTGCTCAAGCTCCGTCCACCCTTGCTTTGAAGTCGAGAGTCGTTGCTCATGAAGAAGATTATGGTGAGTATGATGAGTGTGATGACTGATGAGGATGAAGTGGATGATATTCGCGGGCTTCATGAAGTGATATCTCTTGCCGCAGACACATATTGGAAGAACCGGAAGAATGGCAAGAGAAGGCCTCAACCAAGAGGAAGTGAACCAAGAGTCAAGGCCAAGACTTGCTATAATTGCGGTAATGTCAACCACTTTATCATGAGTTGCCCCTTTGAGAATAGAGAAGAGCATGGGGGAGGCTCATCCGTAAGGACAAGTCAAAGTTTCTCCCAAGCAAGAACTTCATCAAGAAGAAGAAGGTGCCTAATGCCTTTTCCGCTCAAGAGAGAAAAGTTGAAGGAGAGTACATGTCCAGTGATGAAGACGAAGATGAAGTTGTAGGTGTGGCCCACGTCACCATAGCTACCTCTTCCTCTTCACCGTCATCCCTCTTTAAATCCCCCAATGAGAATGCTCCTTCAACACCCACGTGCCTCATGGCAAATGCCACTTTGGTAACGACCCCTTCTCCCAAATCCATTGCATCTACTTCTCCATCTTTGTTGGATTGTGTAGATAAAATTGAGAAGGAATCACAAGTTACAAATGATTTATATGAATGGCTTGCCAAACTTAAAGGTGTGACTAAAGTTAATGTTGATGCTCTTATTGAACAACTAGATGAGAAAGAGGAAATAATTGTCACCTTAGAAAGTCATAGTGATGAATTTGCTAATGAAGTTGCAAGTCTTTCTAAGGCTCTTGAAGAAGAGCAAACTCGTAGGAGTGCTCTTGAGGAAAAATATGCTAATCTTGATGAAACCTATGGAATTGACATGGCTATAATTAAAAGAATAATGAACATTTCATTGCTCTTGCTAATGTTTTTAAAGAGGAAAAGAGTGAGCTAGGGTTTGGCAATGTTAGACTCATCCAAGAGAATGAGAAACTCGAAAGAGAACTCAAAGCTCGTAAGGAGTCTCATAATCAACTCCTAGGTCAACTTGTGAAAGAAAAAGCCTCTCCTAATGATAATGTTGCTACCTCTAACCTATGTTGTGAGCATGCTAATATTGTTGAGGAAAATTGTAATTGAAAATTCAACTTGAGAAAGGGCTAGCATCTTGTATTCAAGGTGAAAAGAATCTCAATGACCTTTTGAGTGGTCAAAAGGAGAACCTTGGGAAAGAGGGTCTTGGATTCAACTCCGAGCCCAAGAAGAAGAACAACAAGAAGAAAAAGAAGAACAAGAAGAAGATGTCAACTCCCTCCACTAAGGCTATTGTTTTTGGAAAAGAGGGGGAGTTGGCAAAGGGTAAGGAGGTCATCACCAAGGATGTGGAAGTGGGGTCCTCCAGAACCATCCCACGGCCCTTGGATGTTAATACCATTGGGACCATTGCTTCTAGCTCCGGCATCGTAAACCCTCGTGGGTCTCACAACAATTTTGCCGGCAAATATAACCCTTCTTATGTTCTTATGAAAAACAAAGATGGTCATGTTTATGCTAAGTATGTTGGCACCTCTTATGGCGATGACTATCATTGGGCTATTTGGGTTCCTAAGACCCTTGTGACTAACAAAAGAGGACCCATTCAAAAATGGGGACCTAAAACAAAGAGTTAATCTCTTGTAGGTAAATGCTTCCGGTTCAAGCAAATGGACGGTGGATAGTGGCACATCCCTAGATATGACCGGAAGAAATTACATGGTAGAAGTCTTGGAACCTCCTCAACCTCATGCTACTCATGTCCGTATTGGAGATGGATCTCATCTTAAGGTATTGGGACGAGGCAAGGTGGTTATCTCTCATGATACATCCATCAAGAACGTCCTCCTTGTTAAGTCCCTTGGCTTTAACCTACTCTCCGTTTATCAACTTTGCCTTTACGGTTATGGAGTTTACTTTAATGCGTGTGGCACCCCCTCTGACACATGTCGCCAGAGAGGCGGTCGCCCCGTGCGCCAGCCCAGGATATCCGGACGCACGTTATGACAATGCAACATAGCAGAAATATCATTACACAATCAGGCCCAGAGGGCTACAAATGGTTTACATGGCCATCAAGGCAAGATAAAATATCATGGCCAAGTATGGCACGGGACAGAGTTTAACTGGTAGAGGAAGTCATAGATTCGGCAACGGCTTGGAGGGACTCCATTCCACAGGCATCTGGCTGGGCTACTGATCCTAGCACGCTCTTTCTCCATCTCTTTGCGTTAGTAGAAGATGAATCCTCTCAATGTCTGGCCACATGAAAAGCCAGTTTGAGTACGGTGACGTACTCGCAAGAAAACAACCACAAGACATGAACAGTCAAGCAATCAGGCAACAAGTAGCTAGCAACAGAAATAACCTAAACATGGCAAGTGTCTACTTAAGGCAGTCCAAGTGAGTAGCAACAAGGCAGCACAACAGATCATGGCATAAGCAAATAATAGGGGTATCACCAGTACAGAGTCCAAGCCAGGTGGGGTTGGATCGTATACCGGTGATTACACAAGAGAACTTACCTGTGATGAATAACAGGGGTACCCAGTGTTACCAAATATTAAACATCACCTGTCATCACAACTAGGCCCAACAGCCTTACCACATCTGTCAACTTTTAGGCCCACATGCCTCTTCATCTCGAGTGACATTTCTTGCATCGGCTTATCGTTCCTTTGGTGAAATCAGGTGGTTCATCTTTCTTTTACACCGAACTTAAGTTTAACCTCCGGACTCGACAAAGGACAATAGTGTGACCGACACTGAACTGTTCCATAACCTAGGAACAAGGCTAGCTGCTAGTTGACACACTCTCGAGAGGTTGCAGTTACCACCCATCTAAATGCACCTTGCTTCATGACGGCAAGATACACTTACATAACCGTTCACGCTAACAGGACACTCCTTGTATAGCTACCGACTTACCACTCGGGCTAAGTCTTATGACGAAGTGAATCCGGCACGCCCCCAACTCATGAGCAACGCCTAGCTCCGGAACCTTCACAAGACTAGCCCCGACCACAACTATGCAGTATCCGACTAGACTTGCCAAGTGGGTAGCATCAAAGGAGGCGTGATAGGTTACATAGGCTATGGCTCTCCCATTTGGGCGACAGTGGTAGTGCGTTCAATGCTCAGATTGGTGGCACTATGGACTGACCCTATCGAAGTTTGGAGGGTTGGTTAAATTAATCCAGTTTCTTTCAACAACAATTCCAAACAACAGAGGATTAGTCCAACACAATAAAGGATTAGTCCAACACAACAAGTATAATAACATACCAACATGAAGCAGATTAGTCCAATGCAAAACCACAATATCATATCAACATGAAACAGAAACGAACTGCACACAACAGTTCAAGCAATATGTAGTTAGTCCAATCAATGGTTAGTTTCAACCGGGCGATGGCGGAGATAACTCCGACCAGTGACAGCCACAGGTTGAGTAAAAGAAGATAAAACAACATAGTTGGTTAGCGTCAACCGGGCGATGGCGGAGATGCCTCCGGCCAGTAGCAGCCACAGATCGACTACAAAAGTTAGTGGAGGCGTCCACGCGATCCCGTTCCACCATTCCATTGACTGCGGCGCTTCCCCCAGTCCATCGTCGCCGGAATGGGGAGTGGTGCATGGTACCAGTCCAACGCACGCCACAACTCTACAGAAAAGTAGCCGCTTCAATCCACTTGGGCAGGACCCAACGTGTATTTAGACGGGGTACCGGAACTCAACCCACACTTGATGGGTTTATCGTATTGCAGGAAAGTAAAGGTACATGAAATAATATTACTGAAAGTAGGCGAGATTCAATCCACGTGGGCGGTGCCCAACATGTATTTAGTTGCCGGCCGGAACTCAACCCACACTTGATGGGTTTATCGTATTACAGGAATGAAAACAAAGCCACGATATCTCGTGACGCACAGTTGACGGAATGTAGACAAAGTCACGATATCTCGTGACGCACAGTTGACAGATGATAAGCAATAAAATGCACCTATATGACCGGGTAAAATGCAAACAACAAACACCGCTTGAGTGTTCATAGCAAGTGGTTAGCTTGCCTTCGAAGATCGACACCATTTGGCTTAGGGGGTCACGGACACGTCACGGGTTCGGGTCTCGATTTGCCGGTACCGCGGAATACCTATACATGCATACGCGGGTGCTGAGCATATAAACATTTTACAAAAATGTGAAACCTATACCACTGGATAGAGCTTCTCAAACCATGAATTTAGAAATTTGAATCACCTCAAACAGAGCTACGGTTCAAAAGTTATGGCCATGCGATGATTAGCTAATCGCTGCTCACTTCGAAAAAAAACGAGACGGGCTGATTCCGAACCGGGCCGGGCTGGTTGCGCAATCCACCGAAAATACGTCTTCCGAAGGGGAAGACGTAACCCACCAGAGGCGCCTCCACTTGGAGGACGTGGCGGCCGGGCCGAGGCGGGACCCACCTGTCGGCGTCTCCAGCTCGCCACGCTGGCGCCAGCCTGGTGGTCTCCACCCAGCGTCGACCACGCGCGGGACAGACCCCGATGCGGGCGCGCCTGGGCTCGGCCGGCCGCTGGAGCTAGCCGCCGCCGCCGTGGTAGCCACCGCCGGTCGCCGGGGTGCGGGCGGGGACCGCCCCATCGCGCCGCCTCCGGGGACAGCGGCCACGAGTCAGGGGAGCTCGGGGGCGCGCCACCATGGCCGCGCGTCCGCGTGGCCGCCGCCGGCGGTCGAGGACGATGTTGAGGCCACGGCGCACCATCTCGCAAACTGATTTGTCCGGGAGGTAGAGGGAATCAATAGGAACACCCCTGCAAGTTTAATTGAAGAACGGCTCGGTCTAGGGCTCGCCACGGTCGACGGACCGACGGCGATGACCTCGGCCGAATTGGAGCGGAGCTCCGCCGTTCCACGACTAAAAGAGCAGACGCGTCCCAGGGGGGAGAGGGAAGTGTGTGGTGCGCGGGTGGCTGCCAGGGGGCTTCTTTTATAGGGCTCGGGGGAGACAGCGGCCGAGATGCTCGGCGGGGAGGCGGGGCGAGCAGTCCGGTGCCACAGCGACGGGACGACGGGCATCACGTCGACGGTGTAGCAGCAGCGCAGTCGCCGAGCATCTGGCCTGCTAGCTGGACGACGGAAAATCCGCTTCTACGGATAAGCTTGGGCGTCGGCGTCGGTCACGTGGCGACACTGTGCGTGCGGCGCGTCGGTTAGCGTCCGGCGGCGCACGGGAGGGGTGAGCTGGCGAGCGTCGGTGCGGTGTGGATAAGAGCGACCACGTTCTAAGCCAGGGAAATAGGAGAGGTGCCGGTCCGGCTAGGGTGTGGCTGGGACACGGGGAACAGGGAAGGACCAGGGGACGCCGACATGCGCGCTCTGGCGTCCAGAGTGCACCACGACCGGCATTGATGTGTTCCCGTCGACTCGGGGTTCCAGAAAGAAAACGGTTCGTGTCACCTTGTGCCAAACTTCGAACACTTCCAAAGTCTAGTTGATTGTCTCGGCTGGTTTGCAACTTGGTCTGAACAAAAATTCAGAAAACCTAGAGCACACCAAGTGTTCGATGAAATGATAAAGGTTTTGCACATCTGAGAAAATCCCCAAAATTCATAGTAGGCTAGGATAGGTATGTATAGTATGTGTGTGAAGTTTGAGCTCAATTGGATACATAGAGGTTGGTCAAATAATTGGGTGTCCAAAAATGCCCTAATGGCATGGGTTTGCCAAGTGCATTTTCTCAGATGATATTGGTCTGATATTGTGGATTTGGGGTTGAGTGAGGTATCTTGTCAACTTGACAAAGTTTCAATTCCAAATGATTTTCGTAGCTAGGGGTTGCTTTGGAAATTGCTATTAGGCATAAAAATGGCATTACAAAGGAAGTACCCAAAATATTGCTCAGATGAGGTTGGTACAATGGAGTGAAATGTTCAGGAGGTGAAATTAGGCCTATGCCCAAAATTGTAGAATTTTTGGATGAGTGGAATGTGTCTGAATAATTATTGGATTGGGAAATGGCATAATAGGAAATGTGAATAATCTTGAAATTATTGCATTGGACTATGGAATATTTTTCCATGGGATGGATGTATATGTATGAGGGAACCATTTGGTGGCTTGGTAGAATTTTTCTTAAGATGTAATTGTGGTGGTGGCTGTTTGGTGGGATAGAGGGGAGGGGTTTTGGAACATTTGAGTGGCACCAATGGGTGACCACGAAAATGGCAGCATCGAGATATGGTGGGGGTTGATAAGATCAAGGTTTATTGGGAAATCTCCACGTGAGCAAAACCAAAGTCAATTCAAAGACCAACAAGTGGAAAGAAAATAGTTTGGAAACAGAAAAAAAATTCAGGCGGGGGAAAAACATTGCTAACATTAGGGACGAATTTTCGGGATGTGACAAACCTCTCCCCCTTAAAAAGAATCTCGTCCCGAGATTCGGAGCCTAATAAAGATTCCCGGAGTTATACAAGATATTCCCTGTATGGGTTAATACACCCCTAGATTTAAAATATTTTAAAACTTTTTCTACACGACACTAGGGTTTAACACTTAAAAGGGTTAACACTTAGTGGAATATTTTCTAAGACAAACATTATCAACGCATGATATTCTTATCACACAATGCATTCTAAGGATGGCATGGCAGGGGCTCACGAAATCAATCAATATAGGATTTGCTACTATGGTTAAAAAAATTATACCTAAGGTTTTAGTTCAACCAAACACAAGCATGGCAAGATCAAACAAGACCTACACACAGATCGTCACTCAATAACCTGGATTTAGCTTGGACAATTAAATACTCAACTTTGTAAAACAAAAGGTTAGGGATATGCTAAACATGTCCCTGTTCTAGATTAAATTTTTTTTTTGAAAGTTGTATATACCTTTTCAATTATACACAGGTTTGGAAAAAAAAACAAGGTTCTTTCTTCAAAAGACAACATCTATGTCGCCAATAATTGGCTTATAGACACTGTGGGGTGGGGCCATCCCCAAAATCATTTTGGTCAAAAAATTTCCTACGGAACACTGGAGTGACGAGGACTGATCTCCTGAGAAAAGGATAGAAACACACAGAGGGTTATTTCTTGCTTGCTGACATGTGGGACCAGGGTCCACCTGGCAGTTCCCTTCTTCCTTTCTCTCTTCTTCTTCCTTCTTACCTGGCTGGCTCTGAGTGCGCGAAGCACTCCACTGCGGCATTGTGGCGTGTGCGGTCCATCTACGCAGCGGCCATCACGGCTTTGGGTGCCTCGACGATCTCGCGCCAAATTGGCCGAGCACTGCCCGCGATTCCTTTCTTTCCCGCGCGAGGCTAGTCTGGGGCTATAAATTGCGGCCTCGGTGATTCTCTCCTCATCGCCAGCATGAGCTTCTTCTCCCAATTCCTTTGCGATTTCACCCCTGGTTCGGAGCGAGCTGGCTTCCTCGACCACCTGTTCTGTGTGCTGTGGCTCGGGTTGACCATCGGGGGGCTGCTGGTGATTCTGCTCACGGTGGTGGTCTGGTCAGCCTGCCACCTGCACGATTGGTGGTATGGCGTTGCCGGGGGTGCTGCGGCGGCGGTGGACGAGTTTCTTGTGGCTCCAGTGAGAGATTGGCGGGCGTCCCCGGTGGTTGCTGCAGCTGCTCCTCTGGTGGGGGACGAGCTGGGAGCTCGAGCGGTCCGCCGTCGTCATCGTCGCCCAGCTCGAGTCTCGGCTTCGGGTGAGTCTGGCTCATCTTCAGGTGACGCCACTGAGTGCGAGAGGGAGTAGGATTTTTATTTCTGGGGGCCCTTCGGTATCTGCATTGAGGTAGTGGTAGTGTCCTATGTTGGAGTAGATCTCGTATCCTTTGTTTCTGAAATTTCCCTTATGTACTGAACTCAGTTGATGTATTCAATTTGGCTCCTCTGATGGTTGAGATCCAGATTTGTATTATTGAGGTTTTTCCTTAGCTGTCACAGATCTGTTCTTGCAGCAGAGGGAATTGCAGAGGCACTATCACACGGACAGTAGAAATTTCTACTCGGGGAAAATATCATTTTCGAAAATACACTGCATTTTATAGCCACAACAATCCCATCAGTATGGCATAATCATTTCAACCATACTGGTTAACAAGCGCGCAACGGCTACTAAACACTCGACACAACCCCCTTTTTTTATAACTAAAGGAAACAACACAAGCACGCGTACGGGCAAACCTAGGAATTACAAACAACCCATAGATTATAAGCGCCACTCAGGCTAAACTAAACCTGGTCTTAGTCCGCCTGACGGCCCTTCACAGATGGTGGAGTGCGGCCGAGCCGGAGAGTGGTGTCCACGTCCCCTTCTTCCACGGGGTCGAGAAACACAGGAATACCTTCGAGGATCGGACCCTGCTCTGGGACTTGTTGGGACGGGCCGGGCTCTGGGAGTGGAGGTCTGCTACTTCGAGCTTCCCTGTTGGTGGGGGCAGGTGGGTTCTTCCCTAGAGACAGCTGCAGACGGGCAAAACCAAGATTTCTTCTTGTGGCCACGAGTTCCTCCAGCAAGAAGCGAGTGAGGTTCGTCATTGCAGAGGCGTAAGCGACTAGGTTGAACACTGCTGGGTCAGGTTCTTCCCAGACAGGGGTTTGGACGATCTCCGCACCAGGCCGAGGTCTGGCTGGGAGGAAGTAGAAATCTCGGTCGCTGGACAACACAGTTTCCGAGTGTCGGAGACGGACGAGGCTTTCCCAGGCTGCTACCTGGATGGCTAGCTCGATGGTAGGCATGCCTCCACCTTGGATCACATAGGACTGATTTGTGCCCCGAGGGCATGGGCTGATCTTCACCTCTGCCCGGAATTCATTCCCCACATGCGAAACTAATCTTTTGAACACCACGTACATGGGGCGAATGGAGCTTCCGAGGGCAACATTGACGACCCTCCAAAGAATCACTGGGAAGTTGGAGCTGTCCTCGGCAGTGGTTTCCATGATGGCCTTAGAAGTCATCGTCGGATTTTCTCGGGCCTTGGGTTTTTGGATGGAGTAAGAATGCGGAATTACTCGGCGGGATCCTGCTTCAGAGGAGTTGGGTTGCCAAGAAGAGAAGGCGAGGGTGTGGTTATAAAGCAACTAGGACGGGTCTCGAGTTCACGGGGTAAGGTCGACTGCTTCTCATGGAAGAAGCCGGCTAGTCTTGTTGGGGAAGATTGGGACAGGTCCTACTGCACCAACTATTGACCAACACCGGCCATGTCGGTTAGGCAGGAAGGGGTCAAATCCATCGGGTCATTGTCGGGTAAAAGTAAGGGTGGACTTTCTATGCTAGGGTAGTCTACAGCCAGCCTGGTGCTCTGATACCATGCTCTGTGGCACCCCCTCTGACACATGTTGCCAGAGAGGCGGTCGCCCCGTGCGCCAGCCCAGGATATCCGGACGCACGTTACGACAATGCAACATAGCAGAAATATCATTACACAATCAGGCCCAGAGGGCTACAAATGGTTTACATGGCCATCAAGGCAAGATAAAATATCATGTCCAAGTAAGGCACGGGATAGAGTTTAACTGGTAGCGGAAGTCATAGATTCGGCAACGGCTTGGAGGGACTCCATTCCACAGGCATCTGGCTGGGCTACTGATCCTAGCACGCTCTTGCTCCATCTCTTTGCGTTAGTAGAAGATGAATCCTCTCAATGTCTGGCCACATGAAAAGCCAGTTTGAGTACGGTGACGTACTCGTAAGAAAACAACCACAAGACATGAACAGTCAAGCAATCAGGCAACAAGTAGCTAGCAACAGAAATAACCTAAACATGGCAAGTGTCTACTTAAGGCAGTCCAAGTGGGTAGCAACAAGGCAGAACAACAGATCATGGCATAAGCAAATAATAGGGGTATCACCAGTACAGAGTCCAAGCCAGGTGGGGTTGGATCGTATACCGGTGATCACACAAGAGAACTTACCTGTGATGAATAACGGGGGTACCCAGTGTTACCAAATATTAAACATCACCTGTCATCACAACTAGGCCCAACAGCCTTACCACATCTGTCAACTTTTAGGCCCACATGCCTCATCTTTTCACTCATCTCGAGTGACATTTCTTGCATCGGCTTATCGTTCCTTTGGTGAAATCAGGTGGTTCATCTTTCTTTTACACCGAACTTAAGTTTAACCTCCGGACTCGACAAAGGACAATAGTGTGACCGACACTGAACTGTTCCATAACCTAGGAACAAGGCTAGCTGCTAGTTGACACACTCTTGAGAGGTTGCAGTTACCACCCATCTAAATGCACCTTGCTTCATGACGGCAAGATACACTTACATAACCGTTCACGCTAACAGGACACTCCTTGTATAGCTACCGACTTACCACTCGGGCTAAGTCTTATGACGAAGTGAATCCGGCACGCCCCCAACTCATGAGCAACGCCTAGCTCCGGAACCTTCACAACACTAGCCCCGACCACAACTATGCAGTATCCGACTAGACTTGCCAAGTGGGTAGCATCAAAGGAGGCGTGATAGGTTACATAGGCTATGGCTCTCCCATTTGGGCGACAGTGGTAGTGCGTTCAATGCTCAGATTGGTGGCACTATGGACTGACCCTATCGAAGTTTGGAGGGTTGGTTAAATTAATCCAGTTTCTTTCAACAACAATTCCAAACAACAGAGGATTAGTCCAACACAATAAAGGATTAGTCCAACACAACAAGTATAATAACATATCAACATGAAGCAGATTAGTCCAATGCAAAACCACAATATCATATCAACATGAAACAGAAACGAACTGCACACAACAGTTCAAGCAATATGTAGTTAGTCCAATCAATGGTTAGTTTCAACCGGGCGATGGCGGAGATAACTCCGACCAGTGACAGCCACAGGTTGAGTAAAAGAAGATAAAACAACATAGTTGGTTAGCGTCAACCGGGCGATGGCGGAGATGCCTCCGGCCAGTAGCAGCCACAGATCGACTACAAAAGTTAGTGGAGGCGTCCACGCGATCCCGTTCCACCATTCCATTGACTGCGGCGGTTCCCCCAGTCCATCGTCGCCGGAATGGGGAGTGGTGCATGGTACCGTCCAACACACGCCACAACTCTACAGAAAAGTAGCCGCTTCAATCCACTTGGGCAGGACCCAACGTGTATTTAGACGGGGTACCGGAACTCAACCCACACTTGATGGGTTTATCTTATTGCAGGAAAGTAAAGGTAAATGAAATAATATTACTGAAAGTAGGCGAGATTCAATCCACGTGGGCGGTGCCCAACATGTATTTAGTCGCCGGCTGGAACTCAACCCACACTTGATGGGTTTATCGTATTACAGGAATGAAAACAAAGCCACGATATCTCGTGACGCACAGTTGACGGAATGTAGACAAAGTCACGATATCTCGTGACGCACAGTTGACAGATGATAAGCAATAAAATGCACCTATATGACTGGGTAAAATGCAAACAACAAACACCGCTTGAGTGTTCATAGCAAGTGGTTAGCTTGCCTTCGAAGATCGACACCATTTGGCTTAGGGGGTCACGGACACGTCACGGGTTCGGGTCTCGATTTGCCGGTACCGTGGAATACCTATACATGCATACGCGGGTGCTGAGCATATAAACATTTTACAAAAAATGTGAAACCTATACCACGGGATAGAGCTTCTCAAACCATGAATTTAGAAATTTGAATCACCTCAAACGGAGCTACGGTTCAAAAGTTATGGCCGTGCGATGATTAGCTAATCGCTGCTCACTTCAAAAAAAACGAGACGGGCTGATTTCGAACCGGGCCGGGCTGGTTGCGCAATCCACCGAAAATACGTCTTTCGAAGGGGAAGACATAAACCACCAGAGGCGCCTCCACTTGGAGGACATGGCGGCCGGGCCGAGGCGGGACCCGCCTGTCGGCGTCTCCAGCTCGCCACGCTGGCGCCAGCCTGGCGGTCTCCACCCAGAGTCGACCACGCGCGGGATAGACCCCGACGCGGGTGCGCCTGGGCTCGGCCGGCCGCTGGAGCTGGCCGCCGCCGCCGCCGTGGTACCCACCGCCGGTCGTCGCGGTGCGGGCGGGGACCGCCCCATCGCGCCGCCTCCGGGGACAGCGGCCACGAGTCAGGGGAGCTCGGGGGGGGGGCGCACCATGGCCGCGCGTCCGCGTGGCTGCCGCCGGCGGTCGAGGACGATGTTGAGGCCACGGCGCACCATCTCGCAAACTGATTTGTCCGGGAGGTAGAGGGAATCAATATGAACACCCCTGCAAGTTTAATTGAAGAACGACTCGGTCTAGGGCTCGCCACGGTCGACGGACCGACGGCGATGACCTCGGCCGAATTGGAGCGGAGCTCCACCGTTCCATGACTAAAAGAGCAGACGCGTCCCAGGGGGGGAGAGGGAAGTGTGTGGTGCGCGGGTGGCTGCCAGGGGGCTTCTTTTATAGGGCTCGGGGGAGACAGCGGCCGAGATGCTCGGCGGGGAGGCGGGGCGAGCAGTCCGGTCCCATAGCGATAGGATGACGGGCATCACATCGACGGTGTAGCAGCAGCGCGTCGCCGAGCGTCTGGCCTGCTTGCTGGACGACGGAAATCCGCTTCTACGGATAAGCTTGGGCGTCGGCGTCGGTCACGTGGCGACACTGTGCGTGCGGCGCGTCGGTTAGCGTCCGGCGGCGCACGGGAGGGGTGAGCTGGCGAGCGTCGGTGCGGTGTGGATAAGAGCGACCATGGTCTGAGCCAGGGAAACAGGAGAGGTGCCGGTCCGGCTAGGGTGTGGCTGGGACACGGGGAACAGGGAAGGACCAGGGGACGCCGACATGCATGCTCTGGCGTCCAGAGTGCACCACGACCGGCATTGATGTGTTCCCGTCGACTCGGGGTTCCAGAAAGAAAACGGTTCGTGTCACCTTGTGCCAAACTTCGAACACTTCCAAAGTCTAGTTGATTGTCTCGGCTGGTTTGCAACTTGGTCTGAACAAAAATTCAGAAAACCTAGAGCACACCAAGTGTTCGATGAAATGATAAAGGTTTTGCACATCTGAGAAAAATCCCCAAAATTCACAGTAGGCTAGGATAGGTATATATAGTATGTGTGTGAAGTTTGAGCTCAATTGGATACATAGAGGTTGGTCAAATAATTGGGTGTCCAAAAATGCCCTAATGGCATGGGTTTGCCAAGTGCATTTTCTCAGATGATATTGGTCTGATATTGTGGATTTGGGGTTGAGTGAGGTATCTTGTCAACTTGACAAAGTTTCAATGCCAAATGATTTTCGTAGCTAGGGGTTGCTTTGGAAATTGCTATTAGGCATAAAAATGGCATTACAAAGGAAGTACCCAAAATATTGCTCAGATGAGGTTGGTACAATGGAGTGAAATGTTCAGGAGGTGAAATTATTCCTATGCCCAAAATTGTAGAATTTTTGGATGAGTGGAATGTGTCTGAATAATTATTGGATTGGGAAATGGCATAATAGGAAATGTGAATAATCTTGAAATTATTGCATTGGACTATGGAATATTTTTCCATGGGATGGATGTATATGTATGAGGGAACCATTTGGTGGCTTGGTAGAATTTTTCTTAAGATGTAATTGTGGTGGTGGCTGTTTGGTGGGATAGAGGGGAGGGTTTTTGGAACATTTGAGTGGCACCAATGGGTGACCATGAAAATGGCGGCATCGAGATATGGTGGGGGTTGATAAGATCAAGGTTTATTGGTAAATCTCCACGTGAGCAAAACCAAAGTCAATTCAAAGACCAACAAGTGGAAAGAAAATAGTTTGGAAATAGAAAAAAAAATTCAGGCGGGGGAAAAACATTGCTAACATTAGGGACGAATTTTCGGGATGTGACAATGTGTTCACCGTATTTTTTGTTTGGGAAAAGTCTCAAAAGTTAGCTTTTATTGGGCATGTCGAGAACGGTATGTATGTGGTCGACTTCTCGAAGGAGACCACAAGTGCCGCGACATGCCTAATGGCTAAAGTTGATGTGGGTTGGCTTTGGCATCGCCGGCTAGCCCACACCAATATGAGAACCCTCTCCAAGCTTCAAAGCGGTGGACATATTCTTCGACTAACCAATATTAAGTTTTTCAAAAGATTGTGTGTGTAGCTCATGTGTCCTAGGGAAGCAACATGGGAGTCCACATCCCGCCAAGAACATCATCACCACCACGAAGATTCTTGAACTTATTCACTTGGATCTCTTTGTTCCTCTATCTTATGATAGTCTTGGTGGGAAGAAATATTTCTTGGTTATTGTGGATGATTATTCAAGGTACACTTGGGTTTATTTCTTCAAGAAGAAGAGTGAGACTCAACAAAAGGTGATTGACTTCATCAACATGGCTCAACGCCAATATCAAGAGAAGATCTTGGTGATTAGAAGTGACAATGGTACCGAGTTCAAGAACTACACCGTGGAGGGTTTTCTCAGTGAAGAGGGGATTGCTCACCAATATTCCACTCCATACACCCCTCAACAAAATGGTGTTGCAGAGAGGAAGAATCGTACTCTTATGGATGCGGCTAGGACCATGATTGCGGAGTTCTCCTCCCCATATAATTTTTGGGCCGAAGCCGTAGCCACCGCATGTCATGCTACCAACCAGTTATATCTCCGCAAGATCATCAACAAGACTCCCTATGAGATCCTCCTCGGTAAGAAGCCGGATCTATCCTATTTTCATGTCTTCGGTTGCAAGTGCATCATCAAAAAGAAAGGTACTCGTGTATCTAAATTTGAACCTAGATCTTTTGAGGTCATATTTGTTGGCTATTCCACGATGTCACATGCCTATAGAATTTACAACAAGTCCACCGGACAAGTTGAGGAAGCTTGGGACGTGCACTTTGATGAGGATAATGGCTCCTAGGGAGCACGTGTTGATCCTTTGGTTGATAGGTGATGTAATTCCTCCAATCGCCATAAGAAGAATGGGTGTGGGAGAGATCCGCCCCATTGAGGAACCCCTTGTGGCGGAAGGAGAAGGACAATGCTCTACTCATATGGAGCCATCACCAACACCAAGCATCTCCATTGTGCCCCCGGAAGTCAATCAAGATCAAATGCCAAGCCCTCGAGCTAGAGAGCAAGACCAAGGACAAGATCATCCTATCGTCGTTGAAGCCCTACCTAGTGGTGGTTCTTCACCAAATGATGTCCAAGGTCAAGATTAAGATGGCATGGAAGGTCAAGATCTTCATGATGAACAAGATGATACTCAATCCCCCAATGATGAAGGAGATGATCAAGCCACTTCACAAGAATCATTGGATGAGATGAGAGAAATAAGAGCAAGAGCAAGGGATCGTCGCCTCGAGTGTAATGAACACACTTTGGATAAGATCCTTGGAGATGTTCATGGCAAGGTTTCCACAAGAAGGCAATTGGCAAACTTTAGCTCTCATCATGCTTTCGTTTTCGTCATCAAGCCCAAGAAAGTATCTGAAGCTCTTGAAGATCAAGATTGGCTTGAAGCCATGCATGATGAGCTCAACAACTTCGAAAGAAACAAGGTGTGGAAATTAGTGCCAAGACCCAAAGATTGCAAGAATGTCATCAGAACCAAGTGGGTTTTCAAGAACAAGCAAGATGCAAACTTTATAGTAATCCTTAACAAGGCGAGGTTAGTGGCTCGAGGGTTTTCCCAAGTGGAAGGTACTGACTTTGGTGAAACCTTTGCTCCCGTAGCTCGCCTAGAATCAATTCGTATCTTGCTTGCATATGCTTCTCATCATAACTTTAAATTACAACAAATGGATGTTAAGAGTGCTTTTCTTAATGGACCAATAAATGAGTTTGTCTATGTCAAGCAACCTCCGGGGTTTAAGGATCCCAACTTTCCCAATCATGTCTATAAACTAGACAAAGCTCTCTATGGGCTCAAACAAGCACCTCGTGCTTGGTATGAGCACCTTAGGGAGTTCCTAGTAGATTGTGGATTCCAAGTTGGAGTAATCGACCCTACACTCTTTACGAAAAGGGTTGGAGGTGACTTGTTAATATGCCAACTTTATGTGGATGATATCATTTTTGGCTCTTCTAACACTTGATTCAATGATGAGTTTGCTAAGTTGATGTCAGACAAATTTGAGATGTCCATGATGGGGGAGTTAGAGTTCTTTCTTGATTTTGAGATCAAACAATTGAGAGAAGACACTTTCATCAATCAAGCCAAGTACACCCGTGACATGCTCAAGGGGTTCAAGTTTGAAGATGTCAAGGGTTGCAAGCCTCCTATGTCCACCTCCATCGATCTTCATCCGGATCATCTTGGGAAGGATGTGGATCAAAAGGTATACCATTCCATGATTGGCTCTTTGCTTTATCTTTGTGCATCTAGGCCGGATATTATGTTTGGCACGTGCATGTGTGCAAGGTATCAATCCGCTCCTAAAGAGAGCCATTATACGACGGTTAAGCGAATCTTTCGATATTTAGTTCATACCCCAAGCTTTGGTCTTTGGTTTCCCAAGGGTTCTAGCTTCTCTCTCACGGGGTACTCGGATGCGGATTATGCGGGTGACAAGAAGGATAGGAAGTCAACTTCCAAAGCTTGCCAATTTCTTGGTAGGTCTTTGGTTTGTTGGTCTTCCAAGAAGCAAAATTGTGTTGCTCTCTCCACCATTGAAGCCGAGTACATCTCCGCAGCAAGTTGTTGTGCTCAATTGCTATGGATGAGGCAAACTTTAAAAGATTTCGGTGTCATTTATGACAAAGTGCCTCTTCTATGTGACAACCAAAGTGCTATCAAGATCGCCCACAACCCGGTGCAACACGCCAAGACGAAGCATATTGAGATTCATCACAACTTCATCCAGGAGCATGTGGAGCGAGGTGACATCGAGCTGTTGTATGTTGGCACCAAGGATCAACTTGCCGATATCTTCATGAAGGCTCTTGATGTCCAAAGGTTTCTAGAGTTGAGGAATGAACTAAATGTCATGGATTCGAGTAACTTTGAGTGAACGTATCGCACATGCCCATGGTAGACATTCTATCTAGTTTAGAGGCAGGCATGGATATAGGGGGAGTGTAGTTCAATTCATGAGCCAACACTCTCTCTCCATTATTCGCAAATAGGCAAATCTTGCATTATAGTCACATTGTGACAAAATTGTGCTTCAACGATGAGTTTTGAGTGAGAACCCAAGATACATCTTCGCGGTGTCTCACTCTACTATACTCATACATGGTGGCTTCGGGCACCGACCTCCTCATGTGAGGAGTTGGTTCTTTTGATTTCTTTTTGATCTTTATAGACCTATATGTGTCAATATGTGCGTCTCGTGGAAAAACACTCACACATTGGCCTTTCGAGTTGCATCTTGCAATTGTGAGTGTCGTACCATTGCATAACAGTTTGCGCTTTCTATCCTATGCCAACCTTTCTTTTCTACAAGCCATTATCCCTCAAAATGCTTTAAAACTCAAGTTTTTGGTTGGTTGTGCAAAAGGTCGGTGACATGCCGGAACCGGCAGTACTACCGCCACTGCGGAACTACCCTGGCAGTGCTGCAGTACTGCGGTTGTTCCCCGGGCCCGGCAGTGTGCCTAGGCCTGGCGGTACTGCCGCTGCTGCGGGTTCACAGCATGCGGGGTACCCCTGGTCTGGCCGCAGCACCAGTGGCGGCACTACCGCCGGATCGGGCGGCAGTACCGCCAGCGTGGGTTGCTAAGAGGACTTTTAGGGCACACGTGGGGAGGGGATTTTCTCAGATCCCATCTTCCCCACCACACCCTATCCTCCTTCTCTCTCCAACCACAGCCGCCACCCTCTTGCCGCCGCCGTTTTGGAGCTCCTCCGGCCCCAGGGCTTGCTCTCCGTTGCCTCCTTGAGCTCCTCCGCCTCTTCCTCCTCCGATCCCCTCCGATGGATGACTGTACGGTTCTCCCTATCTCTCTCATCTAGTTGATGGATGAAGATGCACTAGGAGTTCGTCTCTCTAGTCCATGGGTAGGATGGGGGTAGTTGTGGTCTCACCTTGTTTTGGAACTATCCTTGCAAGATTTGTGTAGAAATTTCTCTAGGTTTGATCTCATGCATCTTGGGTTTTCGTTTCTATGTGAATCTCACATCGATGTTTCCTCTTCAATGTGTCTTGAGTTTGTGAAGCATGCTTATCTATATTCCCTCCTGGTCCATTACTTCTCACAGGTTCGGGTAGCTCTCGTCCAGGAACCCGCTCCAAGACCATGGGGCGCAAGAAACCCCATGCCGTGGATGAGATTGAGCCTGAGTTGGAGGCTGAGTTTGACCCCTCAAGGGGTCCATCAACGAGACGCAAATAGTTTCCGGCTACCGCGAAGAAGCTTCCCAATAAGCAAAAGACTGCTAGCACTTTGCCCGATGCCCTATATGTTGAGAGGAGGAAGGAGAATCCATATGTGTTTGAGAGGATGCACCTAATACCTTCAATCCGTGGCAATGATCCACGTTTTCACACAGTTTTTCAAGCCCAATGTTACAAAGAGCTTTTGATGACCGAGCCATCCGGGAATATTGTGGAGCAGCACTCTATAAATATGGGCCACATTGAGAGGAATCCTGCGTATTTCTCCGAAGCCATGGGCCTAGTTGATGAGTTGGGCCTTCGTCCTCTTATGATATTCTCTCAGAACTTTGATGAAGCTCTTGTTGTCAATTTCTTGCCACTGTCCATTTTGCGAATGAGACCGAGCGTTATGTCACTTGGATGACCAAGACCGAGAAGTTGACTATGACATGGGATGAAGTTGGGGGGGCACTTGGCTATGAGGAGCATGGACCTTCTTGTGCTCCCCCCCTAATTTTGATGATGAGTGGATTCACATTCATTACACCGTGAAGTCAAAGCCCGAGGATGCTCTTGAGCCTCTCTACTTTTGGAAGACCTATGTTTGCGGTGCGTCCAAAGGCCTTCACCCCACTTATGAGATCTTGCACTGTATCTTTCGTGAGACTATCAATCCCAAGGTGGGAAATTTGGATGAGATTATGGGCTATCTTAAGAACCTTTTGATTGCCGTGCATGAGAATAGGGGCAAGGGCAAGAAGCTTGATGTTATGGATTACCTTTGGCATGAAATGTGGGGCGTCATTATCTGTAAAAGGAATGCTTGCTATGGTCCACTCATCATGAGGATCATCTTGGCTGCATGGGCAAAGAAGTTTCCCGAGGTTGAACTAAGTGACCCCGACAATTGGGTTCTTCACAAGGACAAGCGACTTAGGATCAAGGATCACACCGAGCCTCCGGCTCCCCCAAGGCAAGGCCGTCGTGGAAAGGCCAAGGACAAGGTTGTTGTGGATGAAGATGAAGGCGGTCCCTCCCGTCCTCCCTCGAAGGGAAGCTTTGCTTGGATGGCTCATGCTCTCAAGAAAGTTTTCAAGCTCAACAAGTCCATAGAGCGTCGCCAATGGGAAGCTTAGTATGATCAGGAAGTCCAGCGCCGCAAGGATAGGGCTGCAGCCATTCAGAGGTGTCGCGATGCTGGAGAGATTGTGGCTAGTATTGTGAAGACAAGCATCACTACTTATGGTCATTGGCAAGCCAGAGATTTCGCCGGTGTTGCTCTTCAATGGTCCTCTGAAGATGAAGAACCGGAGATCTCCTCTTATCGCCGTGCTCGCCCTCCAAGCAATGATGATCTCTCCGACGCTTGAGATGGGATGTTTAGCCTCAGTGTACGTCTCTCCTTTTTGGTGTCTTGATGCCAAAGGGGGAGAGATATCTATTAGGTTGCCCGGGGTATTTGCCATGGGAGTCACAAGCTTTTCGCTATTATCATTTGCATCTTTAAGCTTGTGAAACTTTTTATCATGTGTGTGAACCTCGTTTCTATGCATGGTGTGAGACATGTGAACCCTATGTTTATTTGTTTAAGTACTCTTGTATCATTTATCCATGCAAGCTATATGTCTCAGTATATTCCATCTTGCATCGTATGTATGTTGTAGGGGGAGTGTCTCCCCGAAGTGTTGTGCGTGTGGTATTCAAATGCCTACGTCAAATCATGCACACGTTGAGGGGGAGCTTCCCCTAATGTTTATCTTGCGAAATTATTATGTTGTCATCAACACCAAAAAGGGGGAGATTGAAAGTGCATCTAGTCCCCTAATACGTTTCGGTATTAATGACAACATAATAATTTAGGGCAAATTATCCTTCTGCCATCAGTTGTGTCGATGTGCTCAGTTTTGCCCTCAGTTGCGAAACGTCCTCACTTTTGCCCCTAGTCTGTGCGCAAGGACTTATTCCGTGAATCTTGCCGTCTCCGTCTGGTCAAGGTAGTTGACCCGGGCTTGTAGCCATTGCTTGTGGGACCCCCTGTCGACCGTTCTTGAGGGCAAAACTGAGCAAATGGGCACACACTGATGGCATCCCGTCGACCGTTGCCGGTGCCACGTTTGTGATAAAAGCGGCGTACGACACCCCCAGAGCTCGCAGTGGGGAGCAAGAATCAGCGAAGCGGGGTTGGAGGCGGCCACGCGCAGAGGTGGGCGGCGAGCTAGGAACCGGGCACAGAGGTTGGCAGCTAGGAGTCGGGCGCTGGCGACCGAGAGGACGGCGTTGACGGGGAGCGCCGCCGATGGTGGTAGGGCGCGGCCGTGTGCTACACCTACAGGTGACGTGCGCGGACGCGGTGAGTTCCCCTTCGGCTCCGGGCGTTCGCGAATCGAGCTCCATGTCTTCTTCTAGCTCTCGCGCCACCTCGCGGATGGAGATCCCGGCGCGCACGGAGATGCCGATCTTCGTCTGTCCGCGGTGTCGGATGGACGTTGGCCGGAGGATATCGCAGACACCGAGGAACAAGAATCGTCCGTTCTACATGTGCACCAGCACGATTGGGGTAAGAATCGGGGCAATTTCACAATTTTCATGGATCGGCATCCTTGAGCAATCCATTTGATCCTTGACGGAGGGCGGAGCACGCATTGATACAGAGGTTGCTGACGAGCTAAGGAGATTGAACCAGAAGATTTGGAAGCTCGAATATCAAGCACAAATTCCCTTTTGCATTTGGTAATTTGTAGGGGGTATGTTAGTCGCAGTGGGTGTAATGTTGAAATTGTATGGAATGGCATGAATTTGGGAGGAATTTGTAGGAGGAATTTGGGAGAAATTGTATGGTAATCGCACTGGCTGGGTGTAGTAGGAGTTTGTAAGCTTGAAATTGTATGAATAAAGGTTGAAAGAAGGGAAAAGAAATGGAAAATTCAGAAGATTCAGTGTGGCAAATAACTCATGTGCGACACTTTCGATCGGAATGGTGAAAAATGCGACATCGTTCGAAGAAAATAGCTACTGTGCGACGTTTCTGACGGCCAAAATAGCCAGCGCATGACATGGTTGATTAATCGGTCGTAACGTTGTATTGATTCCGACAGGTGGGTCATAGGCTCGTGTGTTCACTTAGTTGTGCTCATAGATTTAGATTAACCAAGGACATGACTATTTATTTTTTATAAGTTGAAAAGGACGATTAATCACAGCTCGAAAAAGAAGGCCGTGAGATATCAAGGTTGGAAAAATGAAATGATTTTCAATTCTTTTATAAGTTGAAAAAGAGGATTAACCAGATATTAGTGTCCTATATTTAGGATATAGGTCACCAATACTGGTTGATTAAACGGTCGTAACGTTGGATTGATTCCGACGGGTGGGTCATAGACTCATGTGCTCACTTCATTGTGCTCATAGATTTAGATTAACCAAGGACATGATTATCTATTTTTTATAAGTTGAAAAGGACGATTAATCAGAGCTCGAAAAAGAAAGCCGTGAGATATCAAGGTTGGAAAAATGAAATGATTTTCAATTCTTTTGTAAGTTGAAAAAGAGGATTAACTAGATATTAGTGTCCTATATTTAGGATATAGGTCACCAATACTGGTTGATTAAACGGTCGCAACGTTGGATTGATTCCGACAGGTGGGTCATAGACTCGTGTGCTCACTTAGTTGTGCTCATAGATTTAGATTTACCGAGGGATATTCAGTTATTCCGACAGGTGGGTCCGAACTATTTTGCCCTCCCCCACCGGCACCCCCTAAACGGCCGGACACCAAACACAGTTTTTCGTTGAAATATAAAATTTTCGATACAATTTTCGATTCAAATACAAACTTCGATACAATTTTCGATTCAAATACAAACTTCGATACAATTTTCAGTTAAAATACAAACTTAGATACAATTTGATATGATTCAAATACAAACTTTGATACAATTTTTTAAATATAAATTTGGATACATGCGATCCAAGCCTTAACCCTAACCCCGGCCAGGATCTTTGGGATCACCCCTTTTGGTCAAGTGGCCGTTTTGGGCGGGCAAAGATCGCTATGTGTCAACCCATGGATGATGAGGCCGGCGACGCTCACCGGCCTTGCCTTCCATGGATTGAAACCAGAATCGGAGGCTTTCCCGTGCAATGATCGAGCTACTGCTCACTTATAAGGTGAAGTGCTCATCACCAATGCATGGATGAGTCTCTAGGAAAACAGGGTTGAAATCTCCGGCTACGTCGATATTAATGACCGACGCGGCTTGTGGAGAAACCACTGCTTGCCTAGAATCCTAAAAGCCCTAAGTCTAGCCGTTATCGATATTAACGACCAGCGCAGGTCGGAGGCAGTGCTGCCTCCTCGTTGTCGGACGACTCCACGGGAGCCGGCTCGTCGTCAGTGCAGCTGGTGGTGGCAAAGCTGTGGAGGCGGCGGGCGTGCTCGGATCGCACGATGTAGTCCCAGTAGGACGCTGACACGTTGAACGGAGGCACGCGGCTCCGCTCGTCCTCCGTCACTACGCCAGCGGCGTCCGAGTCCCACATCGCCCGGATGTAGTCCAGCCTCGCCTGGCCGGTGAGGGGTGGCGCAACCGGGACGTTGTCGATGTTGACCAGCCAGCCGTTCGGCAGGCGACGGTCGGCGGGCAGAGGGAGGTAGGCACTCATGAGCTGCTCTGCCTCCTCCACCATCATGGGACGACTGTCGTCCTGCGGGGGTGGAGGAGGCGGAGCAGCTCGTGGTGGTTGCGTACCCGCATCCCTAGCCGCCGCAATCTGGATCCGGCGTCGCTCATTCGAACGTTGGCATCGGAGCAATGAAGCCGCGTCAAGGCAGCGGCATCGCTCGTGGTCCTCCTCCGTCGGCTGGTAACCTGGCCCGCGGCGGTGCATCCTGGTTGTGTGAGTGGCGAGTGGACGGAGAGGGAGAGGCAGAGGAGCGGTGCGGTGGTGGTGTGTGTGAGGAGTACGGATGGCACCCGCCGGGTTCGGGGCCGGGTTTGGCATACCCATACCCGCACCCGGCCCCCCACCCGCACCCGCCACCCGCCCCATACCCGCCGGCGGGTACAGAATTTCCCCATACCCGCCACCCGCCGGGTACCCGCCAAATTTGTGCTGAACAACAAAATGGCAGGTTTTTCACACTTTCAGCAATGTTTAACAGAAATTTTCAGCAGCAAAATGACAGGTTTTGCACAATTTCAGCAACATATAACAGATTTTTTCAACAACAAACTGACAGCAATTTTAAGCAACAAATCGGCGCATCTCCAGGCGGCGGAGACGGCGAAAGAGTGGCCTCATCTCTGACCTCGCGCTGCTGCTCGAGCTCGACCGGGCCATGGCCGGAGTCGCCCTGGCTCCCCTCCAGATCGACGGGGTCCATGTGGACCAGCTGCCCGGAGCGGCAGCGCAGCCGCGCAGGGCGCAGAAGGCTGCGGCGGCGGTGGGAGCAGAGAGGAGAGGCGGCGGCGTCGGGGGCGGAGAGGAGAGGCGGCGGCGTCGGGGGCGGAGAGGAGAGGAGTGGCGGCGCAGGGAGAAAAGAATTGAGTGGGGGATACGCTCATACGCATAGTGGGGGAGTTAGGGTTTCTCTCTTCCTCCTAGAATGACATGTGGGGCTAGGATTTTAGTGTTACTTGTATCACTGACAAGTGGGGTCCCGGGTATGCGGGTTAAAGGGGATGGGTTTGGCCCCCCCCGTACCCGCACCCGCATACCCGTTGGGTATGATATTTTCCTGCTAAGCATACCCATGGGGATTTTTCTAGCCCAAACCCTCCCCGTTTGAGGCGGGTACCCGTCGGGTTTGCGGGTATCGGGTACCCATTGCCATCTGTAGTGAGGAGAGGTCCCGTGGTGGCCTTTTTAAAGCCGGTCCAAGGAGCGTAGCGACCGCCGCCATTAACGACAAGACGACATGCATTCCGCTGCGTGGCCTCTGCGGCGCTGCTACGAGGCGATGGTTCACTACGCCGCCCAACTAGCCATGGAAACGATGCGCCGCCTGACGGCCCGTGCAGCGATGCGACGACTCGCCACTGAAACGATGCGCCGCTTGACGGCCCGTGTAGCGATGCGACGAATCGCCACTGAAATGACGAGGCGCCCGCATGGTCATGCATGCAACGGGCGGCTGCGTGGAGGCGAGCACATAGGAAGGACACGAAGTCAGACGCGCGTACGCTTGTTCCATGCACCGCTTCATTCTAGGTCGCCGGATCTCATTGAACGGCTTAGATCGAACCTGCGGGCCGATCCAAACCCCATCTATCCAGCCAATCAGCGCATCACATGCCCACGAGCCAATCAAATTGCAGAACGAGCGCACACGCGGATCGACGCGTCACCTGCGCACATGCGGATCGGCGTGTCTGGTCCCAACCGTTCACTCACCAGCGATCAACGGTTCGGAAGCGGGAGGGGTTTCGGATGGGGTTTATGGTTAGGGATTTCTGGGTTTTCAGGGTTTAGGGTTAGTGTTTCAGTGAGCTAGGGTTGAGCATAACTAATTAAAAAAAATCAAAAAATATAAAACTTTCGCACATTGTCGTATTATGCAACTAAGTTGCTAAAAAAATATAAAATTTGGATTTTGAGTCGGTCAAAGTTTTTTTGTGAGGTTTGACCAAACATTAAAATGAGCACAAATAATTCAAAAAAATCATAAAAATGTGAAACCAGCGCACATTGTCGTATTATGTGACATAGTTACGATAAAAAATAATAAACTTGGTCTATGTGTATTTTCATGAGAAAACCTTCACACAAATGACTTACCACGATCGATGTTGCAGAGAGTTCAACTCAAAGTGAGGAGAAGTGGTTTTGGATTTGGAACATGAAATTTTCTAAAACCTCACCAAAGCTTCATTTTGGAGTGACTAAGAAGGATCCAGGCTTAGTTTTTCATTTTCATGTTTCAAACTTGTTTAAATGTTGGTCAAACTTAGGTTTGACCAAATTTGAAATGAGCATAAAAAATTCAAAAAAATCAAAAAAATGAAAAACCAATGCACATAGTCTTATAATGTCATATACTAACGATTCAAGTTGATAAACAAGGTCTACATACATTCAGACGAAAATTAATGCATCTTGGCTCATATCGCCCAATCTCAAACTCCGTCGCATTGAAATGAGCATAAATTTTTAAAAAAATCAAAAAAATGAAAAACCAACGCACATAGTCTTATAATGTCATATACTAACGATTCAAGTTGATAAACAAGGTCTACATACATTCAGACGAAAATTAATGCATCTTGGCATCTCAAACTCCGTCGCATTGAAATGAGCATAAAAAATTAAAAAGAAAATAAAAAAAATGGAAAACCACCTCACATAGTCTATATATATTGAATAGATGTGTAGGTAAGTTATTTGGCTGATTTAGACAAGGTCGAAAAAAAACCTTGCTTAGAAATGAGGCCATTTACCCTACCTTTGGAGCTCTTTTTTAGAACATTTTTCATGAATGTGAGTTTACTTCGCAAAAGGGCTCGGATTGATGACCAAGTTAGAACAAGCAAGTTCACCATAGTTTGGAAAACATTGCAACATCCAAATAGCATGTCAATTTTTAAGTTTGGATCAAATTTGAAGTTTGGTTCACATATTTCGATCACTCACCCATTTGGCCCTCATTTTGACACGACTTGCTCAAAACATGTACCATCATCATCCAAACACCATTAAAACATAGTAGTAGCATAGGTCCAACATCACTCAACATAATCCAACATCATTCATAATGTTACATAAATTGTACTTGGTTCCAACTCAATCTACAAAGCGCGTCGGGGCTTCTTTTTGATCCATGTGCTACTTGCCACCACTGTGCTCCTTGTGCTTCTTGCCACCATTGTGCTCCTTGTGACCCTTGCCACCATTTTGCTCCTTGTGACCCTTGTGCTCATTGCTTCTTCTCTTCTCCTTTTGGCAGTCTTCTTCGAAACTACCACAGAGCTGTACAAAACATAAAGGGCAGTGAGATAATGTCAAGTGATAAATGTACTAGTATTGGCAAGATTGACATACCTAGCAGAACTCACAACCACAGAATGTTGTGAACCATCTAGAGCATCATTTGGAGCCTCATGATCAAAATCATTTGGAGCATCATTTGGAGCCTCATGATCAAAATCATTTGGAGCCTCATGATCAAAATCATTTGGAGCCACATGGTCATCATCATTTGGAGCCTCATGATCAAAATCATTTGGAGCCACATGGTCATCATCATTTGGAGCCTCATGATCAAAATCATTTGGAGCATCATTTGGAGCCACATGGTCATCATCATTTGGATCATCATTTTCAGATAGGTCCTTTTCAGATTCTGTTCCAACCGGCTGCTGATCATCATCATTTTCATCCAAACACTCTCCGAACGCTGGATCTACTCCGTTATCACAATACCTACCGAAATCACCAGACCCACCACACCTTGTGCACTTGCGCTTCCTCGATCCAAGTCCAGCTCCTTCGCTGCGAGTTCTGTATCAACTCTTCCTCGATCTACCTTCTGCTCTCTTCAGAACTGGAGCACAAAGCTTGAATCCAGGGTTCACTACATCCCATTGATGTTTTCCCTCCAAAGCAGGTAAAGCAAGTGCATATGTGTCTTTGAACCTTGCAACAGAGTAGTACTCATGTACATATTGCTGTATGTTCCCTGCTGGACCTGATAGAGTGGTGATGAAAAACAATGCATGAATGCATGGCAATCTAGTTATCTGCCATTGCCTACAACTGCAAGTTCTAGATTCTAAATCCACTGGATATTTCCATTCCCTCTTCTCTTTATCCAAAAATGATACCTCTACTTTGGTAGCCGAGCAAAGTTTCATTTCCATGTCCAAGCCTTGAGTTTTTTTCTTCAATTCATTCAACACGGCAGGGATCACAATGTGGCCCATGAATTTTGCCTTGGCTATTCCTGGACGAAAATGAAACTTCTGCATGTATTCTATTCTTATCTTGTCAAGCAAATCCACCATATAAAGACCCTTTAGTTTTCGGATCGTTGAGTTGAAAGACTCTGCAAGATTATTGTGCACATAGTCAACTTTGCTCAGTTCACTGAATTGGCTTCTGGCCCATAACTTGGAGTGGTGTGTTTCCAAGTATTCCTACACTTTGTCATTCTTGTATAACTGCCTCATGTGATAGTTGTGCTTCTTAACACTGCAAGTCAAAGATGCTGGCCATAAATTGTCGCTATACAACTTTCCTTTGAATTTCTTCGGGAAATTTGCAGCAAGGTGATGCATGCATTCCCTATGCTCTACTCCAGGGAACACATTGTCCACGACCACTTCTAAACCCTTGCAGGCATCAATATGAATTACCAACCCATTGGGATGTCCAATAGCCCGGTGCAGATTCTTGAAAAACCAAGTCCAGCTCTCCTCAGACTCTGTCTCCAGCACACCATATGAAACTGGAAATACGAAACTGTGTGCATCAACTGCACAAGCTGCCACTAACTATCCTTTAAACCTCCCTTTTAGAAAAGTAGCATCAACAGCCAAATACGGCCTGCAGCCTAGCAAAAAACCCCGGCGACATGCCTCAAAGCTGACAAAAACCCTCCTAAAGCATTCCTTGGTTCTTCTCACTCCCTTCAATGTGTACTCCACCGTGTGGTGGTCAATTTCTACAATACTACCTGGGCTGGTCCTCTCCACTTCAGCTTTGAATGCATACAACAATTCAAAACTTTCCTGTTAGTTACCATAAATAGAATCCATAGCATGATTTTTACCATTGAATACCCTCATGTATGGTAAATCTATCTTCAACTTTTCTTTGATGTTCTTCATCAATTGCTTTATACCTATTTGATTGTCTTCGGTCACCCACTTCTTTACTTCTTCAGCCACCCATCTTGACTTGGCTCTAGTGATTGTTTCCTTCCTAAGTGTTAATTCCTGGCATGTGTGCCTAAATGGGTTCACTTTGACCTGAATATTCGTGCTATTTCGCATTTTAGATGCGTGCATCCTCCATGGAAAATTCTCAGCCGGACAGTGCACTCTGTAACGAATTTTATCGCTCTTGACAACTTCGAACGTACGTTCTGCCTTGATGCAGTACGTCACAAGTGCATTTCTACACTCACTCATTGATGAAAAAATGGAACCTTCTTCCATCCGAGGGTTCTCACGGTCCCATTCAACAGCTGGAATGTCTTCGCCCCCGTCCTCACCCACAGCTGCATTGTCTTTGTCTACACCCACCGCATCAGCCTCATCTTGGTTTTCATCCCGAGATGCACGTCATAAATTCTGAACAACATCAGAATATAGCCTCTCTTCTTCATCCCCACAATTGGATTCATCAGGCTCCATTTCAACAGGGACCCTTCTGCTGCTGCCCATGCTTGTTGAGCCAGAATGTCCTCATGCACTACCTGAACTTTTCTGGTTGGAGCTGCGATCACGACGACATGGTGCTGCCCGGAATGGTCCAATTGCCGGCACAACCACATCATTTTGCGGCCTCACATGAAATTTCTCTCTCTCCTTATGCTTAGCAAACATGGTAGCGAGCTCTTCATCATTTGTAACTTTCACCCATTTATTTCCCCCATCGTAGTATTTGAATTCCACTTCATCATGCAAACCCCAAGGATATGGGCTGCAAATTACCTCCCCAAATTGTCTAAAACTCCAATTGCAATCCATTGGCAAAGGATAATCGAAACCTCCCACGAATTTCTTCTTATTCTTTGCATCCACTAGGTACCGGTCCCTTCTAATATTCACCAAGAAAGCAAACCGCAATTCCATCCAAACCACGAAAAGCAGAGACGAATTCAGCACACCAATAGCAAAATCAACTAAAACCAATGGCGTCTCATGTCTAATCGAATGTTCAAATGCACAAGCGAGCTCAAACTTACCACTCGGGAACCCAGTCGTGGACGCGGCGGGTCTCCGGCCCGAAGTTTGCCTCGCCAGCTACTCCGGGGTCGCTGCCGCTCTCCATTTTGCCCTGGAGTTAACCCTCTTACTTCCTCTGCCTCGCCAGCCCCGGTGCTCCCGCCGTTCGCACGGAAGGAGCCCCCGTCGCGGGTCGAGCATGTGGCGGGCGCAGTGGAAGAACGAGCGGGACAAGCTGGTGGTGGTGGAGCTTGTGGCAGTGGAGCACGTTGCGGTGGAGAAGTTGGCTATATACGCGGGACAGAAGCGGCAGTGCAGGTGGTGGCGACGGAGGTGGTGGCGGCGCAGGTGGTGGCCGTTCGGGAGCAGGGGTGGTGCATGGACATATCGGGGGGTAGGGTTCAGGTCGTTATTTTTGGCGCCGATGCGCGGTCCCACCTATAAGGCGCAGTCCCACCTGCAAGATGCGGACCCACTTCACTAACGCCTACAAATGGAATCCGCTTCAGACTGGCCGTTTGGCCTCGCCATAGCAGCTGCGACTGAAGTAATGGCAAAACTGAGCACCATTTCGATCTAATGGCAAAACTGAGTCATACCAAGCCTCTAAGGGCAATCTATTAAATGACTCAATAATTAAATCTAATATTGGTTTGAAAGTCATTGCAGGTTTTAATCTTGAGAAAACTACAGTTGGCGGCAGTACCGCTAGTCCTGGCGGTAGTACCGCCGCCCTAGGCTTTGAGACCTCCCCTGGGCAGTGCGGCACCACTAGCAGTGCCGCCAACACTGCCGCTAGGGAGGTGCTCTCTTAGCCCTCAGCGGAAGCATGGCCGCCTCTGGCGGTAGTACTGCTGCTGGGCTTTTGAGCCCTCCCCTGGGCAGTGAGGTACCGCCAGCAGTGCCGCCATCACTGCCGCCAGGGAGGTGCTCTGTTAACCCTCAGCGGCAGTACCGCCGCCCCCGGTGGTAGTACTGCTGCTGGGTTTTTGAGCTCGCCCCCAGGGATGGTCAGTACCGCAAGAAGTGCCGCCAGCACTGCCGCCAGAGGGGGCCTCTGTTTTCCTACAGTGGTAGTTCCGCCACTGCCGGCGGCAGTAGCGCTGCTGCGGATGAGGTTCCCCCTCTCATGTCAGAAGGAGCCGTGGAACTGAAGAGTGCAGCGGCACTACCGCCAGGAGCGGCGGTAGTACCGCTGCAGTGGAGCTGCAGGGCAGCCAACAACCCTTTGGAGGAGAGGACTATAAAATGAGGGTTTCTTCCACCTTTGCCTTTAGAGCAACTCCAGCCGTCCCCCCGAGAGCCCCCCCAGGACCCCCTTTTTTACGCCGGCGGCCCATTTTTCCCGTAGTCGCCCCCCAGCGCCCCCCCAGGCCTCTTTTTTCGCCGGATTTGGCCCAATTTTTATCCGGCGTCCCAGGCCAAACCCAGCGTGCCGGGTTTGGCCTGGGGACGCCGGCGAAAGGGAAAATGGCACGAAAACGGCGCGGAACCGAGGGAAACCGCGCGAAGCTCCGGCGGGCCCTCCCTGTCAGCGGCTACCGCTTCGTTGTCCTCATTGCCTCGCCTTCCGCGTCGCATTACTGCTCTGCCCGCCGGTCAGGCGAACCACCATCGTGTCAAATCGGCCATGCGGCGGAGTTAGGCGAGCCGTAGTTACTGCCCCGCCCTCTCCCCGCCGGTATTTATTTACTGCCCCTCCTCTCACAGCGAGCACACCCCCGCCGAGCAGGAACACATCCTCGCGAGCACGAACCAAACCCTCACACACACACCGAATGGATCCAGCAAGCAGCGCGGCGGCCAACGGGTTCGGCCGGAACTGGCTCCAGGACGGGAGGCGCGCCTGCTGCACGAGGCGGGCTACCCATGCCCGCCCGGCATGAGGCTCTCCGGAGCCTGGCGGCTCAGCCAGATGGGGTTCCCGGTCCCCCCCACCCCCACCGGCGATGAGCGGCTGGCGGAGATCTACGCCGCCCGCGAGCAGCTGACGGAGGAGGAGCAGGCGGATCCCGTCTGGGATCCGGAGAACAACGTGACCTGGAACACGTTCTTCTCCGACCGCCGCCAGCGCCAGCTCAACGACTACCCCGGCCCGGCGGCCTACGCGCCCAAGCGCAACAATAGCGAGGGCCGGAAGAAATGGTGGGGCATGCGCGGCCGCTCGCTGGCGTACGTCCTCGATTACATCGAGGACGGCAATGAGCCGCGCCTTCAGGGCCCGTCGGCGGCGCGCCAAGGATGGTCGCCGCGGAGGATGTCCTTCTCGTCGTCCTTCTCCTCCGACGCCGCCCACTCATCTTCGGACGCCGCCCACTCGATGCCGTTCTCCCGCGTGAAGGAGGAGCCGGCGGACGAGCCGCCGCGAAGGAGCGGCTCCCGCGGCATCGTCATCAGGGAGCCCGGCGCCGGCTCCTCCCGCCTGCTGACGCCGAAGCAGGAGCCCGGCACCGGCGGCCGCGCCTTCAAGAAGGCCTTCAAGAAGAAGGCCGTCGTGAAGGAGGAGGCCTACGACGAGGAGGCGGCCGTGCGGGCCGCCATGGCGGCCAGCCTCAACGACGTGCCTCCGGCGCCGGTGGACTTCGCGCTGCAATGGTCGGCCCGCGAGCACGAGCGGGAGGAGGAGAAGCGCCAACGGCGCATTGACGCCGAGGAGAAGGAGCTCCTGGCGCGCTACGAGCGCCGCCGCCGTCGTCGGGCGCTCCTCCCGCCTGCTGACGCCGGGCCGGCTTATGTCGTGCTGGACGGCAGCGACGAGGACGGCACCGGCACCGGCCCGGAACCGGCGGGAGCTCCTCCCGCCTGCTGTCGCCGAAGGACGAGCCCGGCACCGGCGGCGACGACGCTGGGTGCAGTGCTCCTGCTCCTCCTCTGACCGGTGGCGACTCCGACGACGGCGGGGACTACACGCGGTTCTACCGCCACTTCGGCATGTAGACGCCGCGCCGCCGTTTTTTTTTAATTTTTTTGTTTTTTTGTAATCTTGTTCGAACAAATATCGTTAAGTTTGAACAAATATCGTCTATGTTTGAACAAATTTCGTCGAACACATTTTTCTGTAAATACTTCTATCGATCGGCCTGGGGGCCGCGGCTGGGAATCGGCCCGCCCCCAGGCCGTTTTTTTCCGCCGGCGCCCCCCCCAGCATGCCCAAAAAACGCTGGTAATTCGGCCTGGGGGGGGGGGGCAACGGCTGGAGTTGCTCTTAAGGCTCTAGCTCAAGTTTACTCTCTCTCCTCCATTAATGAGCCCAAACTAAAATCGACTAGATCTCCCACTCCCTTGCCCCAACTTCGTTGATCTTTTGAGGAGTGAAGTAGGAGACCTAGATCTAGCCTTCCACCAAAGGAATTTCGAATCCCCCCACTTTTGCTAGTGGATCTTGGATCATGTAGGCTCTTAGGGTTTCTTGGGAACTCTAGGAGCAAGTGCGGGTTTCGGTGCTTCATAGTTTGTGAGAAGCTCTGGGACATTGTTGGGAGTCTCCAACTCATTGTGGAGAGCCCCAACCTTGGTGTAAAGGTTTGGTCAACGCCTTCAAGTCGACCTCATAGTGGAAAGAGCTATTCCTTCACGGGAGTAGCACACGGAGATTAGGGTGAGCACGGACGTGCTTGTAGGAGGTCCAAGGAGCCTCCACACCTCTCCAATGTAGACATACTTCCCTTGGGAAGGAACTAGAGGAATCATTTCCTCGTGTCCACTTGCAGTGACTTCTATCCTTTACTTTCCGTTGCGCATTTACTTGTTCCTTGTATCTTATCACTTAGGTTTGTTCATCTGGTTGCACATCTAGACAACTTGCTTTTATTTTGTCAAATCCCTAATTAAAACAAAAAAAATAAAATTGGTAGTCGCCTATTCACCCCCCCTCTAGTCGACCATACGTTCTTTCAGTTTTGCATCATAATTTATATCTATTCATTGATATATTTCATATTTTAGTTAATTACTTATGTTATTTTACCTTATTTTGCATGTTTTGTATTTTTGGGAGATTCGTCTGCCGGAGTCCGGAATCAGCTGGAAAAGTACCTGTCATGACACCTGACCTGCGAAGCTCAGAAACTTCTAGAAAAATTAAGGAGATATTATTTCTGGAAATAAGTCACGGAGCCAAAAGGGGGCACGGAGGCGAGCCACCAGGGGCAGGGGCGACCCCTGGCCGCGGCTCTAGGTGGGGCCGCGGCTGGGACCCGCCCCTGGTCCCTGTGGCCCCCCTCCGGCTCTCCCCTTCGGTGTATTACTAGCCTTTGACCTAAAAACGTCGGGGGAGTCATCAAAGAAATATTCCGCCGCCTCTACGAGGCGGAAAACAGACAGGAAGAAGAAGGGCTCCGGCAAGGAGAAATCTACCGAGGAAATTCCCTCCCGGAGGGGGAAATCGTCGCCATCGTCATCGCCATCACGTCGGGCATCATCAGGATCCATCATCAACATCATCTCCACCATCAACACCTTCATCACCATCATCACCCCATCTCATCATGATGTAGCTTTTGAAGTTGTGACCTGTTAGTTCATTGGGATCACTTCCCGAGTGTTGATTATCCTTTGTAGTTGATGCTTGTGAGTTTTATCGGTGAATTACCGTTACGATCAGATTGTTATCCGTATTCATACCACCACTAATCATGATCTATATGATGTCTCGTGAGTAGTTCATTTGGTTCTTGAGGACATGGGGAAAGCCTAGTTGCTAGTAATTGCATAATGTTGAGTAATATTTAATTGTTTTATGATCTATGTTGTGTTGTTATTTCTCTAGTGGTATCGTGTGAACGTCGACTACATGATACTTCACCTTTTAAGGGCCTAGGGGAATACATGGTGTATTTAGTTTGATCATGGTAGGGTTGCCGGAGTGACAGAAATCTGAACCCCAGTTCGCAAACTAGTGCACTAGGGAGTGTAGGATCCCGGAGTTTAAAGTTCTTGTTAGGTTGTTATCTTAATTACTTTCTCATTGTTGAGGATGCGTGCGAGAGGTTTAATCACGAGTATGAATTTGTCAAAGTAAGGGCGGTGCATTAGCATAGGTTCACCCACACAACACTTATCAAAATGTTGAAGATTAATCAACGACATGCAATGAAAATGGCTAGGCATAAATTCCATGTGTCCTCAGGAACGTTTTAATCATCATAAGTAATACAACCGGCTTGTCCTTTGTGCTAAAAAGGATTGGGTCACTTGCTGCAACAATAGTTGTAACCTTTTTTTACTTGTTCTTTATTTGCTCGTTATACCAAAAACCCATAAACATTTTCCTTTTAGTTCTTGTAGTGAAACCTTGCTGAAATCCACTTGTCAACCTTCTGCTCCTTGTTGGGTTCGACACTCTTACTTATCAAAAGGACTACAATAGATCCCTACACTTGTGGGTCATCAAGACTCTTTTCTGGCACCATTGCTGAGGAGCGTAGCACTATTGGTAAGTGGAATTGGTAAGGAAAACTTTTATTGTAAGTGTTGTTTTTATTTTTGTTTGTTTCTTTGCTTCACTAAGGAGTGCTCTGCACTTAATATGTTGTTCGGGAGTGACTCTCCCACCATTCCCATGGTGTATAAGGGTCCTCCACCAACTGAAATTATTCCTTTTAAAATTCCTATGGGAATAGTTGACCGCATTATGAATAATCGTTATGCAGGAGATGGAACTGTCCATCCTGGTTATCACTTGCTTTATAATAAAGAATTGTGTGAGCTATTTCAGATTGCAGGTGTATCAAAGGAGGTAATCATGAGGAAATTATTTTATTATCACTGAAGGAGAAAGCATTGGATTGGTATAGGCTTCTGGATAATTCTCGTTATTGATTGGAAAGAGCTTATGTCTCTCTTTTACTCCAAATTTTACCCTCTTCATGAAATACAACAAGATAGGAATTATATCTATAACTTTTGGCCACGTGACAGAGAAAGCATCGCTCAAGCTCAGGGGAGATTGAAATCCTTAACGCTCAAATGCCCCAATCATGAGCTCTCAAATGATATCATTGTTAATAATTTTTATGCACGGTTGTCACGTCATGATAAGGATATGCTTGATGCTTCTTCTCTTGGGTCTTTTACAAACAAAAAGGTGAATGCTAAATGGGATCTTATTGAAAGGATCTATCGTAATGCTGAGGATTGGGAAATCGACAAAGGTAATGAAACAAGTATAAACTATGAGTATGATTGCATTAAATCTTTTGTGGAAACTGGAAGTTCTAATGAGCTTAGTGCTAAGTTTGGGCCCGATTCTTAAATTGTTGTTGATTTTTGTAAGTCCTTTGTAACTCATATTAATATTCCTAAAGAAAAATGGAGTAACTATCATGAACCTTTTAAAGATGTTTGTAAAAAGGACACGCTTGATCATAATGAAATACAAGTTCATACTGTTGAATATGTCTTACCTGTTGTTCACTTTTAAAAACCACTGTTTCCTATTAAAGAACACTCTACTGTTGCTAGCGTGGTTAATAAAATTGAAAGAAAGGCCTTATAACCTGATGAACAAATTGAAATTGCCTCTCCAGTAGCATTGGTTAAAGATCTTGTAACTGAGAATGTTGATGGAGGTTCAATTAATTTTTGTGAGGCTGCCACTAACATTGTTAGGCAGGATAAAAGTGCAAAAATTGTTGGTACTCATGTTATTTTCGTTAAGATAGGTGATCATTGCTATTATGGATTGTGCGATATGGGTGCAAGCGCAAGTGCTATTCCTTATTCACTTTATCAAGAGGTAATGCGCGAAATTGCGCCATGTAAGCTTGAGGATATTGACTTGGAAATTAAATTGGCCAATAGAGATGTCATCCATCCGGTTGGAATTGTAAAAGACGTTGAAGTCTTATATAGTAAGGTAAAATATCTGACTGATTTCCTTGTTTTAGGTTCGGTTAAGGATGAATTTTGCCATATTATATTCGGTAGACCTTTCTTAAATATTTGTAGTGTTGTTATAGATTTTAAGAAAGAGAAAGTGTCTGTGCAATTCGCTGCAGAACCTTATGAATTTATTTTTTCTAAGTTTACTAGACATCGTTATGAGAAATATTTACCCAATGAGGATCTTATTATTGAAAGAATAGCTTCTATTGCTATACCACCTAATGATCCTTTGCAGAAATTCATGGAGGAGCACGAGAATGACATGTTTATGCAGGAAAGGGAAGATATTGATGAACTCTTCTTTAGGCAACCAGCTATTCTAAAGCACAATCTGCCTGTGGAGTCGCTGGGGACGCCCACGCCTCCAAAGGGAGACCGTGTGTTTGATTTTAAAGTTCTTCCCAATACTCTTAAATATGCATATTTAGATGAAAATAAAATATATCCTGTTATTATCAATTCTAACCTTTCAGGGAAAGAAGAGGAGCAATTATTGGAAGTTCTTAGGAAACATTGAGCTGCAATTGGTTATACTTTGGATGATCTTCATGGGATTTGACCATCCGTGTGCCAGCACACTATTAATCCTGAGCATGATGCGAAGTCCGTTGTTGATCACCAAAGAAGATTAAATCCAAAAATGAAGGATGTGGTAAGAAATGAAATATTAAAGCTTCTCGATGCAGGTATAATCTATCATGTTGCTGATAGTCGATGGGTTAGTCCTGTGCATTGCGTTCCTAAAAAGGGAGGTATGGCTATTGTTGCTAATGACGATAATGAGCTCATTCCTCAAAGAACTGTTGTAGGATATAGAACGTGCATTGATTATAGGAAGCTAAATAAGGCTACTAGAAAAGATCATTATCCTTTTCCTTTTATTGATCAAATGCTTGAAAGGTTATCTAAAAATACTCATTTTTGTTTCCTTGATGGTTATTCTGGTTTCTCTCAAATTTCTGTTAAATATGAAGATCAAGAGAAAAGCTTTTTCACTTGTCCTTATGGAACTTATGCTTATAGATGTATGCCTTTTGGTTTATGTAATGCTCCTGCTACTTTTCAAAGATGCATGTCTGCTATTTTTCATGGCTTTTGTGAGGAAATTATGGAAGTATTCATGGACGATTTCTCCGTATATGGAACTTCTCTTGAAATTTGCCTCCATAATCTTAACAAAGTTTTGCAGAGATGTGAAGGGACAAATCTTGTTCTCAATTGGGATAAGTGCCACTTTATGGTGAATGAAGACATTGTGCTTGGGCATATTTCTAAGAGAGGGATTGAAGTTGGTAGAGCTAAAATTGAAGCAATTGAGAAAATGCCCTATCCAAGGGACGTTAAAGGTATACGTAGTTTTCTCGGTCATGCTGGTTTCTATAGGAGATTTATTAAAGATTTCTCTAAGACGTCAAGACCTCTGACTAATCTTCTTCAAAAGGATGTTCCATTCATTTTTTATGAAGATTGTAAGGAAGCTTTTGAGGTTCTCAAGAAGGCTTTAATTTCTGCTCCTATTGTTCAACCACCTGATTGGAATTTGCCTTTTGAAATTATGTTTGATGCTAGTGATTTTGTTGTTGGGGCTGTTCTTGGTCAAATAATTGACAAGAAACTGAATGTTATTCATTATGCTAGTAAAACTTTGGATAGTGCGCAAAAGAATTATGCTACTACTGAAAAAGAATTTTTAGCTGTTGTTTTTGCTTGTGATAAATTTAGACAATACATTGTTGATTCTAAAGTAACCATTCATACTGATCATGCTGCTATTAAGTACCTAATGGAAAAGAAAGATGCTAAGTCTAGGCTTATTAGATGGGTGCTTTTGCTGCAAGAATTCGATTAGCATATTGTTGATAGGAAGGGTGTAGATAATCTTGTTGCTGATAATCTGTCTAGAATGGAGAATATACCTCATGACCCTACTCCTGTAAATGATAGTTTCCCTGACGAACAACTTGCAGTTGTTAAGGTAAGCTCTTATGATAGTCCTTGGTATGCTGATTATGCTAATTTTATTGTCTCCAAATTTTTGCCTCCAAGTTTTACTCATCAACAGAGGAAGAAATTTTTTTATGATTTGAGGCACTACTTTTGGGATGACCCACATTTATACAAGGAGGGAGTTAATGGAATTATGAGGAGATGTGTTCCTGAGCATGAGCAAGATGAAATTTTGAGAAAATGTCACAATAGTGGTTATGGTGGCCATCACGCAGGAGATAGGACCGCGCACAAGGTGTTGCAATCCGGTTTTTATTGGCCTACTTTATTTAAGGATTCTAAAAGGTTTGTTTCTTCTTGTTATGAATGTCAAAGGGTAGGTAATATTAGTAGAAGTAATGAAATGCCTATGAATTACTCTCTTGTTTATCAACCTTTTGATTGTTGGGGATTTTACTTCATGGGTCCTTTTCCTACTTCACATGGTAATACTCATATACTTGTTGTTGTAGATTATGTTACTAAATGGGTAGAAGCTATACCAACTAAAAGTGATGATCATAAGACATCTTTAAAAATGCTTAAAGAAATTATCTTCCCTAGGTTTGGAGTACCTAGATATCTTATGACTGATGGAGGTTCTCATTTTATTAATGGTGCTTTTTGGAAAGTTTTAGCTAAATATGATGTTAATCATAGAGTCTCTTGACCGTATCATCCTAAAACTAGTGCGCAAGTTGAGTTAACTAATAGAGAGATAAAATTAATTTTGCAAAAGACTGTCAACAAGTCTAGGAAGAATTGGTATAAAAAACTTAATGATTCTTTATGGGTTTATAGAACTGCTTATAAAAATCCTATGGGCATGTCTCCCTATAAAATTGTTTATGGGAAGGCATGCTGTCGGCACAGTGGAAACCAGGGTACCACGGGCCGGCCTGCCAGGGCCCACAATATTCTTCAGAAGATTTTGCTAAGGACCAGGCTCTCCAAGCCTGGCGAGCCTCGCGAGGGTTTTTCCTCACGAGGGACCTTTTCTCCTCGTCGAGGGTTTTCTCCCTTGGCGAGGGACCTCTCCTCGAGAGGGTGTCTCGGACGCCACCAACAATTCTGCTAAGGACCAAGCCGAAAGGCTCGGCGAGGCCTTTCGCCTAGCGAGGTTTCCTTCCTCTCGAAGCCAGCTATGCCTCTGCAGTAGAGCGCACATGGGTTCTGCGCCCATGTGCAGAGTGACGACCGCGCCAGCGCACGGTGACAGCAGCGCCGTAGTTGCCGTTTCCATGTATAAAGCGGTCAACAAAGCGGCACCAAGCAAAGCGGACAACGAGTATTGCCGCTTTGGTGATAAGGGAACCATCTGCAGCTACCCTCCAAGGACGCCGTCACCGCGGGGCCCATCTCGCCTTCTGCAGCGCTAGCCCACCGTCCTGGTTGGCCGGTGCCCCTTTTCAGCTTTGGTGACGCCGCTCCCCTGCCGTGGACCGCGTCCATGGCCTTCACCTTTATGGTGGACTCTACCTTTTTGGTGCACCGCGCCTCCTCCTTCGTCGCCATGTGGTAGCCCTTCCTGCCAAGATGTTTTGGGGAAGAGGCCCGAGACGCCTATAAAAGGAGGAGGAGCCCGTTCGAGCAAAGGGTTCGAGAGTTCAGACTCTGGTAGATTCACAAAGCCCAAACCCTAGATCTGAGGTTAGCAGTAGCCATTGTTAGCCACTCAGAGCTCGCCAAGCTCGCCCTGTACTGAAAACCTCTCCAAGCAAGTGCAATACAACTCGAGGCAGGACGTAGGGGTTTTACCTCACCTAGAGGGCCCTGAACCTGGGTAATACCGCGCGTTCCTCTCTGCAGTGCTTCCCCGCAGCGATCCAGGCGAGCATCGTCGCCGAGGCACGTTGAGGGTTGTTTGATTCCGTGTTCAGCCCCTTACTCGATCCTTCATGAGACACACCCAGTTCCTGGGACAGTTCTCCGACATTTGGCGCGCCAGGTAGGGGGCTGAGGTGCATCTTCAACCTCGACACCGCCATGGTCGGCTCTCGCGCCGAACGACTCGCTCGCCGGACGACTAGTGCCGCCACCGCTCCTCCTGCCGCCCGCCCGCGCGGCCGCCCGCGTGGGAGTGCTGCTCCAGAGCGCCACGTCGACCCCGAGCTCCGCATCGAGCACCCGGAGGACGACGACGTCGACCACACTGAGGATGACCTCGGCGAAGAGGAGGCCTCCTCCCTGCACCCGTCGCAGGACCGCTCCTGGCGCCCAGCCCGGCGACTGCGCTTCTCATGGCGCAGGAGCTGCTGCAGTACCGCCCCACGCCGGAGGCCTGGCTCAACCGCGTCTCCGAGCTCATCGGCACCGCTTGCGCCGCCGCTCCTGCACCGTCTCACTCGCTGGTCCTCTCTGCCCGCGTAGGGGACGTGGCGCACGGCGCGCCTCATGCTCCCCCCATTCCTCCTCGTCACCCCGCGCCTACTCCCGCTCCGGCTCCACTGCAACCTGCTCCTGGGGCTCCTCCTCGCGACAACCGCGCCGCGTCGCACGCGTCGTCGCCGCACGACTGCCAAATCATGCAGCGAGCCCCGGAGGACGCACGCGTGAGCATTGAGCGCAACCAGGATCGCCACAACCGCGCCGTCCATGACATCGCCGCCGCAGGGCGCCACCTCCGCGCCACCCTCGCCAACGGCACGGTCACCTATGGCACGACAGCTGCGTTCACTCGCAGCCTCCGTCACGTCGTCTGGCCGGTCAAGTTCCAGCCGGATTTTCCTCCGCGCTACGACGGCAAGAACAACCCCCTGGAGTTCCTGCAGCTCTACACTCTGGCCATCCAGGCCGCCGGGGGCGACGACAAGGTCATGGTGAACTGGTTCCCCATGGCCCTCAAGGACTCCGCGTCCTCATGGCTCACCAACCTCCCCGCCGAGTCCATCAACACTTGGGAGGACCTCTGCCGGTGCTTCGTCGCCAACTTCAAGGGTACGTACGAGCGCGGCCTCACGTACAATGACCTCCGCGCCGTGCATCAGAAGCCTGGTGAGACCGTCCGCAAGTACATCCAGCGCTTCAGCCAAGTGCGCAACAAAATCCCCAACGCCACCGACGCGCAGGTCATTTCGGCCTTCCAGGCTGGGGTCACGGATGTACGGATGCTCGAGAAGCTTGGCATCCACGACAACATCACCACCATCGTCAAGCTTTTCGACTTGGCGGACAAGTGCGCCAAGGCTGAGGAGGGACGCTTGTTCGTCAAGAACGAGCCAGGGGACCCCGCCGAGGGGTCCAAGAAGAAATCTACCGAGAAGCGCAAAACCACTGCGGTCCTCGCGGCAGAGCCTGACGCCAAGCAGCCTCGCCTAGCTGCCACTCCACCCGCAGGACCCGAGAAGAAGGATGATCGCCCTTTCTGCATCTACCACAACAGGCATTCCCACGCCACCGAGGACTGCTACGACCTCAAGAGGCTTCGCGAGGCTCGCGAGGCAAACGGTCGGCCCCAGGGCCGCGGAGGCCGCGGCGGCCGCGGGGGCGACGCTGGAACAACAACAACTACGATGACAATTACCAGCAGAACCCCCAAGCCAACGCCGCCCAGCCCATGAACGACAACCTCCCTGCCGAGACTCCTGAGGGCTACCAAGTGCCTCGCGGGGCCGCTTGCATCCTTGGCGGGGCTCAGGCCCCCAGCTCCAACCGCCACTTCAAGCAATTCGCTCGCGAGGTCGCGGCAGCCCTTCCCGGGGTTGAGGCCTCCAGGCCCCTCAAGTGGTCCCAGTGCCCCATCACCTTTGACTCCGCCGACCACCCCAAGTCCACGTCGACCGTCGGCACCATCCCGCTGGTCTGCACTCCCACCATCAACAACATCGCCGTCTCTAAGACGCTCATTGATGGGGGTGCAGGCCTCAACGTCATCTCTGTCGAGACATTCGAGAAGCTGCAGGTGCCCTACGAGTGGCTCATGCCCACCAGGCCCTTCTCGGGGGTGACTGAGGGTCTCACCAGGCTCGCCGTCACTTTCGGCACCCAGGCCAACTACCGCACCGAGCTGATCGACTTCGATGTCGCGCACATCGGCCTGCCCTACAACGCCATTCTCGGCTACCCCGCCCTCGCCAAGTTCATGGCGGTGACCCACCACGCCTACAACCTCGTCAAGCTCCCTGGCTCGGGTGGCACCATCGTCATCCGCGGCGTGGTCTCGGACGCCCTGCACGCTGCGCAAACGGCCTACAAGGCTGCCGCGGTGGCGTCACCCGCTGACGAGGACGAAGAGCCCCTGCCGAGGCCCCCCGCGAAGAAGAAGCAGCTTTTCTCTCAGGAGAAGGCCACGACAAAGCAGGTGCCTCTTGAGGCGAACGGCTCAGGGGCTAGTGTCACCATCGGCGCCAACCTGCCTCCCAAATAGGAAAGCGCGCTCGTCGCCTTCCTCAGGGCAAACACTAACATGCTCGCATGGACACCGTCAGATATGTCTGGAGTACCGAGGGAGGTGATCAAGCACCACTTAGCCGTGTGTCCAAACGCACACCCCGTGAAGCAAAAGGTGCGGCGCCAGGCGCCAGAAAAACAAGACTTCATCATCAAGGAAGTAGAGAAGCTGAAGAAGGCCAGCATCATTAAGGAAGTGGTCCATCCCACTTGGATCGCCCACGGTGTGGTCGTCCCCAAACACACCGGAGGAAGCCGCCTCTGCATCGACTTCACCGACCTCAACAAGGCCTGCCCTAAGGAACCCTATCCCCTCCCAAGGATCGACCAGATCGTGGACTCCACCGCCGGCTGCGCACTCCTCTGTTTTCTGGATGCCTTCTCTGGTTACCATCAGATCAAGATGGCGAAGGAAGACGAGGAGAAGACAGCATTTCTCACCCCTTGTGGTGTGTTTTGCTACGTCTGCATGCCCTTCGGCCTAAAGAACGCCGGCGCCACTTTCCAGCGCCTCATGAGGATCGCCTTGGGGGCTCAAATGGGGAAGAATGCAGAGGCCTACGTCAATGACATCGTCGTCAAGACTCGTGAAGAAAGCACGCTCATCTAGGACCTCGAGGTGACCTTTGCCAACCTACGCAAGGTCAACATCAAGCTGAACCCCGCCAAGTGCGTCTTTGGGGTCCCTTCAGGCAAGCTCCTCGAGTTCCTGGTATCCCACCGCGGCATCGAGGCCAACCCCGACAAGATAAAATCCATATAACAGATGCATCCTCCTCGTCGCCTAAAGGACATGCAACGCCTAGCGGGATGTATGGCCAGCCTTGGCCGTTTCATCTCCAAGTTCAGCGAGAGGGCGCTGCCATTTTTCAAGATCATGAAGAGGTCCGGTCCTTTCAAGTGGACCCCTGAAGCAGCAAAGGCCTTTGAGGACCTGAAGAAATACCTGGCGAGCCCACCCATCATGGTTGCCCCACGCCCTCGCGAGCCTCTGAAGCTGTATCTTGCAGCCACTCCTCAGACGGCAATCGCGGTCTTGGTGGCTGAAAGGGAAGAGCCAGTCCTCGCCAAGCAGACCTCTACATCGCCAAGCCCAGAACCACCCGACAAGGAAGCACCCTCGTCAAGCCTCCAGCCTCATGCCGAGCCTCCACAGGCGGGGCCTCAAGAAACCCTCGCCGAGGACTCCACCAAGCCTGGAGAGGAGCCAGCCACTGCCACGCCAACGACTACCCTCGTCGAGCATCCCGTCTACTTCGTCAGCACAGTGCTGCGAGACACTCGTGAGCGCTACCCCATGTAGCAAAAGCTCCTCTTCTCGCTCCTAAGCGCCTCTAGGAAACTACGCCACTACTTCCAGGGTCACCCCATCAAGATGGTCACCTCATATCCCCTGGAGCAAGTCCTGCGCAACCCAAACGCAACAGATCGCGTCGCAGGCTGGGGCATCAAGCTACAACCTTTCGAACTGGAGTTTGACACCACCAGGGTCATCAAGGGCAGGGCGCTGGCCGATTTCATGGCCGAGTGGATGGACACACGCGAAGAAGAGCCTCAAGAGGAGGAAGCCACAACCCCAGGTGGGACGGAACCAGGCTCCTGGACCATGCACTTCGACGGCGCCTTCGCGGCCAGTAGTGCAGGGGCTGGTGCCGTCCTCACCTCACCAACAGGCGACAAGCTCTACTATGCCGTCCAGCTGTGCTTCAAGGACAACGACAAGGTCTCCAACAACATTGCTGAATATGAAGGCCTCCTCGCCGGGCTCAAAGCCGCCATTGCCCTCGGCGTCAAGCGCATCCTCATCAAGGGAGACTCTCAGCTCCTCGTCAACTTCTCCAACAAAAGCTACACGCCTAAGGACACCTACATGGTGGCCTACCTTGAAGAGGTGCGCAAGCTGGAAAAGCACTTCAGGGGCATGGAGCTCAAGCACATCCCGTGAGCAGAAAACCAAGAGGCAGATGACCTCGCCAGGCGAGCAGCAAGAAGGGAAGCCCAGAAGCCTGGAGTGTTTGAGGAGAGACTCACCAAGGCCTCAGTCAGGCAGCCAGTGGCCAATGTCAGCATCGACGAGGAGCTCCCACCAGCCCCATCAAGTGGAGCACCAAACTGCGGGCTGCCCTCAGGCGATCGCTTGCTGCTGACCTTGGTACGACAAGACACTAGTTGTATCGACGAGATCAAGAACTACCTACAAAATCGAGCCCTCCCCGAAGAAGACGCTGAAGCCAAAAGAATCGCTCGCCAGGCCAAGTCTTACTGCCTCCACGACGGAGACCTGTACCGTAAGCGCCCCAATGGGGTTGCCTTGCGGTGCGTCCCTGCCGAGGAAGGCCGCCAGCTCATCAACGACATCCACAGCAGGAGAGTGCGGCCACCATTCGTCCTCGCGCACCATTGCAGGCAAGGTCTTCCGGAGTGGCTTCTACTGGCCCTCAGTGCTTCAAGATGCAGCTGCAATCGTCCAATCCTGCGACGCCTGCCAATTCCACGCCAAGCAGATCCACCAGCCCGCGCAAGGACTCCAGACGATCCCGCTCTCCTGGCCGTTCGCGGTCTGGGGGCTCGATCTCTTGGGACCCTTCCCGCGAGCGCTCGGGGGCCACCGCTACCTCTACGTCGCCATCGACAAATTCACCAAGTGGCCTGAGGTGGAACCCATGCGCACCATACCGGCGAAAGTCAGCGGTGAAATTCATTAGGAGCCTGGTCTGTCGCTTCGGCGTGCCCAATCGCATCATCACCGACAATGGCTCACAATTCATCAGCGGCGCCTTCAAATCCTACTGCGGCAGCCTCGACGCCCAAATCTGCTACGCCTCGGTGGCGCACCCACGAAGCAACGGGCAGGCTGAGCGAGCCAACGCCGAGGTGCTCAAAGGCCTCAAGACGAGAAGCTTCAACCGCCTCAAGGCCAGCGACAAGCACTGGATCGACGAGCTCCCCTCGGTGCTCTGGTCTATCCGCACCACGCCAACAAAGCCAACTGGTGAGACGCCGTTCTCCCTCGTCTATGGTGCTGAAGCCGTCCTCCCCAGCGAGATCACTCCGGCTCTCCCCGAGTCTTGGCCTTCAAGGAGGCTGAGCTGGACGAGCTGCGCAACAACGACCTCCTGCTGCTTGAAGGGCTCCGCCGCAATGCGGCCCTCAGAGCGGCAAGGTACCAGCAAGATCTCCGCCGCTACCACAGCTGCCACATTCGCCCGCGTACTCTCGAAGCAGGAGACCTCGTCCTGAGGAGAATCCTCTCCAGGGCAGGCCTCCACAAGCTCTCACCAATGTGGGAAGGACCCTACAGGGTCGTCCACATCGCCAGGCCTGGCTCTGCGCGGCTCGAGACGGAGGACGGCATCCCTGTCGCCAACCCCTGGAACAACCAGCACCTGCGCAAGTTCTACCCCTGATCATCCTCGACAAGCAATATTTTGCATCAAGGGAGAGCCTCGCGCCATCATCCTCCACGAGAAAAATTTCGGGCTCCCCTCTCTACTACACGCTGCCGCGGGCCGTTCGAGAAGACTCCCAAGCCACCGCGCCTCGGCAAGGTGACTTCTTCAAGCACCATGCCTTGGCGAGGTGGATCCCCATGCCCAGCCATGGTGGACCGCAGGCTCTACAAGCCACCCCCGCATAGGGCCCCCTTTGAGCTCTCTACATGCGTTGCCCCAAGCACACCCCCTCGAGAGTCTCAGCCACAGCATGTGGAACCCCATGCCTGACATGCCGGATTTTTTGTGTTTCTGGCCACGCCAGTGTAATGAACCTCTGTTTCAGGTCACTTTGAACCTTTGCGTTTCGCACCAGCATACGTTTTTGCTTTGGTAAGCTTTTATGTTATTGCTGTTTCATCCTTGCTCGTATGATCCCTCCTGTGTATCTCACGAGCGGGGGCTAGCATGGTGCCATGCCATGGGAGCATCCCGGCAGCGCCTCAAACCCAAGGGATCCGAGCTCTGAACTCACGGGTCAGCTTTCATGCATGTCAACTCCTAAGGAGCTCTGAACTCATGAGCCGGCTCCCGTGCACGTCAACTCACCAAGGACCTTGGTGCCTGTTCTCCTCGCGAGACACACATGAAGGAACCTACAAGCGCATATAAGTTATCTAGCTATGTATTGCTTGTGGGTACGCCTATCTGTCAAAACGCAGGAGACAGGCAAAAACACCTCATCAGGAAACCGACACCCTCTCCAAGACGGAAACACCTCGCCAGGGAACCAACACCCTCTCCAAGGCAAAACGCCTCGCGAAGCTAACACTTGGTCAATTTTCCCCTCGCTGGTTTTCACCCCTCGAGCCACCTTTTTCTCTCTCCTGCGCCTCATGGGCTGCTTGCGCGTTGAAGGGGAGCCCCAAGCATCGCGACTTAGGGTCTCTTACCTCTTGAGGCCTCACACACCCCGGACTTGTGGAGCCCTGACTCTCACATACCGAAGCAGCGGTGGTGTAGCGCTAAGAGAGGGTCCTAAGACGCAGAGCAAAAAAGACATGAGAGGGAAGACAAAAAGCCTCACGAGGGATGTTCGCCAAGCAAACAAAGATTAAAACAAGTCTTTACAGGGCTATTACAAATAAATGCTAAGATAATTCGTGCCTCCGCACGTCCAGATACAGGAGTTCAGGCCGTCGCACCCCCCGAGGTGCCCGCTTTGTCCACGGCAGCCTCCGTCTCCTCCTCCAGAGCATCCTCCTCGCTGTCGCCTTCGTCCTAATCGACCACGACTTGGTCAAATTTCTTGGTGTACGCATCGGCGGCTTCCCGCGCCCTCTTGCTGATGTCGACCGGCGCCGTCACGGCCCCGAGGTCAAGCGAGGGCTGGAGCCTCACGAGGTTGCTGAAGATGCGGCTGGTGGCGAGGGACGAGGAGATCGCGGCTCTCCTCACGACGCGCTCGTCAAAGCTCTTCGCCACCTCCTCAAGCTTCCCAAGGAATTGCTCGAAGAAGAACGAGTACGCGGCCTCGTCGTCGATCCCTGCGGAGAAGGGGGGAACTTCGATCCTCAGATCATCCCCGACCACGCGCGTGCGGTTCACCAAGCTTTGGAGAATGCCCTGGCGCTGGCGCGTCATGGACCGGCCAATCTGGCGCTGGTCCCATGCCTGCTCCGCGAGATCCGCGGCCGGCCCCACCTGCCGTCGGAGCTCGTCCAGGTCTCTCTCTAGGGCGATGGCGTTCCCCTCTGCGCGGGCCTGGGCGTCCCTGGCGTTCTCGAGGCAGGAGGTCATCCGCTTCTCCTCCAGCTCGAGCTCCTTGATGCGGTCCTGGAACTCCTTGCGCTTGGACTTGAAGCGGTCCTCCTGCTTCGTGACCTTCTCCTCATAATCCTTGGCGAGGCTTTCGCGGACAAGCTTGACCATGAGGTCGGCCTCATCCTGGATTCTTTTCCGCTTCACCTCGAAATCGGCGTTGGCCTTCTCGTGGCGCTCCATGTAGGTGGCCTCATTCTGGGCCACCAAGCCCTCGCGCTCCTGCAGCTGCCCCTCGCGGGTGGCCTGGGCCTTCTTGAGCAGCTGGGCCTGCTCCTCTCACTGGCGCAGCTCCTTCTCGCGGAGGGAGAGTTCTCCATCGCGTCGTGCCAGCTCCGCCTCGCGCGGCGCCAGCTGCCCCTCGCGGGCATCCAGCAGCTCGCGGAGCTCCTTCAAGCTGGCCCTTGCGACCTCGGAGTCAGCGGCGAATTTCTGCTCCCGCGGCCGCTAGCTCCTCGTGCTTGGAGGCGGTCTCCACCTCGAGCGTTTCCCTGGCGGCGTCCAGCTGGTCCATCACCTCCTCCGCCTCCCGCTTGACGCTGTCGCGGGTCTCTTTGGCGAAGCGAAGGGCCTCTTGGCGCTCCGCCTGGGCCGCCGGGTCCTGCGAGCGTCACATCTCCACCTGCTCGTGGAGGAGGGCCCAGGCCTCGCTAAGCCTTGTCCTTTCCTCCGCTAGGGNATGATTATAACTTGACTAGTAAGATAGATAATTTGAATAATAACCCATAAAACTTGTCCACCGTGTGAGTGCCCGGACTTCTTCCTCGTGGGTTGAGGATATGAGGGAGTCGTTTTAGGGCGGGTTTGTTTGGTGTGTAGTATAGTTGGCTCCTCATGCGCTCTCTTACCTTGTATCTGATAGACGAAAGTTGTAGCGTGTCTCTATAAGTTGTTAGTGCTGCTTGCCGCCTCAATCGCTAACCCCTTCCACCGGAATCCAGCTTTGATATCTTGTGAGTATTACTTGCCAGTACTGTTTATAGTACTGACCCCTTCGGGTCTGCTATTCCACATGCAGCCAACAGGTTTGAAGTCTGACGACGTTAGCTTGGGAATCCCTCCGGCTTGGCCTGGGCAGGGATATGGTGCCTTTGCTTATCTTCAGGACTCTTAGTCCAATTTGTATCTTGTCCGTAGTCGGACGCTACCCGCTTCCGTTGTTATTTTGGATCTTTGTATTGTATCTTGGCTCTTGACTCGGTGAGTCGTTGTTGTATATATGTTCTTTTGTGGGTTCCATCGAGAACTGTTGTAATGTTATCACAATTCCACCCGCATAACGTGTGTGTTGCGACCTGCACGTTATGCCTGGTGGGCGTCCTTTAGGATCGTTATTATGCGGATTTGGCTGGAACGCTAAAATCTGCATAGTACCGATCTTGGGGCGTTACAAAGTGGTATCAGAGCTCTGGTTCTTCGATACCCCGCGGGTCCAGTCTGCCTGTAGGATACCCTAGCTAATGGTCGTTGTTTGTAGAGTGTCAAAACTATTTTACTAAAAGCTATTTGAAAATATCTCAATAGGAACTCTTGTTTATTCCTTACCTCTATTCTACTTCCCTCTTACCTTATATGATTTAAGTCTTCTCCCTTATCTATCTTCTGAGTCATAGCATCTTCGTGGGTGGACGATCTCTTGCCTTTTACCTAATAGGTTCGATCTTCGGAAGGATCTCGACGGAAGGTCAACGCCATCGACGTGAGCAAGAACCTCTTGTTAGTGGTGTCGAGAAGATCAACATGATGCTCGAAGATTCGATAGTGTAACTTGCTCTTCTTCTCCCCGACGGTAGCGTGGATCTCGGGGCGAGATCCCTTGTTAGTGGTGTCGGTTGTAATGCCCGGGGTTTTTCCCCAAATTAGATTTCTGTTTGTTTTTCTTTTTGCATCATCAAGACATCAGCATCACGCGCATTGCATTTTTGGCAACAAAAATTATTTTTATTAAGCCCTATTTTTATTTTTCTAAAATTGTCGAAAAATCTTTTACCGAGACAGTTGTCTCCGTTTTCTAAAATTATTTGCCAAATTAATTTGCAAAATAAAAATGTTTTGAGAATTGAGAGAGAGTAACCCACCGGCCCAAAGCCCATCTAACCACCAAAACCCTAATCCTGCCCCTGGCTCTTTTCCTTTCCCACCCCCTGCACCTTGCAGCCACCCTCCTATCTTTTCCTCTTTTCGCAGTCAAGCCCTTCCACCTTGCGGTTTGATCCTTTTTGTTTTTTTTCAGGTCCCTCTCCCTAACCTGTCTCCTCTCTTATCCCCTTCCTTTCCCTCATCCTTCTCTTCCCCGCACGCTTCCTTCCTTCTCTCCCGTGCTCCCACCTTCTCCATCGAGCACGCACGCCTCCCTCTCCCCAAGCTCCGGCTTCTCCCTCTCCTCTCCACACGCACCCGACGCACCTCTCCACCCGTACCGGCCACCTCACCCCAGCGCCGTCCTCCAGGCCGCCCCTCCCGTGCGCGCCCAACTCCGGCCGCGGCCCGCGCCGTGCCTGAACCGCCCGCTCCCCCTTGCTCCTCTCCGGCCCAAGGTCGCCTCTCCTCCTGCGCCGCCCCGTCGTCATGCTCCTCCACCGCGGCGCCGACTCAACCTCCGCCTCACCCCTCTGCCCCGCGTCGGCACCCCGTCGATCTCCAGCGCGTCGTCCCGCCGCCCCGCACCTCGTCCGCCTCCTGCTGAGCCCGCCGCTGGCCCTCCTCTGCCCAGACCGCGCCGCCCGCCGCTGGCTGCCGATCTGCTCCTCGCCCTCTCCCCGTCGACCTCGCCCGCGTCCACCTTTGGCCGCACCGCCGTGTATCGTCGTCTCCCTGGCCGCCATCCCCCAAGCTCCCTCGCCCTGCCTCCTCCTGCCCCAGCTCTGGCCGGCCTGCTGTTCCCCGAGTCCGCTTCTCCGACGCCTCCGTCTCCGTCTGTTGCCTGTGTCCTGCTGCTGTTGTACGTCTCGGTGCTGCTACTGCCCGATTGCCGTACACGTCCCCGTTGTGTCTCAATGTTGTGTGCTGCTTCCCGTCCCCAACGGCGTTCCCGAATTTGTTCCCCGACGTGGCAGATTCCGTGTTCCCCGATTCTCCGTTTCCCGTCGTGAAGCACCGTGAAGACCGGAGCCGCCAAGATCTTACCCCGACAGGAACCCGTCAAGTGCTCCGATGCCGTGATCTCTGACCACCGTGAACCCCGTCGACCCCGAAGACCGGAACGCCAAGGTCCGCAACCACGACGACCCGAGTACGACTACTTCCACGACGTCGACTACCTCGACTACTTCGACTCCGGATGAACGACTACCTCGACTACTTCGACTACGACGGCTACTTCGACCACTTCCTCTCCGAAATTCGAAGATCCTCGTTCCGATGTGTGACCCCAACCTAAACCCCTATATGCCATATATATATATCCGTATCTTATAAAATCATGCATGCTTAATTAACATCGCACCTCTATCCATTTAGTCGAACTAAATCAATTAAATAATGGGATTTGTCCGGTGCATCTATATTGAGCACCGATCCCACTTAAAATGCTTTGCCATGTGTTAGGGAATAAAATTGGACAACCTTTAATTTGTCATGCATCATGTCATCAACATGCCGGTTCTTTTGCCGTAGAGTAAAATGTATCTTTTATGTTTCCGGTGTTCGTTGCCTCTTCGGGAATAGGACGTTGAGTTGATGTGAGCAACGACAGGTTCTGCTACCTCTACCGGATTGCAGGCAAGTGATACTCCCTTGCTATCTTTGCTTGTTTTCTGTCTCTCACTCGTCCTATCTTTTGTTCCTTGCTAGCCTTATGTATCGATGCTTGAGTCTCGATCCTATATGCATGTTTCCCTTGCAGCCATGATATAGCCACACCCCCACATCCTATCACCTGTTGTTTGTTTACCTTGTTAGCCTTGCGAGTCCTAGTGCATGCTTAGGTGCTTTGCTTGAGTCCTGTTATCTCTTTGTCTAGTCTTGCTTATAACTTGGTAGCTGGGCTCAACTAAAATGGTAATCTTTACTTTCTGTTGCGATGGGAATAATATAATAAAGATAAGGCACCGGCGGAAGGCCAATCGTGGTGTTTTGTTCTGCTAGTGTCGCCTAGGACCCGAGTTCTTTTCCGCTGATCCAAGACTGAGCGCACTAACCACATGTGGGAGTTCTATGGGCCTCCCCGCAATCTATTACCGGATCCTCAAACCTGTCCAGGATGCCACAAGTAGTTCGGGTGTTTCGTAGATTTTGCGGACCGTGCGTTAACCGCATGTGGAAGGAGGGGCAATCGTATGAGTGTTCCCTCTCGAAGCCGTTCACGCAACGGTTAGGCCCACCTCGAAGCTTCGGCCGGACTCTCAAGGTGGATCAGTCCTAGCTAGGTGGCTCCCTGGACTTGTTTGTATTGAAGGGAAGTATTGCGTCGAAACCTCCACCGGTACACCTCTAAGCGAGAGTTTCGATGCGTGTGGGTTCATTGGTGCATCCCTGCAGGGTTAAATCTTTTCAAAAAGCCGTGTCCGCGGTTATGGACGACTTGGTGAAATGCGCTGGCTAAAAAGATCATAGACAACTTGCACCTTATGATGATAATAACTTGACTAGTAAGATAGATAATTTGAATAATAACCCATAAAACTTGTCCACCGTGTGAGTTCCCGGACTTCTTCCTCGTGGGTTGAGGATATGAGGGAGTCGTTTTAGGGCGGGTTTGTTTGGTGTGTAGTATAGTTGGCTCCTCATGCGCTCTCTTACCTTGTCTCTGATGGACGAAAGTTGTAGCGTGTCTCTATAAGTTGTTAGTGCTGCTTGCCGCCTCAATCGCTAACCCCTTCCACCGGAATCCAGCTTTGATATCTTGTGAGTATTACTTGCCAGTACTGTTTATAGTACTGACCCCTTCGGGTCTGCTATTCCACATGCAGCCAACAGGTTTGAAGTCTGACGACGTTAGCTTGGGAATCCCTCCGGCTTGGCCTGGGCAGGGATATGGTGCCTTTGCTTATCTTCAGGACTCTTAGTCCAATTTGTATCTTGTCCGTAGTCGGACGCTACCCGCTTCCGTTGTTATTTTGGATCTTTGTATTGTATCTTGGCTCTTGACTCGGTGAGTCGTTGTTGTATATATGTTCTTTTGTGGGTTCCATCGAGAACTGTTGTAATGTTATCACAATTCCACCCGCATAACGTGTGTGTTGCGACCTGCACGTTATGCCTGGTGGGCGTCCTTTAGGATCGTTATTATGCGGATTTGGCTGGAACGCTAAAATCTGCATAGTACCGATCTTGGGGCGTTACACGTCTACCATGCATGTGTTTTTGTGGGAGCTATCATGTGTTTAATTATGTTAATGATGTTGAGAGTAGTCACTAGTGAAAGTATGAAGCCTAGGCCTTGTTTCCAAGCATTGATACACCGTTTTTAGTCACTTTTGTCACTTGTTTGCTTGCTGCCATTTTTATTACAGAATTACAAAATCACCTTTTACCATCCATATCACATGCATTTTACTATCTCTTTGCCGAACTAGTGCACCTATACAATTAGCCATTGTATTAGGTGTGTTGGGGACACAAGAGACTTCTTGTATCTTAATTGCAGGATTGCTTGAGAGAGGATACGTTCAACCTCTTCCTCCCGTGGATTCGATAAACCTTGGGTTACTCACTTAAGGGAAATTTGCCGCTGTCCTACAAACCTCTGCGCTTGGAGGCCCAACAAGTCTACAAGAATAGAAGTGTGTAGTAGACATCAAGCTAATTTCTGGCGCCGTTGCCGGGGAGGAAAGATAAGCGGTACTCACACTCCGACGACGAAGCTAATTTCTAGCATTATTGTTGGGGAGGTGAGTGCTTGAAGGTATCTTCTTTAGATTCTGCAATTATATCTTTTTGTTTATTGTTTTTATTTCACTAGTTCGGTTTAATGGAAAACAACAAAAAAATTAGAGAGCTTTATAAAATTTATCTTAAAATTGGTCATGATGCTTTTGAAGAGAAAATTGAAAAACCTATAGAACTTTATTTGCATAACAATCATGCTAGTAGCAATGTTATTAGTATGATTTATTGAATGCCATTGTTGCTAATGCTATGGAAAATTGCAAGCTTGGGGATGCCGGTTTTGATGAATATGATCTTTTTAGTCCCCCAAGCTTGAAGGAGGAAATTTGCTTTGATTATACTACGCCTCCTATATATGATTATTATGATGAATGTGATATTTTCAGTCCACCTACTATTGAGGAAAAAGTTTATTATGATCATGATATGCCTCCTATTTATGATGATTACAATGATGGCTATGATAGTTTTACTCCCACTATTACTAATGAGAAGGATTTTACTTATGTGGAGAGTAATAATACTTTTATGCATGTGAATCATGACAAGAATGCTTTATGTGATGGCTATGTTATTGAGTATTCTTATGATTCTACTGAAAGTTATTATGAGAGAGGGAAGCGTGGTTATATAAATTTTTATCTTGTGAAGTTTCCCCTCTTTATGTTGAAGGTTTTAATATTGCATTTGCTTTGCCTTCCTATGCTATTAGCTTTATGCTTCAATGATTTATTTTCTTACAAGATTCCTATGCATAGGAAGTGGGTTAGACTTAATAGTGTTTGATATTTGCTTCTTGATGCTCTCTTTTGTGTTTCAATTCCTATTCTTATGAGAGCATTATTAAAATCTCAAGCCTAGCTAAAAGGCTATAAAGAAAAGCGCTTGTTGGGAGGCAACCCATCTTTTACTTTCAGTTTGTTTTTGTTTTTCTTGAGTCATGAAGTTGTTGCCTCTGTAGAAACTTCATTGTATCTTTTTCTTTTGGTTTTTTATGCCAAGTTTATCCTCTAATGTATTGAAAATGCGGGGTATTGTTTTGCTATCCAGAAAAAAATTATGTCCTTCACTGTTCGAAAATCCAGAAAATCCCTAAATTTTACCTTTTTCTGATATTTTTGACAGCAAGCCTGATACTTTTATCTATCTTTCGTTAGTTTTGAGTTTTGTGATTTGACCTACAGAAGTACCTCGAAAAATTCAATCTTCACAGACTGTTTAGTTTTTGATAGATTCTGTTTTTATTTGTATTTGTCTCTTTTACTATCGTCAAATGTGATACTCTAGAGAAGGAGTACCAAATTGAGGCTTAGTAAACAATAGCTAATGCCCAATAAAGTTGTTTGCAATTTGTCTTAAGTTGAACACATGTGTATTCTAATTTATGAGCACTAACCCTCTAATCAGTTTATGAGAAGTTTTGTGTGAAAGGAGTTTTTAAGTTCCAAAGGAGAGGATAATGAAGAAATTGAATATGGATCAGAGCTCAAGCTTGGGATGCCCCCATGGCACCCCCTCTGAATATCAAGAACCATCAAGCGTCAAATCTTGGGGATGCCCAAGGCATCCCCTCCTCTTTATCGACTATCATGAGGTCGTCTTTGTTGAACTAAGTTTTTATCACTTTACATATTATGTGCTAGGCTTGGAGCGTCTTTTTACTTTCAGTTTTGTTTGTTTGTTTGCTGGTCATATCCTTGTTGGACCCTAGCTTTATTTGTGTGGGAGAGAGACACGCTCCGTTTTTTCATTTGAATACTCCTTTGCTTCGCTTATATCTTGTTGAGCATTCTTAGCTACTGTTTGTTGCTAGTAAGCTCTCGCTTTTAGCTTTTATCTTGTTTAGAGCTGCTAGTTGTTGATATTAAACTCTCTTGTTCTTCACTTATACTTGTTGGAGAGTTGTTATTAATAAATTGCTTGAATTGTCAAAGTGACAAAATGCTATCCATGTGATATTGGAATGAAATGAAAACCTACATAGTCGTATAGATCATTGTGTGGATACTTGATGCTTCTCAATTGTTTTGAGATATTAAGATGAATGCTTAAACTTGCTGGTTATTTGAGTGGAAATTGATTAGTAAAGAAATACAGTTAAAAGCTTGAAACTGTGTGGTGTTTCGTAGTTGTTAATTCATAAACCTAATCTTTCCATCAAAAGAACTGTTTGGTCAACAAGGGAGACAGTGTGGAGTGTTTATGGTTATGATTGGCTAATGTCTTACGTTACTCTGTTACCGGTTAATGTTAGATGTTTGCTTCAAATACCATTTTTGCTAAGCCTAAAAATTAGTACTGACTGTAGAGTTCACTCGTGCATCCAAATCTCAAAGGCAAACTATTATGCCAGCTGAGTCCACCATATCTACCTATGCATGGTATTTCTTGCCATTCCAAGTAAATTTTCATGTTCTACTTTTAAAATATATTCAAAATACTCCTTTTTGTGTCTCTGTTTTTAAGATCATTTTGTGCTAATGCCAGTTCCCTGTTTTTGTGCTAATTTTGTTACGAGGTAGATTTGGAGTTCCATTGGATTCTCAAGATATGGCTAATGCTAGTTCCCTGTTTTTGTGCTAATTTTTTTGCAGAAAGTTACTTCTGGAAATATTCTCGGAATTGGACGAAAATTTACGACGATTTTTTATTGAAGAAATAAGGACCGGAGCCAGAAGGGCGACCCCTGGAGGGACCCACAGGCCAGGGGCAGGTCCCACCTGCGGGTCTAAGGGGGGCCGCGACCGGTGTGGCCCCTGCCCCTCGGAGACCCCCTCACGACGCCCTTTGGCCTATAAATTGCCCCCGACGAAAAAACCCTAACCCCTGAAGTATTTTCCCAAATACGATATAGAGCTCCGCCGCCATCGCCGACAAGTTTCGGGGGTTCAGAAGGTCCTGTTCCGGCACCCTGCCGGGGCGGGGATCGACCGCCGGAGCCATCTCCATCAACACCGCTGGTTCCCGTGATGAGGAGGAAGTAGTCCATCACCAGGGCTGAGGCTTATACAAGTAGCTATGTGGTTATCTCTCTCTCACATGATGTGATCTTCATTGTGATAATGAGCTTTATTAGTATAGTTGAATATATGATGTTTCACTATGTGTAATGGATATGATGTTGCTCAAGTGGTGTTATCTAATATAATTTGCGGAGTCACCGTTGTGATCACGGTATCTCGGTGACAGTGTGGGTGCCGTGTGTGACTCTAATGATAAAAGCTTAGAGGGATCTTCATCATGAGTTTGTTCTTTATTATTGTTGAATTGAATAGATCAATAGGTTTCTTGATGCTTGTGTTATTGAAAAAAGAGACTATTCAATAAATAGGTTGTGGTGTTTGTTTGTACTATCTTTGGATGCGGATAGTGACAGGATGAAGTGTCCATAGATGTGGAATACGAACTTTAAGGTGTGCTTTTCGTAGTCCTACGCAATTCTCATCCTATTTGATCTATGAAAGAATTATCTCCGAGTAACGTATACCATGCATGTGTTTTTGTGGGAACTATCATGTGTTTAACTATGTTAATGATATTGAGAGTAGTCACTAGTGAAAGTATGAAGCCTAGGCCTTGTTTCCAAGCATTGATACACCGTTTTTAGTCACTTGTTTGCTTGCTGCCATTTTTATTACAGAATTACAAAATCACCTTTTACCATCCATATTACTTGCATTTTACTATCTCTTCGCCGAACTAGTGCACCTATACAATTAGCCATTGTATTAGGTGTGTTGGGGACACAAGAGACTTATTGTATCTTAATTGCAGGATTGCTTGAGAGAGGATACGTTCAACCTCTTCCTCCCGTGGATTCGATAAACCTTGGGTTACTCAATTAAGGGAAATTTGCCGCTGTCCTACAAACTTCTGCGTTTGGAGGCCCAACAAATCTACAAGAATAGAAGTGTGTATTAGACATCACGTGCCGGGCCGGGGTCTCACGGGGTCGTCGCTTGGGTCGGTCACCTGTCACTCCGGGGCCGCGGTTCTGCCGCATCTTCCCCGTGAAGCCCACGGAGCAGACGGCGAGCCGTTGATATGGTCGGCTGCCCGCGCCAGCACTGGTCGATGACGTTCTCCTGGTGGAAGGGGCGGCAACTTGGAGGAAGAGGAGGGTATGTACGTTACGTACGTTCTCCTGGCGGAGGTTAGTGGTGACAACTTGGAGCAGGTGTGATCCTTTGGGCGCCATTCTTGACATGCATTGCATGCTTGTGTCAGTGTGTCAATCTGTTCTTGAGAAGAGGAGGGTTGATCGTGAAGGAGGGCGACAGAAATGTCCCAAAAACCTCACGCTAAAATGTCACCCCAGCATGAAACTGCCTCACGCTAATTTCATGGCCAGCAACGCCATGGCCGGCAACGCGTGCGCAAGTACTCCTTCCGTCCTTCGTTTGCTTCCATGCATGCATGTACTGTTGGAGAGACTAGTCGTAGGGGCAGCCGGCGAGCATCCGATACGCCGGTACAGGGTGATACAGGAACCGACAGTCTTCGTCAGATTTATCTATACCGATATCACGAGTGGCGCGGACCGCATTAATAAGTGGGCCATCCATCCGGAAATACAAGGTGGTTCTAGACCTATACGACTTCAAATACAACTGATACAGAGAACGAAGGAACAGGATATCGGGTCCATCTGTGCTCGATCGGGCTTCAAAACGGATTTTCATGTAGCATGTAAATACATATATTTATGAAGTGTGAGTGTACGTGTGTTTGTGATCGTCTATGTATTTATAATCTATGGTTGGATGGTTAGAAAAGCAGTTGTATCCCAACTATCAGAGTTCAAACATCGAGTTTGATACTAGTGTTTTCTCATTTAGAAAAATATTCTTCAGTGGGAGGCGACGTTCCCGTCGATAGCGAGACGTCTATAGTCACATCGTCAATTTTAAGATTCAAAACCCATCAGCTCAACATTTTAGAGGTGTTCATACAAATAGAATATAATATATGTGTACATTTAATGGGGTAAGTATATACGCGTGTAAGTGAGCGTTGTATTGTATTGTGTTTGGAGAAAAAACGCTGACGTGCAATGCACGCGCGGCGAGGGAATATCTAGTGCTCCCACCCCCTCATGTGCTACAATTGCTACCATCAAAAAAATCAATTTTAAATTTGTCAAAAAATTCTACAAAAAATTGTGAGTGTTAACAAGATATGTTTCTACTACCTCCAAAAATTTCAGTTCCAAATTCGAAATTCACAATGAGAAAAAAAAAGACAAATCTGCTATGAATAGTAATTCCACTATTCATAGCAGATTTGTCTTTTTTGTTTCTCAATGCTCATTTCGAATTTGGAACTGAAATTTTGAAGGTGGTAGAAACATATCTTGTTAACACTCACAATTTTTTGTAGATTTTTTTGAAACTTGTTAAAATGATTTTTTAATGGTAGCATTTGTAGCACATGAGGGGGTGGGAGCACTAGATATTCCCTCCACGCGCGGCGACCCGATCTCATCCGCATAAACAACACTCCGGTTTGGACCGCCCGCCACTACCGTGTCACGGCCGTTGTCAGTGACACCGTTCGCTTCCATTGCCGGATACGAGTACGTCAGGTCGACAGCTTCCCGATAAACAAAGGTACGGTGAACTCGGTGATGTAGCAGCTGTATTGTCTGCGGACGAATAGCGCCCGGGTGCACTTACACCCTTTATTTTCGCGAAAATCAAAAAAATAGTAAAACATGAAAAAAAAAATCTGAAAAAAATGGGGTGCATATGTATACAAGTTCTTCACACTCGTGTAAATTCTCATAATCAAATGATATTTCATATGGTCTGTGCAAAAAAGACAACCCGAGTTGTCAGAAAAAAATTTGAATACACATGTTTTTCAATGTCTTATTTTGTCTTTTTGCACAGAGCGCATAGAATGTCATTTTATTCTAAAAATTTGCACGGATGTGAAGAACTTGTATACATATGCACCCATTTTTTTCAGAATTTTTCAAAAAGTTTTACTATTTTTGAATTTTGCGAAATCCGAGGGTGCAGGTGAGCTCGGGCTCACATGCGAGTTTTCAGCCGTGGCACTAGCTAGCTTCTCGTTTTCTTCTTCTCTGCTTCTCATAAACTGACAAAAATCTGGGAGCGTGTAAAGTAAAGTTCTGGAGTACTGTACTGAAGCCATACTCGCACTAGTCTACGCGTGAACACCTGCAGCTTAGGCTGCTAGTAGCATATATGTGTACTCTGTGCAAGATTAATTATGATAATCGAAAGATCGAACAAGTGGGTACGAGACGCCCAGCTCACACGTATAGCTGGCCAAACGGGCCGGCCCGGCACGGCACGGCCTGGCACGCGGCCGGCACGGCCCGTGAAAGGCACGGCCCGTTAGGCACGTTAGCTAATCGTGCCGTGCTGGGCCGGCCCACGGGCCTTGAATCAATTCGCGGCACGGCACGGCGGCCCGTCAACGGCCCGGCCGGCACGTCAGGCACGGCCCAGCACGCAGAAAAAACGGCCCAATAGGCTTAAATACGGCTCAAAAACTATTTTTTTAATATAAAAATAGGTAAAAATTTAAAAAAAATAAAAAAAAGCTAAACGGGCCGTGCCGTGCCGGCCCGCGTGCCTCAAATCGGAGGCCGGCCCGGCACTACCGGGCCCGTGCCGCGGCACGGCCCATTTATTTCCGTGCCGTGCCGTGCCTGGGCCGGGCCAAAATCGCCGTGCCTCGGGCCGGCCCGTTTGACCCGGCCCAGTTGGCCACCTATACTCACACGGTACACATAATATAGTCATATTTGTATTCTTGCAAAGCTCAGACGATCGAGTGGCCAAATGGGCATTGAAAGACTGCGAAGAAAAACTGGGCAGTGATGAAGTAGAGACCAGAACCGTAACCGTACGTCTCCGTGTCGGCAGGGCAATGCATGTGCGCCCTTGACCCCTACCGCTTCCCTTCTCCTCTTCCGGCGCGGATACGGCACGCCCCTTTTTTAAAGCAACTACAGTCGTTGGCGTCCAGACTGGATTACTAGCGTTTTTTGGATCTGCTGGAGGGCACCGGTGAAAAAATTCGTCCTGGGATGCGCCGATTCCCAGTCGCGTCGCCCCTAACCGGCGTTTGCCTAATTTTGCTCGTAAAATAATCATAGAACCAGATTTTAATAGCAAATGTATCATTTGTATCAAATAATTCGACGGAAAAATTATTACAAATAGTTTCACAAATCATAAATTTTAAAACAAGTTTTTCAAATCAAATTACATAAATTTAGACCTCGCCTTGACGCCTCCACAGGTGCTCCACCAGACCTTGCTGCAATTGCTAATGAACTACTGGGTCTCGGATCTCTTGACGCTTTGCAAGGTAGGCAGCCAGGATTTCGGTACAGGCAGACGCCGACTCTCATCTGGATTTTCGCCCACGAGAGGACCCTGTCAGAAGTATGGCACCTTCTTCTCATTTTCATCCACTATAGATCCTTCCGTTCGCTCTCAATGATCATATTGTGCAAGATCACACAAGTTATCACCTCCCACATCTAATCTTTCGACCAGGACATAGCAGGATACCGGACAACAGCAAATCGAGTTTGGATCCCACCAAATGCCCGCTCGACATCCTTCGTACAAGCTCCTGGCACTTGGCAAACCAAGCTTGAGTCGTATTCGGCACAGGGTTTGAGACAGTCTTCACAAATGTGGACCATTTTGGATAGATTTCATCTGCCAGATAGTACCCCTTGTTGTAATGGTGCCCGTTGATCTCAAAGTTCGCCGGGGGGAGCATTACCTTCAACAAGATTGGAGAAGACAGGCGAGCACTGCAGGAGGTTGATGTCGTTATTAGATCCTGGTATTCCAAATAAGGAATGCCAAATCCAGGTATCATATGAAGCCACTGCCTCAAGTACGACACTGCAATCGCATTTGTGCCCTTTGTACATCCCCTGTCAAGCAAATGGACAGTTTTTTCCATTTTCAATGCATGCAGTCGATGCTTTCTAGCATTTCAGGAAATCCTCTTGCTTCATTCTCGCTAGGATCCGAGCAGTGTCTTCCGCAATGGGTGATCGCAAATATTCAGGTCCAAACGCGCTCACTACGGCTCTGCAGAACCTGTAGAAACACTCAAGGATGGTGGACTCGGCCATGCGCAGATAGTCATCCTGCGAATCAGCTGGAGCTCCATATGCAAGCAGTCTCAAAGCGACCGTGCACTTCTGTAGCGAGGAAAATCCAACCGTGCCCGTGTAATCCTTCTTGAAAACGAAGTACCTGTCGAACTCTCGAACATCATGCACAATCCTGAGAAAGACCTTCCGGTTCATCCTGAAACGGCGTCGAAATGTCTTCTCGCCGTGCAATGGATCGTCGGCGAAGTAGTCGGCGTACAACATGCAATAGCCTTCGGCACGCTGCCGTGGCATGCTCTTTTGGCGATTTGGCGGCGTACAGCAGGGCGTGTCGTCGCGGTGGTTGGCGGTGGTTTTTGTGGGCTATTCTGGTGGCACTTTCGCGGTNCGATTGCGCTTCGGAGAAGATTCACTTGATGCTCCCCCATACACCAAGATGAGAGACGCTCTCTTCGGCATATCTTCACTTGGCCTTGAGTGATGGTCAACCCGCACAAAGCCTTGATCAACACAAACTTTTCTTCCCTTAACCTTGACTCCAACAAATTGAGAACAAGCAAACAAATGGACACACCTATAAATATAGCTCAATGCAAACATTAGTCCATAGAGATTGTCATTAATTACAAAACCATGCATGGGGGCAACCATGCACTTCAATCTCCCCCATTTTGGTAATTGATGACAATCCCTTATTAAGAGGGTTTATGTAATGAATGGAGCATCCTTGCATGACAAACAAGCAAGAATGCAAGCGCATTAAAGGCAAATGCAACAAAAGCATAAAACCCAAATTCCCTTAAACCCTCTAAACTTCTCCCCCATTGCATCGATTGCCGAAATGGGAACAAAAATTTAGAGAGGCAATATAATATGAGTTCCTCCATAAATATGATGACAATCCCTTTTAACGGAAAATAGAGGAATCAAATTATATTGAGGATCAAACGATTGTAAAAGGAAAAGAGTTCATTTTAAACATCTCCACAAAGGAGAAAGCAATCGAGAAGACCCAAAGCGAGAGTTTTCTAAATAAAACCGGAGAAGCTCCCCAATTTTCATGCACAATTGAGAAGTGCACAAAAATGGCATCCTCGCTCCCCCAAAATCATCTAGAACACGCAACAAGTGCAAGAGTGCATAATGCAAAAAGCAAATCATAGCACTTGCACCAAAGATGTGGTTGAGCCATAAGAAGATACCAATTTTCAAAAATTCATCATAAGATAGGCCCAACCGAGATAAAAGAATATCTTTTAAAGAAATATGTTCACACGCTTAGGGATACCAATTGGAAACTAAACCAATTGAAATGCCAAAAGCTAGTGAGATCATTTAGCCAATAAATTCAACATGCTCACCAAGGTAAGCATGAGGTCAAAGATCTTCAAGAAATACATGAGTGTGCAAAGATGCCAATAAACAATAAGGCAAGCACTCATGAGACAAATTTGGAGCCACCAAAGAATTATAGATGAAACACAAGGTGGCTCAAAAAGTAATAGGATACCGACTAAAAGATGACCTCTATCATATGTATAGGTTTCTAATTAGACACACCATAAAGATATACATCCGCAAAGAAACATATACATACGAAATGGTTCGGGAAAAAGAGAACGAGGTATCCAAAAGGAAGTCATAAATATACAAACGAGATTATTGCATACAAGCATAGCACATAGCTCAAATTTATCTCATTGTATATAAATGAACTTCAAATATATCAAATGCATCACACATATTTCTAAGGGAACAAGAGATAGTGGAGATGCTTTGAGTTAGGCAACAAGTATCACAAGGAAATAATATCAATTGAAGAACCGGTTTTTGCAAATTCATCACACATATCACAAAGATATATTAAGTGAAAGAAAAGGCCAAAACCACAAAAATTGCATCTAAAAGCTTTTCATGCCAAGAGGCAACCTACACAAGGTTGGATACTAAAAGGTATGCATGAGATAGATACTTGTTACCGGGATGGCATTGGTGATGAAGAAGATGAGAATTTTGATTATCATCAAAGCTTGACTCCGACAAACACATGGTGAGAACACCTTCCTTATGAATGAGGCAAGCATCCAATGCATCTCCATTGTACCTAAAACACAATTAGAGTACAAAATGGTTCCCAACCTCATTGGGTTCCATAGTAGTTAGATCAACTACAATATATAGGAAACACTCCACATAAATATGTGCATATAGATATGAAATTGAATTTCATGCACATCTTAGCCGATTTAGGATTCGGTGGAGTATCCCCTATATATTGGATCAAGAAAGATAAGCATGCTAAAATAATATAAATTAGTAACCGAGCAAGCAAAGGCTTTCTAGAACCAAAAGAGATACAATTTGGACAAAAACACTAAGTGAACCAAAAAGGTTGTCCAAATTATATCAAAATCCAAATCAACACATGATTGAGGAAAAATCAAATCAACAAATGATTGATTCCAAAACACATCAACACATGAAGTGTGATATCAAAAGGAATCAAATCAACACAACAAATGATCGATAAGACACCAATTGAAGATAAGATACCAATTAAAACAAAAAACTATCAACTAGGAGAAAAAAATACCAAGAAGAGGATGATACTTGACCGAAATCAAGTAAAGTTAAAATAAGGCAAAAGGTATTAAGACTCCCACAATAAATATCAATTGGAACAAATATCTATGGAGTAGATATTAAATTCCAATTAATACCAATTGAAGGTACCAACACAAGATAAAGAATCAAATGCCAATTGAAAGGATAAAGAATTGATAGACAGGTTAGTGTTCTAAATAAAAAGGAATGCTCCCCCAATATTCATGCATTATCTTTGATATTTGCATTTGAATACAAAATGCATGCGCAAGGGATCATTACTCTCCATATTTTATTTATAACACTAAACACTACCAATTGAAGAATAGGATCCATTCAAAAGGCAACGAAGGCAATAGATAGATCAAATTAAAGTAAGAGCCAATGTGAAGATGGTCTACAAAATCCACCACAATTACTAGAATCACTTGTCATGGACAAGGAGTATATGGAGACATTTCTCGGTGGTATATAGGAATGATGTTCAAGACCAACTTCACAACAAATAAGCATATGGCAAGAGATTGGAATTAAAACACCAATTTTTTTTAAAAAGAGGTTTGTTGGTAGTTTCAATTATTCGAACCAACCGGCAAAGCCATGGTTAGAATAAAAAGAAACAAATGGTTTCTCACATAATATATGGAGATGCATATTAGAGAAAAACCACACCAAACAAACTCACACAAACAAGGGCCAAAGAAAATCCAAAAATAAAATTGGAACTTGTTTGAGCAAACATGCCACATAAGAAAAAGATAGTTTTCAATATCAACTCTAAGTGGCAAACCTCAAATGTTCACATTTTTATAGGATTGTAATATGCACATAGCTTATTACTCCCCCATAATGTGATACTTCATTTTAATTTTAAACAAGAGGCAAATAAAACAACTAGAGAAATTAGTGGACATTCGAATTTGAATTTCTCATGAATATGACATACCACATAGTAGCTAGATAATATGAAATATCAATACTAGGTGGTGTCCTTCATGTACACACATTTTAGGTTTGTGAAGTGCACAAAGCATTTCACTCCCCCAAAATGGGATGGTCCACTAATATCTCAAAAAGCCAAATTAAATCCACACAAGATCTAAAAAGCTCAACACAAAGTTACACTTACATGATACACAACTAACATACATAACCTTGAGTAACAAGACTAGTAGGAAAGAAGCATATCACATACAAGCACATATTAGGAACAAAACTAACACATGCAAGGGAGCAAGCAACTTTCAATGAATATATGAGTTAAATACAAGTTACCGCAAGGAGGAAGCATTGGATATGAGATAGAGCAATATATTCCAATTGACTTGGCTTGAGAAATATAACCATGAAGATCCCTTAATTCTTCAAATGATAACCAAGTCACCAATGTCCTCCACAATCATCTATTGATCAAGTTGAAGCTTGTTGGTCCCCAACCAAGTTGGGTCCTAAGAGGTTAGTCACAATAGGCTTGGGAACCCAAATGGTGCTTTTCTTGACACCACCTTGAGCTCCCACATATTTGGCAAACACATTGCCACTTCTATCCTTCCCAAGAGAATAAGCATCATCAACTATAATAGGGTTGGATACGGTACCGTTAGTGCATGAAGAAGCAAAATGACCTTTGCCACGGCAAAGGTAGCAACACCGACTCTTCTCTTTCTTCTTCCTTGGCTCATTAACTTGAGGAGCATTGGCTTGAGTCTTCTTAGGAGGTGGCCTTTGTTCAACTCGTGGTTGAGCACGAGATTGAACAAGAGGCCGCTTCCCTAGTTGCTTCTCACTAAGAGTCTTCTTCTTCATTGGGCAATCACAAACATGGTGCCCTTCAACCTTGCACTTGAAGCAAGTGATCTTGGCCGGATTCTTGACATGTTCTTGGCCCTTCTTCTTCTTCTTCTTCTCAACTTTGGACTTGTTCTTGTTGTTGGAGTTGAATCCAAGTCCACTCTTGTTATTAGGGGATTGTTAGACACTCAACATGTTGTCAAGTGCACACTTCCCTTCATGATGCTTTTCCAAGCCTTTCTTCAAGGAAGTGGCTTGGGCCTTGAGCTCTCCTCTTTTCTCTACATGGTTAGTGACAACACAAGTGCTAGAGGAGGTAGATGCATCATTGTTAGAGCAACAAGGCAAAGCAAGTAATTCATCACATGATGTGCCAACATTTTTAGTGGATGAACTACTAGGACTAGCACATGGCATTTTAGCATTTTTAGTTGAAGTTGTGCTATTATCCACATGAGGCTCACTTGATGTTACCTTTGTAGTGACGGCCTCATGAGCCAACTTAAGACAAGTATAGGATGCTAGAAGTTCATCATTAGAGCTAGATAGCTTTTTATGACTTTCTTCCAACTCCCTATACTTGCTAGTTAGCAACTCAAGTTGAGCCCTTAGCTCAACATTCTCCTTCAAACTAGATGCTTCATAAGAAGTGGAATTAGTAGCACAAGCATCGTTTTCATTAGGAATAGAAGAAGAAAATTTAGCAAGCTCTTCATTTAATCTAGCATTTTCCTTTTTCGTGACTTTATATTTAGCAATGGCATGGTCACGTTCTTTAATGATTTTAGCAATTATATCATTATGAGACTCCTCGATAGATTCTAGTTTCTCCTCTAGAGAAGCACGAGTCTCTTGCTCTTCCACAAGAGCATCTTCTAACGATGCTTTCTCCATAGCATCATCTATTTCTATCTTACCTTTTTCTTCAAGGCTGCTTCCAAGGCCTCAATAGTTTTCCCACATTCAATAAGAGTGCTCATGATATCAAAGAGGTTAGCTTGGGCACTTTTATTACTAGGAAGGGCTTTAAGAATTATAAGACCTTTATTTTGAAGTCTAGCATTAACCTTTTCCACATTATCTTCTTCATCATTTTTATCATCATCATTATCATTATCATTGTCATTACTAGAAGAAGATTTAGCCATAAGACAATGAGGGGTGGATGAAGAAGAATAATTAATTTTTGAACTACTCAAGTTCATATCTTGTTGCATAGCAAGTTGGGTTTCCTCTACATTATTATTAATGCAAGAGTTAGAGGGAACACGATCATTTTTATCATGGCAACAAGATAAGGAAAGCATATCATAAAGAGATTCATCCAAGCAATTTTTAGATGATATGCATGGACTATCAACACTAGCATGTATGACATTTATAGTGCTATGTGTGTTTATGTCCATAGATGAAGCATTGCAACAAGATAGAGGTGAAGAATCATCAATAATGAGCTCACTATCCAAATTGCAAAAAACATCACTACTCACCATCACATTGGATTGTGGCTTACCACATTTTGGTGAAGTAGACGAAGACGAGAGCTCGTCACGGCCGGAGGTGGAGGGAGGACAATCATCCTCAATAGAGTTGGACACTCCATATTTATCTTGAAGCTTGGTCCATAGTTCATGAGTATCCCGGAGAGGCATGATTGACTCAAACACAACTACACTCACAAACTTGCAAAACTCGTTAGATGCAAGAGCATCTAGATATAAGTTTTTCTCATCCTCTAAAGTCGTACTTGCGTAGTCCTTTGGAGGAGAAAAACCTATATCTAAGATACGCTCAATATTGGGGTCCAAGACCCGTAAGTGATTAAGCATATGAGTTTTCCAAACATTAAAATTTGTGCCATTAAATCTAAACAAGAAATTGTGCACTAAATCCCTAGACGACATCTTNTGTCGCCTAGAGGGGGCGGGGTGAATAGGCGATTAAAACTTTTTCTATTTAGGGGCTTGATAATTGCGGAATAAAACTAGGTGTTTAAATTAACAAGCCAACAACCTAAAATTCTAGGTTTACCTAAAGTGCACCAACAACTTATGCTAAACAAGGCAAGCAACAAGGTGATAGCTAGATATAAACTTCAAGCACGAAGGCTATCACAATGTAAAGTTCATAAGTAAAAGCTCGGGTATAGAAATAACCGAGGCACGCGGAGACGAAGATTTATTCCCGAGTTCCTCCTTGTTAAGGGAGTACGTCTCGTTGGAGGGGTGTGAGCTCGCCACAAGAGGCCTACTCAAGATGCCACAAAGGCCTCACCCTATTCTCCGATGAACCTCACCCAAGGGATTGGTTCACCTTCCACTATCGGAATCCTTCGAGGCAGATTCCGGAGCCCTTTACAACTTCTCTTGGGGCACACACCCACAACTCAATTGGGGGCTCCCAAATTCGTGCCGAAGCTCCACAAGCCGAAGTCTCACGACACCTCCAAACCGTCTAGGGTACACGATGCACCCAAGAGGCAACAAGCTCTTGGGAACACAATGCACCCAAGAGTAACAAGCTTCTCAACCTTCAACTTCACGTATCACCGTGGAGAGAGCAACCCGATGCAACAAATGCAAAAGGCAAGAACACACAAAGTGGTCAATCCCTCACTCTCAAATTCCAACCAAGCAACAAATGCTTTGGGGGGAATAAGAGAGGAAGAACAAGGGGAGAACCACAAAGAACTCCAAGAACTAGATCCACTAGGTTCCCCTCACTTAGAGGAGATTTTGATTGGTGGAATAGTAGATCTAGATCTCCTCTCTTGAATCCCTAAATTTGGGCAAGAATCATTGGAGGGATTTGGAGAGGGGAAGGTTTCCAAGGTCAACAATGGAGGGAGAGAGAGTGAAATTCGTGCAGCCAAAAACCTTAGAGCAAAAGGGGAAGAAGGGGGGCCTTTTATAGGTCCCCTGAAAAACTAGCCGTTGGAGGCCACTTAGACCGGAGACTCCGGCCTAAGTGCACCGGAGACTCCGGCCAGGGCCGGAGAATCTAGCCTGCCTCCGGACAGCTTCCGGACGAGCAACAGAGGCGCACCACACATGGATCAAAGCAGGAGGGCCGGAGATTCCGGTCATCGAGGGGCCGGAGACTCCGGTGGGACCGGAGACTCCGGACCATCTCCGGTGTCTCTCCGGGCAGACAACAGGGGCGCACCACATTTTGGGGAGAGGCAGGCACACCGGAGACTCCGGTCATCAGGGGCCGGAGATTCCGGCCGGACCGGAGACTCCGGGGTTTCTCCGGGGTGCCTCCGGACACTGTCCAGGAGCGCACCACACAAAATCGTTCGGCAGCGAAAAACCAGGGGCCGGAGACTCCGGATCCAGAGGACCGGAGACTCCGGTGTAGATTCAACAGAAAAACCAAAGCCCCATAACTTTTGCAAATGAACTCCGTTTTCGATAATCTTGGACTCGTTGGAATCGTCACAATGAGCACAACAAGATTATGCAGAGAAACATCATAGTCCAACAAAATATTATAAAACCAAATGGGGAAAGAATGAAAGCTCTTTTTCGCAAACCGAAAAACCGTTTCTTTTGCAATTGAAGTCCAAATTGAGTAGAACCAATTTGTTGGAAAGAGGACGACAAAAGCAACCTTTGAGAAAGGCAAACAAGCAAAGGAGATTTTGCAAAGGGTTGGAAAGGTGAAACTTTCCAAACGGATGAACCGGCAAAATCTCCAATACCGAAAACGCAATTGAAGACGCATAAGCAAACCGTTTTCGGTGAACTTGGCTTTGTCATGACAAGCACGACAAGCACCAAGACCACACCACGATAAGACCAAATAAGAACCAATAAAGATGATTGTGAGGATGCAAGGATGCAAAGGTTTGAGCTCTCCACGAACGATACGATCACGATACTCGGTCGAGAGCCCCTCTTGATAGTACGGCTATCTATCATATAAACCGGTCTCTCACTAAACAATATGAGACCGTAAAATAGAAACCCTATCAAGATCATACCTTTGCCTTGCGCATTAATACACTTGAGGTCGATGAAGACGATCTTCAACTCCTCAAGACGCATCACCTTCCTCGATTGCGCTTCGGTGAAGATTCCACTTGATGCTCCCCCATACACCAAGATGGGAGATGCTCTCTTCGGCATATCTTCACTTGGCCTTGAGTGATGATCAACTCGCACAAAGCCTTGATCAACACGCACTTTTCTTCTTCCCTTAACCTTGACTGCAACAAATGGAGAACAAGCAAACAAATGGACAACCAACAAATATAGCTCAATGCAAATATTAGTCCATAGAGATTGTCATTAATTACCAAAAACATGCATGGGGGAAACCATGCACTTTCAATCTCCCCCATTTTGGTAATTGATGACAATCCCTTTTAAGAGGGTTTATATAATGAATAAAGCATCCTTGCATGACAAACAAGCAAGAATGCAAAGCGCATTAAAGGCAAATGCAACAAAAGCATAAAACCCAAATTCCCTTAAACCCTCTAAACTTCTCCCCCATTGGCATCGATTGCCGAAATGGGAAGAAAAAATTAGAGAGCCAATATAATATGAGTTCCTCCATAAAGGTGATGGAAATCCCTTTTAACGAATAAATTAGAGGAAATCAAACTATATTGAGGATCAAACGATTGCAAAAAGATGAAATCATTTTAAACATCTCCACAAAGGAGAAAAGCAATCAAAAAGATCCAAAGTGAGAGTTCTAAATGAAAATGGAGAAGCTCCCCAATGTTCATGCACTATTTAGGAGTGCACAAATATGGCATCCTCACTACCCCCAAAATCATCGAGAACACTCAACAAGTGCAAGAGTGCATAATGCAAAAGCAAATCATAGCACTTGCACCAAAGATGTGGTTGAGCCATAAGAAGATACCAATTTTCAAAAATTCATCATAAGATAGGCCCAACCGAGACAAAAAGATCTTTTAAAGAAATATGTTCACATGCTTAGGGATACCAATTGGAAACTAAAACCAATTGAAAATGCCAAAAGCTAGTGAGAGCATTTAGTCAAATAAAAATCAACATGCTCACCATGGTAGGCATGAAGTCAAAGATCTTCAAGAAATACATGAGTGTGCAAAGATACCAATAAACAATAAGACAAGCACTCATGAGACAAATTTGGAAGCACCAAAGAATTATAGATGAAAAACAAGGTGGCTCAAAAGAATTAGGATACCAACTAAAAGGAGACCTCTCTCATATGTATAGGTTTCTAATTGGACTAACCATTGATGATATACATCCACAAAGAAACTTGCACATATGAAATGGTCCAGGAAAAAGAGAGCAAGGTATCCAAAGGGAAGTCATAAATATACAACGAGATTGTTGCTTAAACGCATAGCACATAGCTCAAATTTATCTCATTGTATATAAATGAACTTCAAATATATCAAATGCATCACACATATCACTAAGGGAACAAGAGATAGTGGAGATGCTTTGAGTTAGGCAACAAGTATCACAAGGAAATAATATCAATTGAAGAAAAGGTTTTTGCAAATTCCACACACATATCACAAAGACATATTAAGTGAAGGAAAAGGCAAAAACCACAACAATTGCATATAAGAGATTTCATGCCAAGAGGCAACCTACACAAGGTTGGAAACTAGGAAGGTATGCATGGGATAGATACTTGTTACCGGGATGCATTGATGATGAAGATGATGAGAGTGGGTTTATCATCAAAGCTTGACCCCGACACTCACACAGTGAGAACACCTTCCTTATGAATGAGGGAAGCATCCAATGCATCTCCATTGTACCTAAAACACAATTAGAGTACAAAATGGTTCCCAAACTAATTGGGTCCCATAGTAGTTAGATCAACTACAATATATAGGAAGCACTCCACATAAACATGTGCATATAGATATGAAATTTAATTTCATGCACATCTTAGCCGATTTAGGATTCGGTGGAGTATTCCCTATATATTGGAACTAGAAAGACTAGCATGCCATAAAATATATATACTAGTAAATATGCATGCATAGACTTACAAGAACCAAACGAGATACAATTTGGACAAAAACACCAAGTAAACCAAGAAGAGAGCACACCAAGGTGTGACACAAAATGGTTGTCCAAATTATATCAAAATCCAAATCAACACATGATTGATTCCAAAACACATCAACACATGAAGTGTGATCTCAAAAGGAATCGAATCAACACAACAAATGATCGATAAGACACCAATTGAAAATAAGATACCAATTAAAACAAAAATAACAACTAGGAGAAAAGATACCAAGAAGAGGATGATACTTGACCGAAATCAAGTAAAGTAAAATAAGGCAAAAAGGTATCAAGACTCCCACAATAAATATCAATTGGAACAAATATCTATGATGGAGATATTAAATTCCAATTAATACCAATTGAAGGTACCAAACATAAGATAAAGAATCAAATGCCAATTGAGAGGATCAATAATTGATAGATAGAATAGTGTTCTAAATAAAAAGGAATGCTCCCCCAAGATTAATGCATTATCTTAGATATTTGCATTTGAATACAAAATGCATGCAAAAGGGATCATTACTCTCCATATTTTATCTAAAACACTAAACACTACCGATTGAAAGATAGGATCCTTGCAAGAGGCAAAGAGGGCAATAAATAGAGCAATTTAAAAGCAAGTGCCAATGTGAAGATGATCTACAAAATCCACCACAATTACTAGAATCACTTGTCATGAACAAGGAGTATATAGAGAAATTTCTCGGTGGTATATAGGAATGATGATCAAGACCAACTTCACAACAAATAAGCATATGGCAAAGGATAAGAATTAAAGACGCCAACTTTTGAAAAAGGTTTGTTGGTAGTTTCAACTATTCGAACCAACCGGCAAAGCCATGGTTAAAATAAGATGAAACAAATGGTTTCTCCAAAAATATATAGGAATGCATATTAGAGAAAAACCACACCAAGCAAACACACCCAAACAAGAGCCAAAAGATAACCAAAAGGAAATTGGAATTGTTCGAGCAAACATGCCACATAGGAAAGATAATTTATAATATCAAATCTAAGTGGAAAACCTCAAATGTTCACATTTTATGGGATTGTAATATGCGCATAGCTTATTACTCCCCAATAATGTGATAATTCATTTTATTTTTAAACAAGAGGCAAATAAAACCAACTAGAGAAATTAATGGACATTATAGAATTTGAATTTCTCATGAATATGACATACCACATAGTAGCTAGATAATATTGAAATATCAATACTAGGTGGTGTGCCTCATGTACACACATTTTTAGGTTTGTGAGGTGCACAAAGCACATCACTCCCCCAAAATGGGATAGTCCATTAATATCTCAAAGAGCCAAGTGAAAACCACACAAGATTCAATAAAGCTCAACACACAAATAACATATACATGATATACAACTATCATACACAACCTTGAATAACAAGACAAGTAGGAAAGTAGCATATCACATACAAGCACATATTAGGAACAAAACTAACACATGCAAGGGAGCAAGCAACTTTCAATGAATATATGAGTTAAATACAAGTTACCGCAAGGAGGAAGCATTGGATATGAAATAGAGCAATATATTCCAATTGACTTGGCTAGAGAAATAAAACCATGAAGATCCCTCAATTCTTCAAAAGTAGCCAAGTCACCAATCTCCTCCACTATCACCTATTGATCAAGTTGAAGCTTGTTGGTCCCCAATCGAGTTGGGTCCAAAGAGGTTAGTCACAATAGGCTTGGGAACCCAAATGGTGCTTTTCTTGACACCACTTTGAGCTCCCACATATTTGGCAAACACATTGCCAATTCTATCCTTCCCAAGAGAATAAGCATCATCAACTATAATAGGGTTGGATACGGTACCGTTAGTGCATGAAGAAGCAAGATGACCTTTGCCACAACAAAGGTAGCAACATCGACTCTTCTCTTTCTTCTTCCTAGGCTCCTTAACTTGAGGAGCATTGGCTTGAGTCTTCTTAGGAGGTGGCCTTTGTTCAACTCGTGGTTGAGCACGAGATTGAACAAGAGGCCGCTTCCCTAGTTGCTTCTCACTAAGAGGCTTCTTCTTCTTCATTGGGCAATCCTGGACGTGATGCCCTTCAACCTTGCACTTGAAGCAAGTGATCTTGGCCGGATTCTTGACTTGAACTTGGCCCTTCTTCTTCTTCTCAACCGTGGACTTGATCTTGTTGTTGGAGTTGAATCCAAGTCCACTCTTGTCATTGGGGGATTGTTGCACACTCAACATGTTGTCAAGTGCACGCTTCCCTTCATGGCGCTTTTCCAAGCCTTTCTTCATAGAAGTGGCTTGGGCCTTGAGCTCTCCTCTTTTCTCTACATGGTTAGTGATAACACAAGAACTAGAGGAGGTAGATGCATCATTGTTAGAGCAACAAGGCAAATCAAGTAATTCATCACATGATGTGCCAACATTTTTAGTGGATGAACTACTAGGACTAGCAGATGGCAATATAGCATTTTTAGTTGAAGTTGTGCTATTATCCACATGAGGCTCACTAGATGTTACCTTGGTAGTGACGGCCTCATGAGCTAACTTGAGACAAGCATAGGATGCTAGAAGTTCATCATTAGAGCTAGATAGCTTTTCATGATTTTCTTCCAACTTCCCATAGGATGATAGAAGATTATCATTAGATCTAGATAGCTTTTCATGACTTGCTTCCAACTTCTCATACTTGCTAGTTAGCAACTCAAGTTGAGCCCTTAGCTCAACATTCTCCTTCATAATAGATGCTTCACAAGAAGTGGAGTTAGTAGCACAAGCATCATTAACTTTAGGAATAGAAGAAGATAACTTGGCAAGCTCATCATTTAATCTAGCATTTTCATTTTTCGTGACTTTATATTTAGCATGAGCATGGTCACGTTCTTTAATGATTTTAGCAATTATGTCATTATGAGACTCCTCGATAGATTCTAGTTTCTCCTCTAGAGAAGCACGAGTCTCTTGCTCTTCCACAAGAGCATCTTCTAATGATGCTTTCTCCATAGCATCATCTCTTTCGATCTTACCTTTTTCTTCAAGGCTTGCTTCCAAGGCCTCAATAGTTTCCCCACGCTCAATAAGAGTGCTCATGATTTCAAAGAGGTTAGCTTGGGCACTTTTATTACTAGGAAGGGCTTTGAGAATCATTAGACCTTTATTTTGAAGAAGGGCATTAATTTTTTCCATATCATCTTCTTCATCATTATTATCATTATCATTATTATCATTGTCATTACTAGAAGAAGATTTAGCCATAAGACAATGAGAGGTGGATGAAGAAGAATAATTAATTTTTGAACTACTCAAGTTCACATCTTGTTGCATAGCAAATTGGGTTTCCTCTACATTATTATTAATGCAAGAGTTAGAGGGAACACAAGCATTTTCATCATGGCAACAAGATAAATCAAGCATATCATAAAGAGATTCATCCAAGCAAATTTTTGATGATATGCAAGGACTATCAACACTAGCATGTAAATCATTTATAGTGCTACGAGTGTTTAGGTCCAAAGATGAAGCATTGCAACAAGATAGAGATAAATGATCATCAACAATGAGCTCACTATCCAAATTGCAAAGCCTATCACTACTCACCATCACATTAGTTTGTGGCTTACCACATTTTGGTGAAGTAGATGAAGACGAGAGCTCGTCACGGCCGGAGGTGGAGGGAGAGCAATCATCCTCAATAGAGTTGGACAAACCATATTTATCTTGTAGCTTGGTCCAAAGCTCATGAACATCCCGGAGAGGCATGATTGACTCGAAAACTACAACACTCACAAATTTGCAAAACTCGTTAGATGCTAGAGCATCTAGATATAAGTTTTTCTCATCCTCCAAAGTCGTACTTGCGTAGTCCTTTGGAGGAGAAAAACCTATATCTAAGATACGCTCAATATTGGGGTCCAAGACCCGTAAGTGATTAAGCATATGAGTTTTCCAAACATTAAAATTTGTGCCATTAAATCTAAACAAGGAATTGTGCACTAAATACCTAGACGACATCTTTACTCTCTAGGCGGTAAAGCCAAACAAGAGAGACGAGACTCTGATACCAATTGAAAGAACAAGCTATGCCCGGATGTCGCCTAGAGGGGGGGTGAATAGGCGATTAAAACTTTTTCTATTTAGGGGCTTGATAATTGCGGAATAAAACTAGGTGTTTAAATTAACAAGCCAACAACCTAAAATTCTAGGTTTACCTAAAGTGCACCAACAACTTATGCTAAACAAGGCAAGCAACAAGGTGATAGCTAGATATAAACTTCAAGCACGAAGGCTATCACAATGTAAAGTGCATAAGTAAAAGCTCGGGTATAGAAATAACCGAGGCACGTGGAGATGAAGATTTATTCCCGAGTTCCTCCTTGTTAAGGGAGTACGTCTCATTGGAGGGGTGTGAGCTCGCCACAAGAGGCCTACTCAAGATGCCACAAAGGCCTCACCCTATTCTCTGATAAACCTCACCCAAGGGATTGGTTCACCTTCCATTATCGGAATCCTTCGAGGCGGATTCCGGAGCCCTTTACAACTTCTCTTGGGGCACACACCCACAACTCAATTGGGGGCTCCAAAATTCATGCCGAAGCTCCACAAGCCGAAGTCTTCACGGCACCTCCGAACTGTCTAGGGTACATGATGCACCCAAGAGGCAACAAGCTCTTGGGAACACAATGCACCCAAGAGTAACAAGCTTCTCAACCTTCAACTTCACGTATCACCGTGGAGAGAGCAACCCGATGCAACAAATGCAAAAGGCAAGAACACACAAAGTGGTCAAATCCCTCACTCTCAAATTCCAACCAAGCAACAAATGCTTTGGGGGAATAAGAGAGGAAGAACAAGGGGAGAACCACAAAAGAACTCCAAGAACTAGATCCACTAGGTTCCCCTCACTTAGAGGAGATTTTGATTGGTGGAATGGTAGATCTAGATCTCCTCTCTTGAATCCCTAAGTTTGGGCAAGAATCATTGGAGGGATTTGGAGAGGGGAAGGTTTTCCAAGGTCAACAATGGAGGGAGAGAGAGTGAAATTCGTGCAGCCAAAAACCTTAGGGCAAATGGGGAAGAAGGGGGCCTTTTATAGGTCCCCTGAAAAACTAGCCGTTGGAGGCCACTTAGACCGGAGACTCCGGCCTAAGTGCACCGGAGACTCCGGCCAGGGCCGGAGAATCCGGCCTGCCTCCGGACAGCTTCCGGACGAGCAACAGAGGCGCACCACACATGGATCAAAGCAGGAGGGCCGGAGATTCCGGTCATCGAGGGGCCGGAGACTCCGGTGGGACCGGAGACTCCGGACCATCTCCGGTGTCTCTCCGGGCAGACAACAGGGGCGCACCACATTTTGGGGAGAGGCAGGCACACCGGAGACTCCGGTCATCAGGGGCCGGAGATTCCGGCCGGACCGGAGACTCCGGGGTTTCTCCGGGGTGCCTCCGGACACTGTCCAGGAGCGCACCACACAAAATCGTTCGGCAGTGAAAAACCAGGGGCCGGAGACTCCGGATCCAGAGAACCGGAGACTCCGGTGTAGATTCAACAGAAAAACCAAAGCCCCATAACTTTTGCAATTGAACTCCGTTTTCGATAATCTTGGACTCGTTGGAATCGTCACAATGAGCACAACAAGATTATGCAGAGAAACATCATAGTCCAACAAAATATTATAACACCAAATGGGAAAAGATGAAAGCCCTTTTTCGCAAACCGAAAAGCCGTTTCTTTTGCAATTGAAGTCCAAATTGAGTAGAACCAATTTGTTGGAAAGAGGACGACAAAAGCAACCTTTGAGAAAGGCAAACAAGCAAAGGAGATTTTGCAAAGGGTTGGAAAGGTGAAACTTTCCAAACAGATGAACCGGCAAAATCTCCAATACCGAAAACGCAATTGAAGACGCATAAGCAAACCGTTTTCGGTGAACTTGGCTTTGTCATGACAAGCACGACAAGCACCAAGACCACACCACGATAAGACCAAATAAGAACCAATAAAGATGATTGTGAGGATGCAAAGGTTTGAGCTCTCCACGAACGATACGAGCATGATACTCGGTCGAGAGCCCCTCTTGATAGTATGACTATCTATCCTATAAACCGGTCTCTCACTAAACAATATGAGACCGTAAAATAGAAACCCTATCAAGATCATACCTTTGCCTTGCGCATTAATCCACTTGAGGTCGATGAAGACGATCTTCAACTCCTCAAGACGCACCACCTTCCTCGATTGCGCTTCGGTGAAGATTCACTTGATGCTCCCCCATACACCAAGATGGGAGACGCTCTCTTCGGCATATCTTCACTTGGCCTTGAGTGATGATCAACTCGCACAAAGACTTGATAAACACACACTTTTCTTCTTCCCTTAACCTTGACTCCAACAAATGGAGAACAAGCAAACAAATGGACAACCTACAAATATAGCTCAATGCAAATATTAGTCCATAGAGATTGTCATTAATTACCAAAAACATGCATGGGGGCAACCATGCACTTTCATGATCATCACCTTTGTCGGGGATATAACCCCGGGTACCTCAGAGTTGGTACAGTAGAAGGAAGAGACAACAAGTGAATACATTTAAGATAAAGGGAAAGCAGAAGAGGGCAGCCTGAGCCAACTTTGTCATGGCCCAGGCCGACATTCCAGTCGTTGATCTGGCATAGGATTATGCCACATCCTTTAACCCGGTTGGGACGATTCTCCACCACCGACGTACCCCACAGGCCACATCCTCTGCACTGGCTCCTCGTGATTGTATCCCGCCGTGCAGACATAGGTTTATGACGGCAGCATCACTCCCGGGTCGACTCACCTTAGCCACTCATCCGGCCGGGCCGGCGCCCGGGTCACTATCCCGGGTAATCACTGCTACCTCGGCATGCCCCAGATCTCCTTCGACCGGCATCAAGGCTGCCAAGATACTCCAGGCCGACATAGCATATGTCGGCTGACCAAGTTATCCCGGATGGCCCGCTCTTCGCTCCCGAGCCTGGGCCGACATACGAGGCACTTCATCACTCCATGACCGACATAGACGCCCACCAATGGCACAGTCTATGTCGGTTCTCTTCATCGACTACTCTCCACAGATGCCGGGTCTTGGGACGCCCCTGGCTCAGACCGGCATAAGCTCCCTCGACAAGTACAAGATACCCCTGCCACACGGAACAAGTCAAAGACGGTGGCATGGCCACAGTGCCTGTGATGTGACGACAGTACGTGTCCATGACGCGTGCACAGTGCGGACAAGACCCCAGTAGTCAAGTCCGGCAACAGTGTTGCACCCATGCCGTGCATAGTGACATGTGGGCCATCTCTTGTCCCCTGGGCTCCCCTTTATAAGGAGCACCAGGGGTAGCGCACAGGCAGGACGGCGCAGGAGAGGAGCACCCGGACCGGGTCTCACTTTTCCTTAGCTTCCTTGGAGCCTTTCTTCCTCCTCTGGAGACACAGCTCTAGGAGCAACCTTGTAGCTCTCATATACACCATTGTTATACAGATCAGACAAGCAGGAGTAGGGGTCTTACCTCCTCACGAGGGCCCCGAACCTAGGTAAACCGCCTGTGTGCTTCATCTTGTGTGCGTATTCCTACGCATAATCCCTCCCCGAATCCTCTTGCGTCCATCGGCCCCTAAACTTAAGCCTACCCCTAGGCATCTGTCGTTCACCACGACGACAGTTGGCGCCCACCGTGGGGCTGGTAGTGGCGCTTGCTGGGCTAATTTCGGACGGGACCTTCTTCATCGATTCCGGCGAGCACCTCGCGTGGCTTCGCGGGGTTTTCGCTCGCCGGGCCGCTTCATCAAGCTCTTCATCACCGGCACCAACGTCGTCAACAAGGCTACGGTCGGCTCACCGTGCCTCTGGCTAGCTCGGCGGCTCTACGTCAACATCGCCGCCGCGCTCGTTGGTTGCTCTGGGCACTCGGGGGCTGGCGTGATCGTCGCCGCTCCCGGTGTCCGCGCCGCCGTCGGCGTCTTCCCCGCGCCGGCTCTGCCACGTCCGGCTTTGCCCGCAACCAGTTACCCTGGATCCGGCGTCGCCTCGGTCAGCTTCGCCCAAGCCCGGCATCCTCGCCACCGGCTTCGCGCTGTGACCGGATTCGCCCGGGGGCTCGACTTTGACATGGCCTCCGCGCGCTCACTCCTCATTCGTCACCGGTGCTGTGCCTGAACCCGGGGACTGCGGCGTCTGTGCCGTCCTTCCCGCTCGGCCCGGTGGCTCTACATCAACTCTGTCACCGTTGCTCGGCTATGTGTTGGCCGCGTCCGTGCGTGTCTAGGCGCACTCTGCATCCGTGCACGCCTGCGCGCGGCAGACCAGGTCAGAGGTATGACGGCCACCGAAGGATGTGGCGTCGTTGCCAGGTAAAGTAAAGTAGAGAAGCTATAGAGGGGCCTGTGTCGGCTTTGAGGCGCAGACCGAGATAATAGATAGAAGAAAAGAAGCGATAGATCCCGGCGGTTAGTATGTGTCGGCTGGAAAGAGTCAGCCACCAAGATAGAAGGTCTGAAGTGGTATGTCGGCGGAGTATGCTCGCCGAGCAAAAGAAGGACTCGGGTTGAGTCGTGTCCTGGTAAAAAGCATGAACGAGTAAGATATTAACTCGGCCGAGTTTTGTGGCACCGACGTAAGCGTCATGTCAGATGGAGGTAGACCAGCTAAAATAGTTTGGCTGAGTTAAAAACAGGCAGGTAACTGCTGAAATAATCTGCCGACACAAGCAGTATGTCGGCCAAAGGAAAATCTGGCATGCTGTTGCCAGCCAAAGTCTACCGAGTCTAGAGTATGTCAGCTCTGTTTGGTCGGCCCGTGCAGGTCTCGTTCGTCTTCGACTCCGTTGGACGCCCGGGCCTGGGCAACCCTGCGCTTCTCCGTTCAAGTCCGCATCAACAAGGCAAGGTAAGTAGTCACCGTGTATATGCTAGTACCAAGCATAGAGAGGATGACCTCAAAAGTTACTCGGGGACTGCCCCTTCGTATCTTGCTTAGATGTTTTCCCCGGGAACGAGATGTCTTGACCCGAGGACTGGCCGGCCAGTCAGTTTTAGGTTTTCTTCTAGATAGAAGTGACTCGGGGACTCGGTTGAGACCGAGTCTGCATCTTCATGCGTAATTCTGCTGGTTCTATCATATGCTAAAATTAAATTCATCTGTTAACAAAGTTGTTGTTAAGTTTAAATACTCTTTATAAATATGCTTGGACTAACCCGGTATGGTGGAATCGGTTCTAACCGAGTGAGTGCTCATTATCGAAATCTCGATCTTGTTGGTTATCCCGAATCGCCGTTTATGCCGGCTTGCCAAATATCACGGCATCAACCCATATCTCCGAATCGCTGTTTATGTCAGCTCGCCAAAAATCACGGCATCACCCGTTCATATCGCCAAGTATCATGGCATCGACAAAAACGTCGGATCACCACATATCTCGGTTCGCCATGTATGCCGGCAAGGCCGGTGAACTTCATGTCCGTGATGCCAGCAAAATCTGGTGGACCCCGCGTCCAAAAATCCGACATAGCCCATGCTAGCCATATGTCGATAAGACATTGCCCAGGTTGGCAATATGTCAAAACAGCCCAAGCAGGCTTTACGGAAAAACCGACATAGCCCATGCTGGCCATATGTCGATGAGACATTGCCCAGGTTGGCAATATGTCAAAACAGCCCAAGCAGGCTTTACGGAAAAACCGACATAGCCCATGCTGGCCATATGTCGATGAGACATTGCCCAGGTTGGCAATATGTCAAAACAGCCCAAGCAGGCTTTACGGAAAAACCGACATAGCCCATGCTGGCCATATGTCGATGAGACATTGCCCAGGTTGGCAATATGTCAAAACAGCCCAAGCAGGCTTTACGGAAAAACCGACATAGCCCATGCTGGCCATATGTCGATGAAACATTGCCCAGGTTGGCAATATGTCAAAGCAGCCCAAGAAGGCTATATGTCGGTTCAGCTAAATGCTGCCGACACAACATTACGGTAACGCCCAAGAAGGCTAGAAACCGGTATACAATAATGCCCAAGCAGGCTATATGTCGGTCCAGCTATATGCTGCCGACATAACATTACGGTAATGCCCAAGAAGGCTAGAAACCGGTATACAATAATGCCCAAGCAGGCTATATGTCGGTCCAGCTATATGCTGCCGACATAACATTACGGTAATGCCCAAGAAGGCTAGAAACCGGTATACAATAATGCCCAAGCAGGCTATATGTCGGTTCAGCTAAATGCTGCCGACATAACGTTACGGTAATGCCCAAGAAGGCTAAAAACCGGTATATGAGGACGCCCATGCAGGCTATATTTTAGGCTAGTTAATGCTGCCAACATACGACTTCGATAAAGCCCGAGATGGCTAAAAACCATCATATGATGATTCACAAGCAGAATGTATGACGGTTAGATTCATGCTGCCAACATACGACTTCGATAAAGCCCGAGATGGCTAAAAACCATCATATGATGATTCACAAGCAGGATGTATGACGGTTAGATTCATGCTGTTGATATACGACTTCGATAAAACCCAGAAGGCTAAAAGCCCGAGTTGGTTATAAACCAACATATGATAGTGGTCGTAAGGCTATATGTCAATTCGGCCCACGCAGGCAATATAAGCACACCGACCTAGCCCGGCTGGGTTGTATGGTTGTTCAGCCCGCGCGGGCTATACTTTGAGGACAACTCTGAGATACCATTTTTGGTAAGACTATGCACGACTCTACGAGTCCCACATAGCCTCGGGGACTATTGTCGGGGATATAACCCCGGGTACCTCAGAGTTGGTACAGTAGAAGGAAGAGACAACAAGCGAATACGTTTAAGATAAAGGAAAAGCAGAAGAGGGCAGCCTGAGCCAACTTTGTCATGGCCCAGGCCGACATTCCAGTCGTTGATCCGGCATAGGATTATGCCGGATCCTTTAACCCGGTTGGGCCGATTCTCCACCACCGACGTACCCCACAGGCCACATCCTCTGCACCGGCTCCTCATGATTGTATCCCGCCGTGCCGACATAGGTTTATGACGGCAGCATCACTCCCGGGTCGACTCACCTTAGCTACTCATCCGGCCGGGCCGGCGCCCGGGTCACTATGCCGGGTAAGCACTGCTACCTCGGCACGCCCCAGATCTCCTTCGACCGGCATCAAGGCTGCCAAGATACTCCAGGCCGACATAGCATATGTCGGCTGACCAAGTTATCCCGGACGGCCCGCTCTTCGCTCCCGAGCCTGGGCCGACATACGAGGCACTTCATCACTCCATGACCGACATAGACGCCCACCAATGGCACAGTCTATGTCGGTTCTCTTCATCGACTACTCTCCACAGATGTCAGGTCTTGGGACGCCCCTGGCTCAGACCAGCATATGCTCCCTCGACAAGTACAAGATACCCCTGCCACACGGAACAAGTCAAAGACGGTGGCATGGCCACAGTGCCTGTGATGTGACGACAGTACGTGTCCATGACGCGTGCACAGTGCGGACAAGACCCCAGTAGTCAAGTCCGGCAACAGTGTTGCACCCATGCCGTGCATAGTGACATGTGGGCCATCTCTTGTCCCCTGGGCTCCCCTTTATAAGGAGCACCAGGGGTAGCGCACAGGCAGGACGGCGCAGGAGAGGAGCACCCGGACCGGGTCTCACTTTTCCTTAGCTTCCTTGGAGCCTTTCTTCCTCCTCTGGAGACACAGCTCTAGGAGCAACCTTGTAGCTCTCATATACACCATTGTTATACAGATCAGACAAGCAGGAGTAGGGGTCTTACCTCCTCACGAGGGCCCCGAACCTGGGTAAACCGCCTGTGTGCTTCATCTTGTGTGCGTATTCCTACGCATAATCCCTCCCCGAATCCTCTTGCGTCCATCGGCCCCTAAACTTAAGCCTACCCCTAGGCATCTGTCGTTCACCACGACGACAACCTTCTTGTTGGTGCACTGAAACGACTTGTGCCCTTGACCTCCACACTTGTAGCAAGTGACATATGACTTGGGGGCTTGTGGTGGAGGTGCCGTCTTCTTGAAGGTAGTTGGAGGTTGCGTTGGAGCACCTTTGGCATTGCTTTGAGCGTGGACTTGAGCCATTGGTTGTGTTGATGATGACGCTTTGTTGGCAAAGAAGGACTTGGCCTTGACGTACTTGAGCTCGTCCGCGACTTGGCGCTCGGCCTTCATGGCTTGATGCACTAACTCGACAAGGTTCTCGTAAGGTTGGAATTCCACTATCTTCTTTATAGGGTACGTAAGGCCATTCAAGAAGCGTGCCATTGATTGTTCCTCGGACTCGACAATGTGTGCGCGAGAGAGAGTTGACTCCATCTCCTTGTAGTACTCGTCAACCGTCTTGAGGCCTTGTTTGAGCTCTTGTAACTTCTTGTACAAATCGCGCGCATAGTGATGTGGCACAAAATGCTTGTGCATTTCCTTCTTCATGTCATTCCATGTGTCGATTGGGTCTTCAAATGAGGCTTGGAGTTGTTCCCACCATAGTTGCGCATAGACTTTGAATTCGAGGGAGCCGAGGTCAACTCGTTTTTCTTGTGGCACCTTGTAGACGTGAAATAGTTTGGAGACCTTGGATTCCCATGCAATATAGTCCTCCGGGTCGTTGGTCCCATGGAACTTTGGAATGATGAGCTTGGGGGGATTGAAGTGTGGCTTGCGCTCCTCCTCCTCCTCCTCCTCCTCCTCATCATCATCATCATCATCATCATGGTGGCGATGGCGGTCTCGGTGGTGATGCCTTGGTTGTTGGCGTGGAACATAGTTCTCATCGTCTTCAAGATCAACATGATTGTTGTCCAATGGCACTCGGCGGGCTTGATGCGGAGGTAGGTCATGACGATGATGTCGATTATCCTCATGGCGGTGTGGGGTGTCGAAATTAGCATTCGGGATTGGTATCTCTTGACGATGGCGATCTTGATGGTGTGGAGGGTCTAAATTCGCTTGAGGGTGAGGCGCTTCTTGATGATATTGTTCTTGGCGTTGTTGAGGGTCCAAGTTCGCTTGTTGATGAGGCATCTCTTGGTGATGGCGCTCTTGGTGATGGCGGTGTCCTTGATCATTCTCACTCCGTGAGTGGCTTCTTGCGGTGGAGCGGTGAGAGCTTTGTGAACTTGACCTTGAAGAGCGACTATGATCTCGATCGAGAAGCTTGCTCATGGAATCTTGGATTTGAGCGAAACACTCATTGTTTTCACGTTGCACGGCTTGATGGTGCTCCTCATAGCGATGTAAGTTGTCGTCGATGTACCTCTTGAGAGCCTCCTCTTTCTTGCTTATGTCGGCGTCTTGTTCCTCCCTAGCCATGATAAGAGAACACAAGTGATATGTGGAGTATGTGGTGGCTAATAACCGCTCTTACCTTTGGTTGATAGTATTGGACAAGTGGACTTGCTTTCCAAGAGAAAGGCAACACAAGAGTAAGAGGTGGTTCATTAGTAATCCAAAATCAACTCACACACACACTTATGAGGAGCTTAGGTATGGCAAAGTGGCAAGAAATCGAAACAAAGCAAACGATAATGCTATTGCAACAAGTGGAGGATAACCACAAAGATCAAGAAGCAAAAGAAACCAACCACACAATCCGAGAGACAACAGAAACTCACACGTGGAGACAAACGTGGATGGTGCGGCTATGGGGATGAGGAACTTGGACCTAACGAAGACTATGCTCGTGCCGCACCACCGCTCGAAGGACAACTAGCTCAAGTGTATAGGAGGGAGCACTCGATTTGCACAAGTGGACACGTTTCTCTATTGGGTATTGGAGCTTTGAGGTGGTAAGGAGGACTAGGATCACGGCTCGGCTTTTTTAATGTTTTCTATTTCTCTTTTGCTTTATGATTTTTCCCGAGCCGAGTCTGCTACAAGTTGATGCTCGCAAGATTATGATATGATCACTAGGTGTCACATGAGAGTGCAATGCTCACACTTCGAAGAGCTAGCTCCTCGGAAAAAGTTTCGCGAAAAGGAAAGGGATGTGTCGCAAGTTATACCTTTGGTTGCGTCGAGGTGGGTGAGGTAGCGACACAAGCGCACGTCGGAAAGGGGCAGCGTGGTGAAGAAACTGCCGGGCGGTAGTACCGCTGGCGTCGAAAATGCACGGGCTGCTCGAGCTGGGAGCGGAAATTGCCTCCGCGAAATCTTCAATCCGACGAATTTTGGGCGAAATTGGCACAAGGAAACACCAAAGGAAGGTGGGGAAAGGTCTTAAGCACTAGATCCGTGGATCAAAACCACAAATCGCTCACCAAATCGAGAGATCGAACGAAATCCATATGGGCTATTTTTTGTGAATTTTCGAATTTGGTATGGGAAAGAAAAAATTTGGTGGAAAAATGGCTAATAAAAGGTGGAAACACGATCCAAATCCGTGGAAACCCTTGCTCTTGATACCATATGATGTAGGGTGGCCCGATCTTCACGGATTTGAAGGGGGAAAAGTGGAAGAACACGAAGAACACGGGGAGGAATTCGGGGGAAAAACAAAAGGGATAACTAGCAAAACCTGCAGAGATCTCCACCCAACAACAACCCTCACAAGAGAAGCCTTTGGATCGAAGAATCAAAGCCAATCTTACTCTTAATGAAACTGGTTGCTCTTACCGGCCGGTACATCGATCCAATAGAATCACCGCAGTGAAAGATTGGTTTGCACTACTAGAGACACCTCAGTGAAAGAGTAGCAACAACAAGATCCATCCTCAAAGAGGAAGCCTAGCAACGAGGGAGGAGGAGCATGGCTCTCAAGTCTCAAATTCAGTCTGACCTAGATCTGAAACGGAGGGAGGTATTTATAGGCTAGGCCTAAGGGGTAGGTGAGAGTATAAGATACAGGGGAATATTCCCTTTACTGCACGCAGGCAGCGGTAGTACCGCTGAGCCAGCGATAGTACCACTTCCTGGGAAGGTAGCAGTAGTACCGCCCTCCCAGCGGTAGTACCGGGAGCTCCTCGTCGATGCTCGTCCGAAATCCTTTCCAGTGGTAGTACGATGCAGGTACCGGCCTGGTACTGGGAGGGTATACAGTACGTCCGGGAGCCTCCCGGTACCAGCCCCGGTACCTCCAGCGGTACTACCGGAACCTGGGACCTGGCGGCAGTACTGCTGGCGGCTGGCGGTAGTACCGCCCCTGGAGTGCGTCTGGGGCCTGGAGGGTGCCAGCGGTAGTACCGCCCGCTCCTGGTGGTAGTACTGCTGTCTGGTACTCTTCGCAACTCTTCGCTTCGTCTTGGCCTCCGTCTTCCGCGTTCACTTGGCAGCTGTCGTTGGCTTCAAACCCGAGGATACAAAGTACACTTGCTTGAGGTAGTAAGTCATTCATGGGGGAATCGAGTTGACGATGATATAGGAGCGAGTTCACCTTGTCTTATATAGCCTTGGATCTTGATCTTGTCATTGGGCCCATGGGCGTCTCGGTCACGACGTTGTCCATACGTGGGACTGCATCAGAGTACATTGGTTGGGTGGCATGGATTCGGAGAACCTCCGGAAGGGGAGCCTCTCTATGCCTCGCTCTTAGCGAGAGCAAGCGTTCGGCTCGCCCGCGCGCTCCTCCTTGGGGCCGGTTTGGTTCGGCCCATGAAAAGGTATGATTTAATTATATTTATTATTTTTCTATTTTCCTAGATAATGCCTGATTTTTGTTAAATCTGAACTTTTTAAAAACTGGACATTCAAAAAATCAAAAAAAAAATTAAATCTGAAAATTATTCAAAATCAAAACCATTTTCAAAAATGAATATTTTTCGAAATAAGAAAAGAAAAACATAAATAGAAAAAAGATACAAAAAAGGAAAGAAGTGGAGAAAAAATGAACAAAAAAAAAGAAGGAAAAATAACAAAAACGTCATAGATTCATCGGGGTGACGGGATGATTTTTTGGTCAAGCATTACGATGTATTCATGACGGTTGGAAATTAGTCAAGGAAATAGGTTAATCAGTGACATGCGGGTTTTGTGAACGTAGATATCAAAATTTGTCACCCATCAGATTGTATGGGAGTGTATGATTGGTCAAAAAGTAATTTTTAGATCATGATTCTTTTAAATACAATGAACTTTTTTTGGAAACAACATGAATAAATTTTTTAAATAAAAAAATAGATAGAAACAACGAATAGAAAACCGAGAAAAACCCGGATAAAACCAGTGGGATAAACCAACTAGGATGGCCCGTAAAGGGGTGCATGGGAGCAACTCTTTCCCGCGTTACGCGGTAAACTGGGTTCACCGTATTCTCCTCCCCGACTCGGTTGATTTCAGGCTCTGGAATCTCCTCGAAGGGTGGTTGACCGGCGGTCCATTTTTCGTCCTTTGTATGTTTCGTTTGAAGGGTTGCATAACGAAAAATAAAAAATACTACGCAACAACTAAGATCTATCTATGCAGATACAAGTAACGGGTTAGATCTATTCGTTACCAACACCCTGAAGCGTAAGTATATGTTGATGACGATGTTGATGAAGCCTGATGAAGATCCTCACGGCGAAGCCTAGCGGCGAGGATGTCGCCAATTCCCCGATCCAGCCTTCCGGGTCCAACCGAGCGAGAAAGGATCTCACGTGTGATCCCTCTAAGGATGTGCACGTATCCATCTACTCCAGTCCAGTAGAGCTTCACCATCTAAGACGAGTGTGCGGCGTGAGACACTTGGCAAAGAACCCCACCTACCACCTTTCTCCTGGCCCTATATATAACCCGTGCATTTTAGCGAGTTCGACACACACTTCTTTTTTTTGTGCCGGCAAATATTTGACGGCCGTCTGGCGAACGTACGGACGTGATCAACCTTTTTGTGCCGAGTACTCGACCAAAATACTCGGCATACACTTTACCGACATGCGGGCATTTTGACACCCGGCAAAGTTCTGTTTACCGGCCAACTTGCTGCCAAGTATTATCTGTCGAGTGTCACACTCAGCGGATAGTTTAACGATGTCTTTCGAGTTTTTGCTGTGTATTTTGGATACACGGTAACTAAAATTAAAACGAGAACACAATGATGAATGAAAGGTGCTTGGAATTGCAATAGGGATAAAGGCATTCTTGGAAAGGTTTGGTTCTACCACTAGCATATTTCTGAATTGATTAGGCGTGTCATGTATTTGTCTCTTGTATGTCTTATGAGGGCGGAGCTCCGTATATTAGTGTGTCCTGAGTTACTCTAGGAAAACACTACTCACAACCACTACTAGCCCAGATTATAAACGATGCGCCTCACTGGTCTAGTAATTAAGGGTCTCCCCATGGATGCGGTTTAGGAACTGTGAATATTCATTATTCCCACGCTAATGATTGGCAAGGAGGAGAGGCAACCTTCTATCACTGTATACCCCAATGTAACCTCCTGCCTCACACTAGCATTAACAACCGGTTTATGACAAGTAGGCAAATATTTGGTGCGGTCGACTTCACACAAATATCATGAGGATTGTTACCATAAGACAGCCAATAGAAAACACTTCATCTTTATTTCAATTCATAATATTGCTAGGGTTTCCCCATCTCTCCCTAATAACTAATTGTATTGCAAATGATAGATTGATGTATGAATGAATACACATGTAAATCCACAACTAGATGTTCTAGATACAACGAGATGGGTGAGAGATTCTATCACGTAGATGCAGATGATGATGGTGGTGATGGAGATCGATGTGGAGGCCTTCACAATGACGTAGTTGATGGAGATGGATATTCCCGGTCACGAATTCCCCTTCGGTCACCTTCCGGAGGCTAGGGTTTGGTACGGTTTCATGTCTGGTGGCTATTCTATCTTTCTTCTGAAAGTGCGTGGTTGCCCCCATGTGTGGTTTTTGTAATTAATGACAATATCTATGGACTAATGTGTTCTTCAAGTCATACTTGTAGGTTTGTTCCATAGGATTGCTTGATCTCCATTTGTTGGAGTCAAGGCTAAAAGAAGAAGATCATTTGTTGATCAAGGCCAAGGTGTTCCTCCATAAGCATGAATCGAGAGGAAGATCCTATGTAGCTCGTGGAGGATGGCGTCATGGTGATCGTCGTCACAAGATAATGGCCAAGTGAAGACATGCCGAAGAAGTGGTTCTCCCATATTGGTGTATGGGGGAGCAATTTGTGAGTCTTCACCGAGCGGAGCGCAATCAAGAAAGATGGTCCAACTTGAGGGAGCAAAGATCGTCATCATCTAGCTCAAGTGGATTATGCGCAAGGCAAAGGTATGATCTTGATAGGTTTTCTATTTTACCGGTCTCATTATGTTAGTTGAGAGACCGAGTTATAGGATAGATAGCAGTACTATCAAGAGGGGCTCTCGACCGAGTATTTTGATCGTATCGTTCGTGGAGAGCTCAAACCTTTGCATCCTTACAATCATCTTTATTGGTTCTTATTTGGCTCTTATCGTGGTGTGGTCTTGGTGCTTGTCGTGCTTGTCATGACAAGACCAAGTTCACCGAAAACGGATTTCGTATGCGTCTTCTATTGCGTTTTCGGTATTGGAGATTTTGCTGGTTCATCCGTTTGGAAGGTTTCACCTTTCCAACCCTTTGCACAGTCTCCCTTGCTTGTTCAATATTTTCACTTTTTGTAGTGTAAGCTCTTGTCGTGCTCTTTCCAACAAAATTGGATTCGCCTCGATCGGAGTTTTCCTGCAAAAGTTATTCAGTTTTAGGGTTCAGCTATTTTTCTCTAGTCCGGCGGTAGTACCGCTGGTGCATCGGTAGTACCGCTCCTTCCTAGAGTGGCACTGCTGCTGCACCGCAGATATCACCCCTGGCAACGGTACTACCGCTGGTGGTACCGCCAGAGGTACCGCTGGACGTTTTTTTGCCACGTTCTATCGTTGGGACCCCTCGAACTAATTCAAAGGGCGCCAGCGGTCTTACCGGCAGCTCGGCGGTAGTACCGCTGCCTGGCACGCAACGGTACCTCTCCAAGGTACCTGAGCGGCTGGTTGCTGTGGCGCACTTGGTACCGCCCGGTATACAGTGGCGGTAGTACCGCTACGCCAGCGGTAGTACCGCTGTGTGCGATTTCTGCACATAACAGTCACATTTTTGGGGGAGGCTATAAATAGCCTCCTTCTTCCCCAAGTGGAGTAGCTCGTTTTTCCCTCTCTCTCCTCCATTGTTGCACATTTTGAGAGCTCGATTCCTCCACTTCCCTCCAATGATTCTTGCCCATTTTTAGGGAAAC